>OY740775.1:44223942-44569942 GCA_963513935.1 Aphrophora alni | reverse complement strand
TTTCCTGTTCTGTCTCCACTTTTATATATTATTTTCGAATAATCCATCATACAGAAGAGTAGATAATAGGTCTCATATATTTTTTATTGGTTGAATCAAGGATGAATCACGTCGCAACATTCCTCATAATACTCACTATATCATTTGAACATATCAATTATTCTAAAGATATTACTTTCATGTGACGTATCAATTTGTGTGCAGTAACCTTTATTAGATAAATCTCATACTAGTGTTTTATCCCGTTCGTAGTGCGTAGCCTTACTCACAATACTCGGTTATACCATGTGTCCATAAAGTCCCTCCCCCATTATTTTTTTTATTAATGGAAATAGACAGAATTGCTTTGGGAAAAGTTTAGATAACCAAAGGAGGAGTTTTTTAAAGTATCAAAATTTTCAACCCACCCCAAAATGGGGTAGTTTGGGGATAAGTCAAGAATTTTAAATAGCAACCCCTATTGAGTGATACCTCATTAAATATCTTTCCAAAATAAGAATAATGGTGCAAACCAGAGGTCTCTAAGTTCATCCTACCCAACATAGCAACCAATAGAATTGTGAGTTTTACGTTATTAATTAGGCCAGACATGTTACGAAATGTAGGGCCTACAACAAGCTTTTGAGTCCAGAATCTATTTCTGCCAAAAAGTAAATGGTAGCCATTTCAAAAACTTAATATGAGCTAAAAAAAAAAAAAAAAAAAAAACAATGTAAGGCTCTTACCATCATTTTACCAACATAGAGCAGTTTGTAATGTAATAAAAACAACCGGAGTTTGTAGTTTAACAAATTCACAATTCGATTGGTTGCTATGTTGGGTGGGATGAACTTAGAGACCTCTGGTTGGCGCCATTATTCTTATTTTGAAAAGACCTTTAAATGAGGTATCACTCAATAAGGGTTGCTATTTAAAATTCTTGACTTACCCCCAAACTACCCCATTTTGGGAGTAAGGGTTGAAAATGTTGATACTTCAAAAAAGTCCTACTTTGGTTATCTAAACTTTCCCCAAAGCAAATCTATCTATTTCTAATAATAAAAAAAATAAGAGGGGGTGGGACTTTTTGGACACATGGTATATTGTTTTCTAGTTGTTGTAAAAAACACATTATATATTCAAAGTTATCATTAAACATGTAACTTTTTTTATTTCATTCAGAACATAGAGGTTTTTTTAAAGGACTTGTAATATTAGAGTTGACTAACATAAGTATTCTGTAACACAACTCAAGTGGTAATTTATTTTCTGTGGATGGAAAATCACGATCCCAGCCATTGAGGTAAATGATAATTCGGGATGTATTATTTTCATGTGACGTACCAATTCGTTCGCAGTAATCATTATTAGATATATATATATATATATATATATATATATATATATATATATATATATATATATATATATATAATACTAGCTTCTTTAACGCTATGTATACTCACATATCCCGGTGATAAATCTATTTCTAATTGTGGTAAATAATAATTTATATATTCAAAGTTAACTAACAAAATGTCAATGTAACCATTGCAATTAGGTGAAATAAAGGTTGGAATTGGTTTCTCTACTCTTATTTCAGAGTTTCAATTATTATATCACACTCATAAGATAATAACTTAATTTTTATTGTTTGAGTTCTAGAATAATCACACTCGTAACACACCCCGGTAACAATCATATTTAAATCCATTGAGGTAAAATTTAATTCTGAAGTTATTATTTTCCCCAAAAATCATTTGTAGCAACCCTTATTGACTATATCTAATATTATTTTTTGTCTGATTGTATAACGTACTTACTTACGTTAAACACTTACTTACGTTCTTACTTAAATAACCCAGTGATATGTAATCTCTCATTTCTCGTACACGATGCTTTCTAACTTAAAACTTAAAATTCAAGATGTCTGGGTTTTCATTGCATTTAGGTAATACAAGGATTTGTTCATTATCACATTTAAGAAATGAAGATTTACGGTCAAGTTCAGGTATTGGAGGTAAAGGAGATATAGGAGTCGGCATAGGAGTAAATGGTCCAGTATCGAAATTAAGTATAGAAGAAGAAGAATATTCCATCCTTGTTCCGTTTTGTTCAGCGTGTTTACGTTTTACATGTATTGCCCAATTCGCACGGTTTATATTATTATAAGGATAAAATAAAGCAATAAAGCTTAAATTTTCAAAATATTTTAATAAATGAGCTACAATTGTGTTGCCTTGCGGCATCATCGGGAAACTGATAATTAACAGGTATTGACAACTATTTATACATACACAAGTAACAGGAAACTGAAATACAATAGAGAAATCGGGAAAGGTAGAGGGAGTGACATAGCTGGTAGATGAAGGTTGATGAATTATGTTAAGGATGGGTTTTGGAAGGGGTGAATGAAGAATTTAATACAATTTGGTCATTTAAGTTGAAAATAGGCATAAGTGAAATAGATCTATTTATTTCTAAACATTCTAAATTATTTAATCTATTACTTTTATTTTCTATATATAAGAGTTTACCATTCAATTTTGAATCAAAATTATGACCCGAGTCCAAAAGGTGGTTAGCAAAGCTAGAGTTTCTATAGGCACGTTTCCAGCTATTTACATGTTCCTTAATCCTAACTTGTATAGATCTACCTGATTTACCTATGTACTCAGAGTCACAATCTTGACAAGATATTTTATAAACTCCACTATTTACTAACATTTCTTTTTTATCTTTATTAGTAACCAACATTTTCACTAGATGTTTTGTACAATAAAAGGCAACTTTAAGATTACATTTAGTTGAAATAAGGTTACTGATTTTATAACTAGTTCTGTTGATATAAGATAATTTACAATATTTAACTATTTCAATGCTATCATTATGGGAAGAGTAGACTAAATTTTCAGCTCTTCGCTTTAACTTCTTTCTTAAAATAACTAACATCATACTTATTATTAACAGCAATTTGTTTAACGACATTCAGTTCACCATTGAAGTCATTAGGTGAGATAGGTACAATAATATGTATTTTGTATTATGCTGTGAAAAGCAGCATGTTTATGGCTGATAGGATGGTTAGAATCAGCAGGTATTACTGTATCTGTATAAGTTGGTTTTCTGAAAATTAAAATTGATGATAACTATCAGTGATATTATTGTTAAGATCCAAGAAAATATTGCTGTTATTTATACCCACTTCCATAGTGAACTGAATGTTGCTATTTAAGGAATTTATGGTTTATAACAAATATCGCAGAAACGTGGTTTTCCTTTACTCATTGTTCTTAAAGATTCCAGTCTTGTTCCATTTTATTCAGTGTGTTTTCGTTTTATATGTTTTGCCCAATGCGCACGCGTTATTATTATTGCAATTACCACGGAAACGTGTTTTTCCCTTAATCACAGTTCTCGAAGATTCCATTTTTGTTTAGCGCGTTTACGTTTTACGTGGTTTGCCCAATTTGAACGGTCAATACGAATATTACATATTTCGCAGAAACGTATGTTTTTCTTGATCTCGTTAGACGTATCACTAAGTATTACCTTACGTTTCACAGTTTTAGTATGTCTCAGCCTGTATAATTATGTAATAAAAGTATATCATAATTACTTCTCAAAATATGTTGAAACGGTTCGGTTCAGAAGAACGAGATGTTATTTGTGTGACGCTCCATTGTCTCATACCGAAGATTAAAGGGATCGAGCCTCTCTCTCTATATATATACCAGCAAAGTATAACACCCACCCTTAATTATATTTTTTGTTATAAATCAATACAGTTGAAAGCAAACATGTCATGTGTTAGGCAAGTGTTATCAATTAACCCACACTTCATTTGAGTGTTTAGGTTATTCTTCAATCTGATTGTAATAAGATGATGATCTGTAACTAATTTGAAATGTCAGTTGACACATGTTGATTTAATACAATTAGGAATATATCATTAAAATAAAAAATGTATTTTAAGCTATAGATCTATTATTTGACTTTTAAAGTACCTTTCGACTCAGATGTTAATTGAAGTTCGAAAGAATATTCAACGATATGCTAACATTGGGGCAAACCTTGGTAATTGGTATGCGTGTGGGGCTTTAAATTAATTAACCATTATTACAATTAACACTTCAGTTCAATGATACATTAATCCAGCTTATGGTGAGTTTAACAATTATTATTATTATATTTAATATTATAATCTAGTGGTTACTTACATATTAGAAATTCGTTAAGGGAAATGTGGTCTGATTTAATGATAGTGTAATCGTTGTACGTCTTAACTATCTCAGATTATATTACGGTTAAATTCGCGAGCATTTCCTCATCCTTGCCTCTGGGCGTCTTTAGACCCGTCCAAATGCTCTTAGCAGACCAATGTTCAGGTTATTATAGATGTCAAAACCTTAAGAAATGACCGACTTAAATAACTGCTACTGTTCGGTTTCGCTGCCTTCACACACTGCTGTGCGCAAGGACCGTCTCATTGCCAAAAGGAAATGAAGCACCTAGTGTCATATACAAGCACTATTCTTAAAAAAGATTTCCATGTTTTTTTTTTCACTTTTTGATTCACTGAATTCTCATTTATTATTTTGGTTGTTTATATTTTGATTTGGGGATGGGCAATAAGAGGGTTTGTACAATATTTTGGCTCTGTTTATATTTTGATAATTTACTTGCATTTTAAATAGCGAAGGCATATTTTATCTTACTTTATTTGAGTTTTAACAAGAATACAAAGTCTGGAATGAAAAAAACAAAAATGTATTTTATGTATGAACTTTCAATTTGAAACGAAAACGATATACTTGTATTTTAGTAATGAATTAATTAAACTCGTTTAAAGTAAATACTGGCTTCGCAATTACTATGGATCATAGCTGGATCTACAAATTTTTCATTAAGGAAAGTGTTAGGTTGTCCTACTAAGACCTCTTTTGTCTTTCCTTCCACGTTTCTCTTGACTAACTAATTGTCTTTTCCGACCCTGATGCTATTAAAATAATCTGAAATTAGGGGTTTTTCCGTCATATTTTTCTTCTATGATCTTTATTATGAGATTATGAGTTAGAAGTTTTTCGCCTATGACATTAAGAAGAAGAAAAAAACATGTTTTATGTACGTTGTTTGCAGGATAAAATTTGCTTATTCTTAATTACATTTTTTAACTTATTTTATTTTGCAAGTAAATTAGGATTTATTGCAATATACAAATAAATAGATATGTAAAACAAGCAGTGCTTATTATAATAATATTTTCTTTAGTATACTAACGTCACACGGAAGTTATACCCCAGCACGATATCCATTTCATTGACAGTTAACAGATTTCATCAATGTTTGTTAAATAAATATTTATTCAGTTTCACGTTTACCTTAAGAACTTTATTCGTCGACAAGCAAATTTCAAAAGCGTGTTTCAATTACATTATTGTTCCGAATCCATTAAATTTGCATAATTTATGTGAAGGGGATTAAAGTGGTCTCTTTAGAAAATGAAATCGATCATATATCATGAAAAGGTAAAAATGGAAGGAATAATCTACCTTTAAAATGTTACTCTTATAACGTTGTTATATTGTGTTTGATTTCTCAGGAAATCGGATTAATTAAGTTAGACGTGAAAGTTTATTACGAATATAATTGAAGCAAATCGATATATTGAAAAATTTGAATGAGTAGAGCCCGTGAAATTGTACGACCTGATATTTTAATGAATGCAATATGCTGTGTAGAACATTTTGAAATTTCGTTTCTTACTATTTTTGTTGTGTTTTTCTTCTTAGAAATGTACGTATATAATTTTCAAAATATTATCTAACTGCCATTCTGGCATTTCTCTCCGGAACTCTTTTATGAACAGTTGGTAGAAATTTGGAGGGGGGAGTGTTAGTGAAATTAACGAAAAAAAAACTAAATATGTTTAATTTGCTGTATTTTAAGGTTTTATAAAAGAAAGAAAACAATATAAAGTCACTTAACTCACTAATTCTGTGAGGGTTAGAAGTGGTGGTCAAGAGATGCATGTTAGGAAGAATAAGTGAGATCTGAAACAAGACTACATGATAAAGGTGTAATTCTAGCTAAGTACCTTAGAATTTCCATGCTCTTACTCACTATAGTGAACCCCCAAATGTTGTTTATTATGCCATAATAGACGCGAGTTGTGCAATTGAATCAAAATTTATACAGGTATTGAAATATGTTATCCCACGAAATCACATATCTTTGTGTAAAACCTTGGTTAGATTATTAGTTGTACAATTTAAGCTTTTTGTTCTAACCTAAATTTAACCACCATCACTTCGTGAATGTTTTGTTTCGTTTTTAAAGTTTCTCACTTTAACAGGTTGACTCGTTTTTGGTATTTTAAAACGTATGATGTGGTAGGAGAAACATTCAAAATAACAAGTTCCATTACTGATCCAATTTTCAACCAAACGCCAGATAACTATAGTCTTAGTGTATTGTTGTGAAGTATGATTACTTTAATAGGCAGTCCTTTATGTTCATTCAATAATTAAAGATCGGTGTTTCGTTGTAGTGATGAGTCTGAAGTTATCATATATGTAATATATCTCTAAGTGTACATATATAATACAATCAGAAAACACTCACTATTACGATATTTTCGATAATATTTTTAAATTATATACAACTTTAAAACTCAGACCAGTGACAAAGTTAAGGTAACAATCAAGTTACTATGGACTTTATTTTATTAAAGACAACAAACTACCGTAACTAAAACTTAATCACCAATATTCGTATAACTCATGTCATAACACTTCCAGATTCCTTCCCTTGTCCAAGTGGAATTCTTGGCAACACCTGACGTTCTTTCTTCTTTGGCACTAGATTGGACCAATCACAAATTCATTGACATTCCTTTCTCTCCAGTCTTTGATTAAATATCCTCTAGTGTTCCACATTGCGTTTAGTGGCTGCAAGATCAGCTGTGTCTTACGTTTTTACATTATTTCTAAACTATTGTCGATGCTCTGGTGCCTACATTATGACATAGAATAAGCATAACTTAAATTTAATTTCTTATTCCTAACAGTAATCATATGGGTAAACTGCACAAAATTAGCTTTAAAAATTAAATACCAAAACCTTCCACTAATTTGTTACACTTTTCGAACAATGTTTAGAAATCTTACCTGACCAATGCAAATCCTATATTTACAGTTGTTTCAACTAGAGTGTGATTCAATAAGAAAATTACGTATCCTGTAGAAACTACTTTCGCTAGAAGGTGTGATGCTTTTAGGAGGAAGATGATGTTGGCTAGTTTCAAATAGTTGCCACTAGATCGCTCAAGCATCTCTGTTCTTTTCACAATGTCAACCAATTTGTTCCTAGTCAAACATTGTATGACAACAGTAAAAATCGTTTGAGTTTCCAAAGTGTAACTAGTTTCTGTTTGAAATAACAAATCAATCCTTCTAATGCATGGAACATTCCTAGATGGTACAGACAGTTAGTAGACACTGGTTGTGTATGTAATATAAAGAACCGTGGAGAGTCAAGAATTGTCTGAATAAAATCCTGCTTTCCATCTTAAAATAAACTCATCGAGCAAGTCGAGAATTACACATGCCTCAATCAACAGTGTGGCTTAATGAAGCTGTATAAGCTACAGTTATGGTGTTATAGAGTTGTATTGTTTTTCTAAAGCGTGTTGTTAAACAAACAGTTGAATTTTCATACCACATACTGAATGCTGTTATTCAATGCTAAGAAAACGTCAATTTTATGAAACAAGTAGTGTTCACGATGAATCAAGTTTCTACTTCAGTGCCAAGGTAGATAAACATTTAAGTCCAACGAAATTGGCAGATTCTTCAAAAATTAATGTATTTTTGTTGAATATCCCATTCAACTGTAAACCTTTTTTTATATTTTTGAAGAGAACACGGCTAATACCGAAACTTAACTTGTTGTTATGATTGATTTGAAAAATTCTTATTTTATATAAACTGTAAGTGCAAAGTTTTCTAAATTAAAATTTGCCTAATAGTTAAATTATTTTCAAGCATTTAATGACTTGGCATATTTAACTGCCCTCAAATGTCACCGGATTTAATTAACTGCGATTTTTTTATGACTGATTGTACTTAAGGAGGATGTTTATGTAACACCTCTACTAAATAACCTAGAAGAGCTTAAGTCTCTGTACCGTCAGTGACAATGGACACGCTTGCTCTTGTTTGGGATAAATTTGACCGTTGTTATGTTTTTCGTTTCGCTGGCGGAGGACATAACAAATATCTCTACATAATCTTTAGACAATCCTAAGCAAGTTTTCTTTCTTTCAGAGTTGTACAACTTGACTTTTCAGAACAAACGTGTTTGAATTACCATGTGTTATGGATTTAAGTTATCATTCTTGAGTTTCTAAGAGGATATATCTTGAACACAAATGAGCACTAATTTTCAATTTATAGGAAAGGAGGGAATGTGAGGAATTATAAGAGTATCCCCCAAAAAACAGTAATTGTTCAATATATTAATATATATCTAAAAATTGGTAGTCAGCTATTAAAATAGCCTATTATTTTAATAAAATATTTCAACTTGCATTGATAATATCTCAACTCTAAGTGAATAATCACAATTATGACGTGAAACCTTTACAGTGTACAAACAAATAAAATATCTGTTACTATGCATGTTAGGCTAGCACAATAAACGCTAGACAAAGTAATCACTACAGAATGAACAATAATTTGACTTGTGAGTTGCTTCACGGATTACGAATGAAGTTGTTTTTTTTCCCATGACAAATTACACAATAATACAAATTTTGTTTGAAGTTGTTCTACTGATTGGTCTGAGTAATATCATATGTAAATTATGTGTTGATTCGTTATATTTAAATTACACAAACCATGCTTTTTGAAATAGGATGACGGTTGTTTAAATCATATTTCCATTTATTTGAAGTGTTACCGTCAATGCTTTGATACTTCATATTACACGCTGCAATCTTAGTCTGTACTTACATCAATGCCTTGAGACTACAGTGCACTCACTTCCATGTGTTGATACTTCGGACCCGGTGTTGTAATCTTAGTCACAAACACACTGAGATTGTAGGTGCCTAATAAACATACAAACATCGGGTACGTTCATAATTACGTAACAACCACATAACCACTGATAATAGCGTAAGTGCATAGCAAACATACAAACAACAGGTATACGCGTTTTGTCGTATCTGCGTAATTAACCCACATTCGTAATACATTTACCATAAGTGTAAAAAAACTCACAAATAACTGTTACTTTTTGTCCGTGTTGGAGTAACAAACATAAAAATAAATTAACTCTCGTTTGGCCGTAGTTGAGTGAAAAACACACAAACAACTGATGCACGATTTTGGCCGTATTTGCGTAACAAACACGAAAACAAGTACTCTCGTCTGCCCGCAGTTTTAAGTGACAAACACACATACAACTGTTTCATATGTTTTGTCGTATCTAAGTCACAAATACAAGAAACTGTTACAATGGAAAATTATCGACTTAAATCAGGACCTCGTTCGCATGGAAAATTGTGAGTTGCTTCCTGTCTTCAATTAAAGTAAGTAAATTTACTTGAGACTTGGCGATCTGCCAACTGTACAATACCGCATCCTTATGGCTCTTGAAAAATGTTCGTCTAATATGAAATAAAATGAAAATAACCGAAATGAGAAATAGAAGGTCAACAATTTTTACTATATATGATATTATATTCTAATTAGGCAGTGTAAGGTTTTGCTCCATCAGATTCGATTTCTCGAATCAATATCGCTTGGCTGTGATAGGATTTATCTAAATAAGTACAGAGACAAAAATTAAGTGATTCAAAACTATTTAAATATTATCGATACATAATTAAAGATTTATAATATTTATATGTATATTTTTTAATTTTATTTCTAGGTTAAAACTATGATAGAAGACTATACAATATTTAGTTTACAGTCTTCGCAATATTTACTTTTATAATTTTATTTTTCCTAATTTATTACTTAACTAACTAAATGCACAATTTAAATTACTCTCTATACATAATAATTATTTTGATTTAATTAAAGAAATATTTTTGATCCCTCAAAATAGCTTCGTTATGTATCATGAGATCCTTTTATAAGCTTATTTATAATGAAGGAAATTTTCCTTAATATTTAAATCAAAACACTTTTCACAATTTCTTAATACTACATTTATTTTAATGGTTCTAGATTAGATTTGTTTTTAGGTTAATTATGATTTTGGACTCTCAATTTATATTTGCTTAATTAGTTATGCTGTGGTTTTGTATTATTTATTTTAATTCTGGGATATTTTTTTTTAAATTTCTAATTATTAGTTGTTTTTTCTTATGAGATCTTTCTTACATATTTTACATATATATATATATATATTTTTTAAACTACTTACAGATTTTTTTTTATCAAACCGTTGCACTTAAAGCTTCACTTCACACACAATACGCTTTTTTTTATATATCAATTTATTTTTATTGATTTCTCACTTGACACTTAACACTTGATTTTTTTTAAATGATTATTATGGCTTTACTTGCCTATTGAAACACACTTGGACTTATTAACTCATTGAAATTATTTACACATTCTGCTCTGGACGGTTACTACATCTAACTTGCGAGGTGATAGTTTTTTGACTGTCTTAAGAAAACTTGAGTCTCTCCAACTTTTTTCATTCACGCGGTTAAAATTTTCAATTTAGCATTGTACTTCCTTGAGATTCCATTGGTTATTTATTCGCGTGCTTTTCTTGATTGGACGTTGCTTTTTGCAATCTTGTGTTTTCAGTGAAATACTTTGAGTTCATTCCAGAGGCCAATTCTCAGGGTTTTATGTGTAGTTTGCAAATATTATTTTCTCTTGGGAAACTTAAGTTGAACAACCGTTCTGCCTTTACACGTGCAAGTTGTTACTTGAGACTGTTCTGAGGATGTGTAATTATTTTTGTACTATCAGAGATAATTATTTTTTTAATATATCTCTGACAGCAGGAAGAATTTTTTTGATAAAAAAGTAACTTTTATATATTAATGATTTATATATCTAGTAGAATATTTATTTTGTCTCTAGTAGAAAAAGAGACAAAAAGATTCCTTTGACAAATATATCTCTCTAATTCAATAATTAGTCTAATAATGCTTTGTTATGAAAGACTAACTTACGTTTTAGCAGGTGGAGGTGAAAGGGTTTCAGTGTTGTAGACAAAACCACTAGAGGCAATTCTTTTGATATACGTAACACAGCAACAAAACCTACATTTGGAATTCAAGATTTCTTTGTATTTACTAAATAATACAACATTATACCACATTTTACTTGCTTTAAGCTTTTGAGTAAATACCCTTCTTATTTTATTAAAAAATAAAAGCGTGTAATGTCTGTTTTTTATTAATTAAAACAAAAATATTATAAGGACGATATTAAAATATGCAGCTTATGTTTACAGTATTTAAAAACGTGGCAATTATTTTCGTAGTTTTCATTAATTTCAAAAAAAAATTATTTTTCCATAAAATTTCTAAAATGCACTTAAAAAACCACTCTCATTTCGTTTTTTATTGATCTTTCGATCTTTTCGAAGTTTATTATGTTTTCGATCTTTTCATTGAAGTTAGAACATAAAATTTATGTAATTGAGTAAAGAAAAATTATCATTACAAAGTTATTTCTAAAAAGTCTCAAAAACATTGCTAACCTCTATTCAGGAGATAAAGAGAAATAATAATACGTAAAGCGGAAACGAATATTGAATGCCATTCATAACAATACAAAATTTATTTATATAATTTAAAATTAAAAAAAATATATTATCATTCAAACGGTATCATTCAATATTGTCTATTAAATACTTCTTGTTCGCTCTTCTTCTTGGTGATAAAAAGAAACCTCTTGAGTTGATCAATCTCTCTAAGACTAGAAATTTGTAACGCGGTGTTTTCCGCGTGGATGGTGGAGGACACATAGAGCACTTGTAACAACATTGTTAAAACTTTAAGATTTTGTAAGTATTTTGATATTTGTTGAAATTTTAAATCGTGCTTTCATCCATTAAAAAAAAGTTATAAAAATCGGGCCATTATTTTGAAACACCTACATACGAGATACATATCTGACATTATTGAAGGAATAACAACGGTTGATGATATTATTTCTGGTTTTAAATTACGTAAATACATTTTAATTAATGATATTACAAATTTGTTTTCGAATTAATTTTCTGTATAAAAAGTGTTCAGAAAATGTCGTGCCATACTTTAAGTGTTGGTTGAATGGGTAAAAATAAAGACAAACGATCCAATAAATATAGTCCGGAAAAGATTTTTTAAATCTGTCGGCCATTTAGTGTTTTTTGAAAAATCATTAAATTGTCGAAATGGAAACGGTTTGAAATTTTTAATATTCAATATATCTAAAATTGTTAACTTTTAAAAAATGTAAACTGCCGCCATTTTGAAAATGTACGAGATAAAATTTTTACTCTCGGAATATTGGAATGCATAAAAATTTGTATACCAAATTTGACTAGAAATCTAAATAATTTTGAAAGATATTTTTTATTAAAAACACATACACACACACAACGGCTGATAGATGGAGAAGAAGCATTTTTGGACTATATTTTTAGGTACTTTTTTCTTCATTTTGATGTGTGAAACAACCACTTAATGTGTAGCATAACATTTTTGAATACTCCGTACATATCTTACCGTTTCACATAATCATCAAAAATGTAGCAAGTAAGAAATAATTTTTTTTTGACATATAAGTGAATAATTAACAACTGTGTCGTCGAAATAATATTTGATTAAGAAAAAAATTATTAATATATACAAAAACGACATTATTTACACAGTCATTAATACTAGTTTATTTGTGAAATGTAATTGACTAAAAATTAAATTACAACTAATTCTACATTTTTAAGACTAAATAACTCATAGTCTATCTCAAGCTTATAAAATAATTGTATATATATTTATACATTTTAAAAGTCCTACCTCATTCACAGCTTGTTCATATTTTATTAAAGTTTTTGTTACGTAAGAAAATTTCTGTTAATTGATTTTGTTAAAACAAAGGCAAAGTAGCTAACCCAGGTGTGAATAATATAATCCGATATTAATAAGTACGTAATGATAATAATAAAAAGTATCCTTTCCAAATTATGTCTTTCCTATCTAACCTAGCATAACCTATCTTTCTTTCAGATAAATGTCATACACTGCTAAATAAACATTGGTAATGAATAAAATTGTTATATGAGTATCAAATACATGATGAAGGTCAACAAAACCTAAATATATGCCACCTTTAACTCCATACAGAACTCATTGATATAAATTTACATTTTTTTACTTAATTAAAAGGAACAGACAAATATTCATTAAAACAATGTCCTAGCAATAAAAGTTTTGTTCAATGACTAAACCATAATCTTCAGTTTTTACATTTACAAAAATTTGAAAGTGCATTTTCAAACTTTTTAGTATTTGTACTGAGAAAACTTACAAATAAAGAGATATTGTGTAAAACCCCCTTTTGGACTCAACACAATGAATCATCAAGTATAAATCACTAACCGATGCTCAAACTTCAGACGAATTATTCGGGTGGGGGGTTGTTATTTTTTGTTTTTATTATTATTTTTTATTCAAACGAACTTGTTTTGAATTGATGCCAGTCTTAAAACAAGAAGATAGACCTTACAAAACGTATTTTAGGCTGAGGTGACGTAAAACCCACTTCTATTATTTATTTATTTTATAACAAAACAAAAAGCAAAATCAACGTTTTTTCGGAATTAATAAAAATTTTGATAACTTGTTTTTCAAACTAGCCACTATCAGTTCAACGTTTGTGAAATATGTGTAAACATACTATTTAAAAACATATTAAATTCAGTAATAAACTGTAAAAGACCAAAGTAGGACAAGGGTCATTCATTAAACTTTTTCAAAATTACACATACGCCGTAAATTCTTAATTTCTTAGGCCGATTTTGTATTCGTTTTCTCTAAACTATGGTTCAAATTCATTTCCGAATTTTAAATTTTGCTTAGTTGGTGACAAGTGGACTTCAATTTTACACGAAAAATATAAATATTTTGTTATGTAATATTGATGGAGTTCTCGAATATACTCGTATATTAACTAGCCTCCATTGTTCTAAAAAAATTCATTTTACATTATACTGCCATTATAGTTATTTACGGGTAATTTGATGATATATGAAAATAAAATATCAATTTATGGTGAAATTTTAATTGTATTGTTTCTTTAAAGTCGCTTTCTTGTTTATTAGTCGCTTTGAAAAAATATCAACAATTACACAGAAGAAGATAACCCAACGATAACTATTCTAACACTGAATTGTATCGAAGAGAAATAGAGAACTGAAGATGAAATTTTTTAACCACAGATTCAAATAGTATAAAACCTCACTTATGTTTTTCATATAAAAATAAAAATAAAGAAACTTACAAAGCCTCAAAAGTTATGAGCTGTACAATTTGAGGGGTATTTATATTACAAAACAATATAATTATATTATTAATTATCATATTGTCTACTATATTAGAAAATATTCTATTTTCACTTGACACTACAATGCTTAAGATGAAACGAAGGGGATAATAAAGTAGATCTAATTCCTGAAATTAAATTCAATTACACCGAATGTGATGTCAGTTTTGATTTATTGTCGTCACTAATAAAATATCAACACAATTACTGCACTAAGGTACAAGAGATGTTTCCAGCTGTGTAATTAAATACTGTGGTATTGTAGAAAAACAGAGATAATTTAATATATTACTGACCTGGAAATATTTTGCTGCCAAAAAAATTTAATTTACCATGATATGTAGTTCAAAATACAACTTTTATTTTAGTAATCGCAAATTTTTTTCGTGGAAAAATGGATTTGTTCATCTATCCGTTAAAATAATAGAAAAAATGCAGTTCATCAGCTTTGTGATGAGTTTAATTTTATTCAAACTCAGAGAATTTTTATTAATATAAAAAAATTGTCAGTTATTCCAATCTGGTAATTAATTTACCAACAGTAACATGTCGCAGTAATAAAACAATCGATCGATCGCCTACTTGAGTTCAAGTTTTGTAGTTCTAATAAAACTTTATTAGTGACAAGAGCTGTACAGAATCATTTATTAAACGTGAATATTTAATTTAGTTTGGGTTTATTTAATTGAATGTATTTAACTAAACATGCCAACATTTCTCTTGAGCTTTGTAGTCTCTTCAGAAAATAAATCGTTACTTTTAAAATTTACTTTGTGTTAAACATACATGAGTATAATTTGTGTTTTTGTTTAGTTTTGAAGAACTTTTGATTTCACATATATTTGTCTGTCTATCTACCTATAAACGTCTTCTGTTTCTTGTTACGCAGTGTGTGTGACACGTGACAACGCCTTTGAGTTTTAATATTATTTGTTTAGTAATATTTCAAATAAACAATATAACCGCATCAGTACTCCTTAATAACCCCATAACCTCCTTTTGATTGTACTAGGTTATTAAAATGAATATAGTAAAACTAAAACGAAAATTAAATTTATGGATGTGCATTTAGTATGCCTATTTAATACAATCAGAGCCAAAATTAAAGACATAAAAAATCTGTTTACATATTCATAAGATACAATTTTAAAAAGTTGTAGTTTAATGACAAATAAAGTCGAAGTCAATACTCATAAGCAAGAAGAGATCGTAAAAATGCTTCTTAATTGAAGACTAACAAATCAAGCTAAAAACCCCCACAACAATGATAAACAATCTCAACTTCACCGATGAGACTCTGACTCCCCCTCCCCATCACAGTAGTCAAAATCCATCCTTTCGTCAATGATTCCACACATATTAGAAATTATATACATATTGGGAATATAAGGTGGAAGAAAATATTCTTCTAGCGTCAGGGTCGGAAATGAAGAGTTTCTCAAGAAAAACCAACGGGATGAGGGGAAATATTAAAGCAAGAATAGATTAAGATTGTTTACTAAAAGTTAGCTTGTGAGATCTAAAAATGAATTCGAAAACACTGCAATCAGTAGAAGTTAACCATCACATTAAATTATTTACAATTAAAAATAACAATAATGGATAAGCAAATTAAACTTTCATTCAGAATAAAAACGGAATATCTGAGATAGAACTTTGTTAAGCATATTGCACTTTGCCGCAATTTAGTCTAGATTGCGTATGGATCATATTTTGGGTGGGGGATGGGGTACATACGTACATAAATTGCTACTTAATAACTTAATTACTTCAAAAAATCATTTTATATGGAATGTTTAAGAAATTGAAAAGTTCATTTCCTCTGCATCTTGAATTAAATATATTACCAATAATGTATCTTTTTGTATTTGAAGTCCTAACTATATTATTTTTATATACGCAGTGGAAACCACGTAATACAAGATCTCTTTTAAAATACAATAAGCACAACCAATCAACATTTTTAATTGCAAAAAGTAAAACATAATCTTTAGACAATCCTTTGGTTATTTGTGTTTAAAATACTGTAATCAATTGTCTGATAATCAGAATTGCAGGCTGGTAGATCTGTGTGCTAATTATATAGTCTTGGTTCTTTCCATAAAGGATATAAGTATTATTATGTGTTACATTGGGCACCATAGTTTTATTTTTTGTTATTATTAGGTTTTTAATGTACTTAAATTTGTTAAAAATGTATATTATTGTTTTTTTAAATATAAAAAATTGTTTTTTTTTTTTAAATAGTAGCGGGTTTCTGTTGACATTAGGATAATAGATTTTCTTTGTTATTGGTGTTTTTATAATTATTTTGTTTAAATGTTAATCAGTGAAAGGTACGGAAAGCTGTGCTGAGAAAGTATTATTTTTGCATGAAGTGGACTACAATTTCTTTACTTGTATTAGGTTCATTTTACATACTGATCACGTTGGAAAAAGTGATAAAACAAAATTCAGAAGACAGTATGTACCGTTTAATAGTTGTTTTAACAACTTAGGCATAGTTATTTTCAAACCTGTGTTCCACTTTCAGATTACTAGATTTATTCTTCGTTTCTTATTTGGTCCTAAGCTATGGTACTTTTTTCACTTGATAACAAAAGATTTATCCATACTCTCGAAATGTCATTTAGTAAATTTATGTACACAAATAATTAATAATGACTGAATATACCATACATAGAATCCATCAATATCCAACAAGTTTAAAACAATAGAATGAAATAACATTGGGTATAATACATGAACGTTTGAGAGTCGTAGATATTTTAGCTTTGTGCTGTCGTATTACGTGCTTCGTGACTTCCAGGCCTTATCTTATAATTAAATATAAACGATAAAAGCAGTGATTCTGTGTGACCTTATTTAGAGTCACATTTAGAGACAGTCGTGAATTCTATTTAAATATATTTACTAAAAACATATATGAACGAGATAAGAAGCAAAACTTTCTGAGTAAACTTTGTATTAAATAGGAAATGTACAATGTTATATAGTTTCGTGTATTATGAGTAATACATTAAAAATATCCATATCACATATTTTCACCACATTTTTATTCTATGTCATTATTTTTAGAGATAAAATAATTAAAAAAGTAGTGTTCAAAATAGTTATGAAAGAATCCAATTATATAGAGAAATAGGGGAATAAGTCAAATGAGTTTGTTTGGATATTTAGTTTCATCATTTTATAAAAATAAAATTTGAGAAATAATTTTAAGGAAATTTAGATTTAAAACAATATATATAATATATAATTTTGTATGTCATTTGGATTTAGATGTAATAATTTCTTCTTTTTTTAAAGTTATTTGTCTAGTCTCACTAAAAACTATATAATGGGGTATCACACAGTCATACATAATATTAAAAAATATTGAGGTAATCAATTCTCTGAGTGAACGCAAAACTAAGGCTTATTGAGGAAGCCTCTCTTAAACGAGAAGATTCACACCAAAAATAATGAAGTTACAGTGATGAGATACACACTTTTTAGCGATCACATTAAGGGGGACCATTATAGTTATGTTGAGCAAAAATATATTTTCTTTTTGTAATTTGTTATCCCATCGAGCTATTTAATGTTATGTATTGCATTAAATCAGAACATTGAAAATATTGTGCTGATAAAAGCAGCTTTTTTAATAAAAACAAGAAACAAAAGCAAAAAAAAACCTCTTTGCTTTATCTTAATTTAACACCAAGTCACAAACTCTGTTATTAATTTGAACTATCCAACAGAATTACGCTCTTCTCCCTAAGCGAATATATCTATTTATCAACATAGCAGGATCAAAAACATCAATTAATGAAAAATGGAAAAAAAAGTTGTATTTATTATTTTGTCACCCCAATAAAATAACCTATTTTAATTTTAATCTGAATTAATAACAAAAAACAGTCTTTCTTTCAGTCAATCTTACACATTTGTGTCTTAAATGTATTACTTTGTGTATTTATTTTCCACTAAGACCCCAGTCGGTACAGTCACTGTACCTTTACACCTGTAAATATACACCTTTATTATTCTAGTCGTGTATCCGATTCTCTCTTTTATCTTATATATTAGGTCTCTCTTGATCAACTCTTGTCATAAAAGCTATTAGAGTATTCGAGGTTTAGAGATCTATTTAGGCAATTTCTTTTCCTTTTAAGGCAGTACCGACTGCAAAGTTTTTTCAATAAAATAAAACTTTTCTTAAGGCCACAACAATTTGTTACAAAATAGCGAATGAGAAATTATAGAATAAACAACAATTAAACATTACTAATTGGGCTATGTTTCGAGGTATGTGTTACTAATAACTAATTTTGGACCTACCATAAGATCCAGGTCTCATAAATGGGCAAGTATTTATAGATAGTACACTATACTTTCACAAATTCAACCGCATCTGTAAAAGTTCAGAGTCGATTTTATTTTAAGAGTAAATAGAATACATATAAATATAACAGGTAGTGGAAAAGTAGGCTTATACTACTGTCATTACATAGACTTATTTCTATATGAAGTAAACTCTATTTTCAAAATAAACAATCAGATGTTTTTATTAATTAAAACAAACATATGTTTTATTTTATTAAAGCAATTTTCTCCTTTACTTAGTTAAATCAATTAGCTCCTTTACTTAATTAAAAAAAAACCAACTGTTATATTTAATTAAACCGTCGATTGTTCATTTTTTGAATATGAATTTATTTGCATATGAAATGCAATTTGAGTTAGGTCGAGCTTGTTTAGTTTAATGTATCGTGGTTTTATTATTATTGAAGCATTGTAATTTTTCTAGGAATTTAAATGAAGAAGAGAGAAAACAGACTTTTAAGCAATATTGGAAAATAAAAAAACACCGATTGGTTTCGTGTGGCAGGTATAAAAGAATTTGATATTCATAATTATCACGCCAAGTAGTTTTTTAAAATATAAGATAATTAATTGACACTAGTTTAGTTGGTTATGGTAAAAATCTTGACGTCCTAGGATTTACACGAAAAGGGAAAATGAGATATGAGTTGACATTTGTACTCAACAGAAACAATATCGATAACAAGGCTGAGCAAAATGGAAGAAAAAGATTCTGCATATAATATTAGGACCCAAAAAAATCGCAAAATAATCTTTTTACATATAAAATGAGAAAAAAATCAGGAACTTCATGAGTATTTGGAAAAAAAAGAAGAAAATCAGCAACAATGGCCAAGTGGAGAATGAATTTCTATATCAATGAATCACCTACTGTAGAAAGAAAATAAAAAAGTTCTGATACCGTCAATAGAGGATTACATAAAAACTTGGACAAAAGAAGAATTACAGGACTCAGAATTTACGATAGTGACTGCTACAGGAGACAGAGATAAAGGGTATGATAAACGAAAAATCTAGAAAAGGAGAAGATTTTAGAGAAAGTAAGACAGATGAAGAATATACTAAAGTCAGAGAATATGGAATTGTGTAATCCATAGAATACTGAATCGAGTAAAACAAACAAAAAAATCAAACGAAAAACGAAGATATTAGGTTTTTCCTATAACTAATTTCTGCCGGTACGTTAAATAGTAGAAAAAAGAAAATAAAGGTGGTTCACATTACTAATATTAATTTGTTCTTTATTCAATTATAGGTGCTACAATTTCTTTATATCAATAAATAATTCTGTGTCAGCTTGACATATTTTTTCCATATATAATATTTAATATTATGAAATATCATTTAAAAAACAATCTGTCCCTGATGAGGCCATTAAACTCCCAATCCATAGCAATAGCAAATAATTGAAGTTTACAAAAAACTCTTGTTTCCTATACACATGAATCTTCTCACCTTTTCAACATCTCTCTATAATATGCCAGTGAATCTATTTCGTAAATATGTTCCAGGCCATGTTTCCCTAGTGACCACACCGTTTCCTCGAACTTTCCTATATCTCAGATGCCACTAATCTTCTGGCCTAGTCTCTGCTGATTATAAGCGTCTCCACAGCCTAAATAATGAAGATTTTACTGGTGCTAACATTTGACTATTTATTGGTACTAAAATATTTTCTAAACTTATAATAGATATTTTGTTATCCTAACTCAGCCTTTTTAGACATGTATTTATGACCCCCCCCCCTCCACCGCTAAATATTTCAAGCTGATAATGACTCATGCTGTATATTGATATTTGGGGTAACAAAGTTTATCTGAACAGCCTGCTGAGTAGTCTCCACAAGTTAATTAAAGAAACAACTTCACAAACACTTATCAAACACTGGTTTGTTTACAGTCGACCGTTTGTTTGTTTTATGTAAATAGTAAAACTGTCAATTGGATGAAATGTTTAGTCTTAATTTAATGTTACATAATTTTACGACCATAAACAAATTTATTCACATTCAAAATGTTGAGTAAATATTGTCAACATAATACAATTTTATTTTGGGACAAATTTATATGATAAAAATTGTGAGATAAATAAGGAAGGAATGTGGAAACTGATTAGGCTATTTGTGTATTTGTAAGGAAAACAAAAAATATTCAGCTTTAAAACCGCTGTTGAGTTTAACAATACGTACAGTATTATTAATGGTATTCATATTTACTGTAAAATAATAAAATGAAAGTAACTCTATTCGTTGATAAGAAAAGGTAAAAACATACTTCATTGCCAACAAATGAAATATCAAAGGTTTAGAGTTTCTACGAAGAGTGTTTTATTTAAGGTGTGAAATCGAATTTTATTTAAAGCTCCCTTTTGGTTTAATATTCCTTTCTACAGTTTTGTTTTCATGTTTAACTTTTAATGGACTTTATACCTCCACCACTTTCTTATTGTAACCAATTTGTAATGACACCCATAGCTAGAATAGTAATGCATGAGTGTTTCTTATCAACACGGTATAAATAGGTTTATTGAAATGGAAAAAAAAATCTGGTATTTATGTGTAGATTAAGGAATGTTTTATGGCTTTATAAACTTGAGCGTATTTCAATTTTAAAAAGCTCTTTTTGAAATATTTTTTTGGTCAATAAATAACTTTCTATTTGCCGGGTATACATGTAATTACCAATGAACACAAACTTTCTCTCTTATATACATTTATTCTTGTTATATGAGTGTAAATTATGATCCTACATAAATACATAAATAATTGTATTAAATATACAGAACTAACAGAATCTAAAACGAAAATACAACATAATAAATACAATAAAATAATAATGATACTCTTTATGCTACCACACTTCCGATCTGACACAGATGTGGTCTGCCAAGTTACCAACATTAAATAAATATTTCTTCAAATTAAATTAAATCAATATTGATAAATTTCAATCCTTGTAAACAAGTATACTTCAATACTCCCCGACATTCTCCCTTCGAAATTAACAGGGTCATTACTGCCAGAATAGGTCCTGTAGGTTTAATTAGGAAACTATAGAATGGAACTATTTTAATAACAGTAATAAGCAAAGATTGTCTCTAATAAAAATGACTTCGTTCTTTCACCTAATCAAGGTATCGTTGGAACTCCATCTTTCCTTGAACTACTCAAAGGGTAAGTAACCTGTAGGGATTTGGTGGTAATGAAACAATTATTGTTCATGTACTCACAAAATAGTCCAGGAAACATCAATATTTGAAAAAGTGAGTAAATTTTTCCTGATATAACACCAAGAACTTCTGGCCTAGTTTCGAGAAATAGAACAACAAAAACTACACCTGGGACAAAGGAAAAGCATCCGTCACCAGTAATTAAACGAAAATTTTAAAAAAGGAAGTCTGTTTCTTGTCCTCCTACAATTAGTCCAAAAATGCAATTGGTGGTTTTTAAATCCGAGCCTATAAACAAAAGAAAATATGAAAATAGGGGTTCCCTCTAAATCTCATCCGGCGGCGTCTAACAAACCTCAAAGGGTTTTCGAATCCTGAACACCTGACATTTTTCTAGTTGTTTTGAGGATGGTATGTAGTTAGATCCAGAAAAAAATCAAATTAAAACTTAAATAAAACCACCTGTTGAAAAGTACCAAATTGTACAAATTATCTTCTTTTCATATCTTATTTATAGTTCCCTCCAAACTCATTATTCCAATTACCCTAATTAATCTATATATGATCAATTTAAAATGTGTAATGTTTTTCTGCTTTCGAGAATTAAAATAATAACATCTTGCAATATATTCTCTGTCTAGTCTGCATGTCATACCGTACTTTAAACATTATGATTATAACACTCCGTTTATGTAAGCTGTTTGTCCTAAAAAAAATAAAATTAATGTAGTTATTATGGAATGAAGAT
Source organism: Aphrophora alni (assembly GCA_963513935.1). Classification (NCBI taxonomy): domain Eukaryota; kingdom Metazoa; phylum Arthropoda; class Insecta; order Hemiptera; family Aphrophoridae; genus Aphrophora; species Aphrophora alni. Next base: position 44,547,109 of record OY740775.1, on the reverse strand, counting down.
TTTCTACATCATTCCACCTTAAATCTCCCCTAACCCCACGTTATCAATTAATTATTACAGCCTTTTCTCATTTTTATTTCATGAAAAAGTACTCGTTGATACAAAAAATCATGTCTTAAATTTGACTTATTCAATTTATCTCGAATTTTTAGCGTTTAAACTAAATAATTTTTTTACGTATATTTAAATGTTCACTCATATCGACCAGCTACTTGGCTATATTTAAACACAATTATTTTCCATACATACTTTCTAAAGGTGATATCAACAAATATGAGTTGTTTACCAGGAGCTTAAAAACGCTTTTTGCTTTAAAAATAATAAAGTTATAAAGATTTGTTTTAAGTAAAAAGAAAATTATTTTGGAAATTAACATCAACAGAAGGAACAGTATAATCCTGAGACTTATCCTGGACATATTGTATATTCTGCTACATAACTGGAAAGGAAAGTTTAAAAAGTCATTAAATAACTTGCTGAGCTAAGTTCAATATGTCATTGATGGATCGATATTATCAAGAGGGCAGCGACAAGACTGCGAAACTATACTAGTTGAATTGGACACAATTTTGTTTTAATCATACATATCTGTGTTTTTGTCTCTTTGAATAGAATAACTCGTTTCAATTAGATTTTAAAGTAAACTGTTACGAGAGCAAAATAGTTCTTTGTAATACTAAAACATAAGAGTGGTTACGTTACAAACCATAATTTTGTAGGTTTAATGTTTTTCTGAAAACACATCAATATAAACGGTGTACAAAATAGTTTAAATATTCACTTTTACCCATCTATAAGACCAATATTAATGAAAACAGAAAAAATATCATTTCGGTAGTTGCCGGCCACAAAGGAAACATGGATCCCGATTGAGATTGATAAATTACATTTTTTGTTTTACAAATATTTACATATTTAAATAGAGGTATAATTCGAAATATATCGTTAGTGCCGATTTTCACCGATTCATTTGAAATCATATATTTTATAAATATAGCAAAAAAGTCCATTTATTTTTTATTACAGTTTGTGTATTACTGTAATAAACAAAATTTATTTAAACGGCGAGAAATGATTTGAAGACATTGTAGTTTAGTAGTTAATTTTTTTTTTTTATTTTAAGTAGTCGGAGGAAAAAAATCTCGAGATAAGACAAAAAAAGTTTTTCTCAAAATGTTTTCAAGGAAGTAAGTTAGAGTGGTTAATAATTTTAAAACAAATTGAGAGATCAAATAATTAAATATTCCATGTCTTTAATTAAACACCATTGAACAGTTTCACGAGTTTATCACAAAGAACTCTTCTAATACAATATATTGTCCGATATCTCGACAGCAATCAAGAACCGTTAACTAACTAGTTCATTGGTAACATGACCAGTTTATGTCGAGTTGATTAACCTAACTAGAATCAGTTTAACTTTGTCGGATCCAGAGTTCTTATATATTCCATATGAATTTCATATGAGGTTTCTATATGATAAAATTATTTTAGGTCACTGAAATGAGAAAAACTTGTGTCAATTTCAAACACCAAAATAAAAAAAACACACCTTTCCACATATTATTTTTAACAAGACGACATTTCTATGACTAAGTAGTCATCAGCATGTTCCTTCTTTGTAGCGAACTGCAACAAAAAAGGTAAGACTTGGATCTGGTTGAATTTTTGGGTTCGTTTATTTAGTACCAACTTTTATTTAGATGTAACATTAAAATCGTCTTAACTAAAAAAAGTGTTTAATCATTATATATTCAATTTAATTGTTTTGTCTAATACTTTTTTTTTTAATTTAAAAACAGAAAGCTATTTATTAAACCTGAGGTTCCACGCTGTGATTAAAAATAAAGAGTGGTGCAAAATTACTGAACAAACGTTTCCCTTCACCAATCCCCAAAACCAAATTTAAAGAACTACAATTAATCGTTACCATAAATGACATAAATCCTGTCAATAATTGAAAATGAACTCTTTATTAAAACAACGTGAAGTGCATAAAACCGTTTCTTTTGACCATTGAAACGTCCTGACAATTACCCGTATTTGAATAAAATCGAGCATATAATATCGGTGGATAAAGTTCTTTTTTTGCCAATTATTCATGAATCGTATTTTTTTTGTCAATTATTCACACGAGTTTAATCTTCACATTTCACTAAAACCGTCGATTTTAATACATTAAACAGTTTGTAACAGTTCCATTGCCGATTTATTATTGTTTTAGCTATAACTCACGAACCTACATAGATGCCATGCAAAAGTTTTGTTTGGGTACATGGAGTATTTATTTCAGCAAAGTATGATAAAAATAAAGCCGTTTTAAAAAAGAAGTTTGAGGTTGTTTGATTATCATATATTATCAACCAAGTAATATTGTCTATCCGTCGACCTTACTTTTCTTCTCTTATTGGTAGTAATACTACGAATATATTTGTCTGGAATTCTTGAAGGGAGCAAGCTTACTATTGTATTCAGTAATCACATGGTTCAATATATGCTGGGTCATTGTTACAATTTTATAGTGATTCTCTTTGAAAATATTTTAAAAAACAATTGTTTCATGTAACGCAATCATTGTTGAGCTGATACAGTTTTTATTTTTCAAATGAAATTAATTCAATTTGTTTTTTTTTTACATATATTTAATTAAATGCACATTACACATTAACAAATTGTAGATATCGTATGTCTTTTAATAATTTAAATGTCAATAATTAGATTAAGATATCAAAATAACAATTAATTTACAAAACTTTTATTCATGTTTACGTCACAATTTTTTAAATATTTTTTCTACATCCCTCTAAGTTAACCGTAGTAGCATTAACGCTCGGCTTGTTTAAAAATTACTGTTGGCGGATAATGAAGCATTTTTTACTGTTACTTAATTTTTTAACACAAAGCATATTTTAGTTGGTAAGAAAGGATTATATAAACTGTAATCCTTTTTTTATTTCACATAAATTAAAATTAGAAAATTCAAAATATTGTTTTATTTTTTGAAAAGAAAAGTTACTTTGTTTATTCAGATTCACTGTGATATCCAGTTTCACATTTTTCGCAACAAACTCTCTTTTTGCTATGAATACCACAAACATGCTTGCTGTTTTGGTTTATCACATTAGGCTTGCTTTGATGTAGCCACATCGACCCTTATCTTGATAAAATAACTGCAAAAGCCTTTCTTGCAAGTTCCTGTCTCAGTTTTAGTGAAATAAGCTTCTCCTCGAGAACAGATTCCATAGAACTTAGTAGGTATTGTTTTACTGAAGCCAGTCTGGTTACCAACCTGAGATATTCCTCTATAGTTACTCACTTTTCAATACTATTAAAGCAAATATAACCCCATACACACGATATGCAACTCTCACGAAATTAAGTCAAAACATCTGATAGCAGGACATGTGTATATTTTCTTCCCAGTAATTGATGAAAATAGCTAAATGTAATCTCAAGGGTATAACGTGTTTTTTTAAGTTTCAATTAATTGAAATCAAATATTTAATAATGTTTGAAAGATGAAATAAATATATTCTGTAATTGGATCATGTTAATTAGAAGACTTTGGGGGAGGGTGGGCTGACATTTTAGAAAATTCCCGTTATTAAAAATATTGATCTGACAGCCTTACCAGTCCTAATATGATTTCTCCATCTTCGTCGTTTTAAATCGCTATTCTTCCACCCCTATTTCTAAAATACAAACTATAAACCCAATTTGATGCCAATGAAACACAATCAGCAGTACTGTAACAAACACTGGCATTATTTGATGACACTGTTCACACTGTGTTTGCAATAAGCGTTTGGTCATCCAATAATCCCATTTGTAATCTACACAATTTACACATGGGCATAAATTAGTATTTATTCATTAATGATTAGGTCAAGCTTTATTGTGGTGATATTGTTTTACTTTTTAAGACTTTTAAATTGTTATTACTATTTAAAATGATGTTTGAAAAAAAAATCTTAAGTATAATATTATCACTTGGCTCTGATCAAGGTACGGAATGTGAATGTGTTCTTAAACGAGTTTCATATAAAAAGTTCTTAAATTAAGGGACTGGTATCGAACTATCTAGATGGCCACATATCCCTTGAAATAATAAGGTCCTCTACAAAATAAGTACAAGTGTCAATGGATGTGTTGCACCATCATACTGTAAGTAGTCTGACGTCAGATCAAACCCATCAATTCCTCCTCAAATTCCACAAAGATCCTTTTATAAATCTCAATGTTAACATTTTTATACTGACAGATAATTCGTACCAAACACCATTAGTTTGCGGTAGCCGGAAGGAATCCCAATTTATAGTGTTACCCACTTTAATGGTACCACAAGTTTCCTGCTTTTATCTTTTATCTACCTTTTGTTTCATTTTGATATTGAATTCCCTTTTATCTAACGGATAGATAAATATCACATGGATCTGTATAACATACATGATGTGAATGTGTTTTTGAATGATCTGCATGCACTCTGTTCTTTAATAAAACACAAAAATAAAAATCAGAGCGACTGAGTTCGGGCAATCTATGTGGCCAAAGATCCATTGAAATAATGCGGTCTCCAAAAAACTGGCATGAATGTCACCACATATGTGGCAAGTTGCATCATCGTTCTGGAAGTAGTAGTTCAACGACATCACGTTCTTCCCCATATTCCAGATACTTGTATACAACTTACAGTTAACATTTTCATAAAAGACAGTTGGTATAACAACAATTGTACAACAGATAACTTATACCAAATACAGATCGTTATCAGCCATCGAAGAAGTGATTCCCCTTTAGTAGTGTTACCTAATTTACGGCTAACTCAAGCTTCCTTCTTTTATCTTTTATTTACCTTACGATTCGTTGTGATATCTCATTGCCTTTAATCTAACCGATAGATCCGAATAATGCATTTATAATCACAAGTTCAATGATAGTTTTACCTTAATTAAGGTAAATATAAACTCAACACATTTTCCTTTATTAGATCAGTTTAGTAATAATATCGTACAACATTAATATGGCACTAAACAAGAAGATATGATTGTTTTATACGACTTTTTGTTATGTATGTTTTAACATTTGTCCACTTACACATTAAACCATACAAAAATCCAAAATTGTCAAATGAATATTTGGTGTTTTTAGATAGCGTAGTAATATGTTTCGTTGTTTTTAGGATTTGAAATAACTGTTTTTTATAGGAACTGGTTTTAATTAATCACAAAACCAGAGTAATTAATCAGCCGGAAAATTAAATACTGAATTATTATTTAAAGATTTATCTTTCATATGCTGTACGATTTATTGTATTCTCCTTATGTGTGACAATTCTTAAAATGTCTAAAACCAATTATCAGTCTTGGTATAATTGTATTTATTTGAATTAAAACCTTTATTAGAACAAATCAAAAAATACCAACTTTGTAAAAGTTAAAACTCAGATTAAAAAGGAGTTATATTTCATTAATAATACTCGACTGATTCCTTTACATTCCATTAGTTATAAAACGATTTAACGATAGCTTTTTAAGAGAAATACGGTAGAAGAAGTAAAAGTTATATTACTCTTTGTGAAAATTATAAATTAAAATTAACTTCAGGCGATTAGATATTGAATTTTAAAAGTTCTGTTATTTTAATTTCTTGTTGAAATAAGTTTATAAACATTGGTAAAATTGTATTTGATCCAAAAAGATTAAAAAAGAAAATTTAATTTCATCGAGTAAATAACAGTCTCCTACCATATACTGGACTACGATTTTAATTATTATTTATATATAAACACAAAGTTATACATGGTATCTCTGAACTTTCTAGAATTGATTTGTATAATTCTTCCTTAGATATAAATAAATTATTAGTTCCAATAAACATAGGTCAGAAAAAGTTACGTTTCCCATTTATCCGTCCTTTTGTTTTTCCCCCCAAAATGTAATATCTTTAGTAGTATATAAGATATTGACTTTTATTGTTTTATATAAATATTGTTTGCAGTCTTTTACCGGAGTACAAAAAACCACCAGAAAGTTCTCTCGCATATTTTCAAAATGTCGCCAGTTAAAGGTTTTTAACGTTAAATATCTCTAAAACTGAATTAATATAAATTTACTGGAACAAAATGTAGATCTTTATAGGAAAATGAATTAGTTTTTGTATTTTGCCAGTACGTCAAAGGATAAAAGATTTATCGCCTAAAAACTAAAAATTTAATATCATGGTAATTGTCTACAACACCCACAATTGGCCTATAACCAAAATATTTTTAAATTATAATTAACTTAATAACAATAATAAATTATATATTCAGAAGAGTTTTGAAAATGAAAATAATTCAATTGCCCAACAAATCATTTTTTCCCCCCATATACATTTGTAACTCGGTTATCTTAGGACGTACAGAAGAAATTCTAAAAAAACAAATCATTCTTCACTAAGAACCTAACATTTAGTTTTTTAAATTGTTTTGTAAAATAAACTGTTTTGAAGATATACAACATTAAAGTATTTAAACGGGCTACGTTTTGAAAATATATAAAATAACGTTTTGGTTTTTCTTACCTTCGTATATTAAAGCTATATAGTAAATTGGTATGCAAAATTTTAACTCAATATCTTATCTACAAACAATGGATATAAAGTTTTTTGTAAAAAAATAAAATAGCGAATAAATGAGAATTGAAACGATATCGGAATTAAGTTTATAGGAACTTTTATTTTAGTTTTACCTAAGAACAATTCTACAAAGTGGTTCAAAGAAGACTGGGGTTACGAAATTAGAGAATTATCCCTGATGGAAGAAAATAATGGAAGACGCCAAAGATCATATCGAACTGAAGAGTTTCATAAAATGATAAAATATACTTATATTATAATTTAATTAGAACAATCTTTTAGAATTAAACTTTCTCCAAGTTTATGTATATTTTATAAATATGCACATGTGTATATTTTATAAAACAAGAATCGGATTGCAGTACGATATTATAAATTATTAGTATCACAACTAAAATGTAGAGGGAGAACAAATACAGTGTTCTTTTCTTTTTTTCCATGTGATTTAAAGGAGGAAAAGTTTTCAACGACTTAAATATTAAAAAATATCATAACCCCTAGTCCTCGAATACTCCAATTACATAAGAGTTAATGAAGTGTAATTTGAAAAGAAAGATGAGAGATAGGGCTGTAAAATAAAATACAGTTTTTTTATCGAACAAGTAAAAATAATTTCTAAATATAATCTATAGCTTTTCCTACTTCTTTGTATATATATATTAGATTGATGTATAACGAAAAATTGCCTTTAGTGATTAGTTAGTTATAATTTTAATTTATCGAGCGAAAACAATTGTTTCTCTTTCATACTGGATTTAAAATAAAACGGAACGTTACATTCATGGTGTTTTATTAAAAATCGTATTTTTTTAATCAGGTCTTGGAAAAAAAGAAGTATTATCATGTCTACAAATCTGTGAAAGTTAATGAACTGGAAAAAAATATTAATCTTGAAATATATAAGCGTTTCATTTGCATCCACATTTTTGTTTATTTTAATTGTATATTTAAACAGATGGGGGAAAAAAACAACATATTTACATTAAATATGTTTATAAATTATTCCATAAAATAAAATAACATGTCATATGTTAAAACAAAACAATCCGTGTGAATTTGAGCAGATGTTGAAATTTAGTTACGGGAATAATAATTTAATAAATGTTATAAAAAATGACTTTATGTAACAGTAATATAACATTGTTGGTGGTTTTTGAAATTGCGTTGTATATCTATGTTGGAAGATGTAAGTACGGTTTTAGTCTTATTTGGTTTCCACACGAAAGTAGCAAATATTTTGAAATTAAAAATCTTCACCAAAATTCTTAAAATTAGTGAAGTTTATAGAAAACCGATCTTTTAACATATTTCACATTGTAGCTTGTTTTAGAGATGGAAAAAATGGTTATTAAAAAGATTTCTAAATGTTGGTATGAGTGAGTGAGTGTTGGTTATGAGTGGATGTGAAATCCTGAAGATGAAAAACCTACTTTGTTAAATTAATAATCTATTTTACAAAAACGAATTACATCAAAATGTCACCATAAAACCTAATATCACACGTGGCCATCCTAAACCATTTATAAAAACTTCACACATTGTAGCGTACTTCTGGTGTTTAAATTCAAAACAATATTAGGAAGATACTTGTCTTATGATCCGTGTTTGCAAAATTCAACGTCATTCCGAGAGATGCATAATTACATAAAAAGAAACACCAGAAAGTATCTTCCATTAATCTGATAATGTAAACGAGTTATAATCGTGTTATTGTATTTTGTAAATGTGATATCAATCCTAAAACCACCAAATTGAATAACTTTTTACAGGTTACTAAATTAGAATATTTAACAACAATATGGTTGAGGTAGAAGTATATATATTTTTTGTACGTACTATAAGTTTATTGATAATAGCGTAATAGTCTTTACTAATTAACCTACAAATAAGCAATAAACATAAATAAATATTTATTAAGTTATATATTACAATAAACAAAAATAATAAAAGTCAAATTAATAACCATTGAACTACAAGAACACTTAGCAATAATTACAACTTTTTTACAATATTCACGTAATAAAATTCCTATTCTAATGCAATCAAATAAAACTAGTTGTAAAAATTATAGTAAATATCAGTGAGGGCTTTGCATTTGTGTGTGTGTGTGTGTGTGTGTGTGTGTGTGTGTGTGTGTGTGTGTGTGTGTGTGTGTGTTTGTGTCTGCGCAAGTTTTCTAAATTTTAGGCTGTATTCATAATGATTGAATTCTGATGGAGTACAACTATTATTTGCATTCATTATTTTGGTTGTATGAGGTTTAAATATAACTTAGTATCATTTTCATTAAATAATGATACTTGGTTGGGAGGTCGTATTCAGTCTGTGTGTAAATATGATGCACAAAGTAATGCCTCTAACGTGGTGGTTCAATCTAGCTATATCTCAAATGGCACAAAGAGGAAGTGAAGTAGGTACAAACTATATTTGTTTGTGGTTCAACCTACATAGACGCGTATTGAGATTTCTACAATTTGCTCTGACAATCAATTCTGATATTTGTAATAACTTGTAGAGAATTGTAGGGATACGAATGAAAAATAATCCACTGATATCCATACAAAACATTTTATTTATCTATTTATAAGAGAGGTTTAAATAAAATTATGGCTATACGTAATACGTTTGTTGTTCTCCGAATGTAAATGCAAGGTGCTAATAAATTTTTTGGATATATTATATAGACATCAATTCTCATTCGGAAATTTCCTAAAAAAGAAGGATCTTTGTTCAACAGTCTATTGAAAAAAACGAAAATTTATTGAAGACTTTTCAGTCAACATCTAGTCAAATGAATGAAAATGTTAGTGAGAAATTTTCAGTGCACACATATGGACAACTGAATGAAAACATTAGTGAGGGCTTTTCATTGCACGTCTAGACAACTAAATGACTATATAAGTGTGGACGTCTCAATTTACATCTAGGCAACTAAATAGAAACACGAATGAGGACTTCTCACAGCATATTTAGACAACCGAAGGAAAACATTACAGTACACATATCTATGCAACTGAATTAATACATTAGTTATGTTTTCCAATGCAAATATAAACAACTGAATGGTAATATTAGTGTGGACTTCTCACCGCATATCTTGACAAATGAATGAAAATATTAGTGAGGACTTATTAGTGCACATCAAGACAACTGAATGAAATTATTATTGAGAACATCTAAGTGAACTTCGTGACAACTGAATAAAAACATTAGTGAAGCCTTTTCATTGCACACATCTTGACAACTGAATAAAAACATTAGTGACAACTTCTCATTACACATATATATATATATATATATACAATTGAATGAAAACATTGATGATTACTTCTCATTACACATCTAGACACGTAAATAAAAATATTAGTGAGGGCTTCTCATTGTACATCGAGACAACTAAATGACAATATAAGTGAGGACTTCTCAGTGCACATCTAGACAACTCTATGGAAAAAAAATTAGTGAGAGCTGTACATTGCACAAATAGACAAAATGAATGAAAACACTAAGGAGGACTTCTCAGTGCAAATCTAGACAACTGAATAAAAAAAATATAGTGAGAGCTTCTCGTTGCACATCTAGACAGCTGAATTAAAACATTAAGGATGACTTCTCAGTGCACATCTAGACAACTGAATGGAAACATTAAGGATGATATCTCAGTGCACATCTAGACAACTGAATGGAAACATTAAGGATGACTTCTCAGTGCACATCTAGACAACCGAATGAAAACAATAAGGATGAAATCTCAGTGCACATCTATACAACTGAATGGAAACATTAAGGATGACTTCTCAATGCACATCTAGACAACCGAATGAAAACATTAAGGATGAAATCTCAGTGCACATCTAGACAACTGAATGGAAACATTAAGGATGATATCTCAATGCACATCTAGACAACTGAATGGAAACATTAAGGATGATATCTCAATGCACATCTAGACAACTGAATGGAAACATTAAGGATGACTTCTCAGTGCACATCTAGACAACTGAATGGAAACATTAAGGATGATATCTCAGTGCACATCAAGACAACTGAATGAAAACATTAAGGATGATATCTCAGTGCACATCTAGACAACTGAATGGAAACATTAGGGATGACTTCTCAGTGTACATCTAGACAACTGAATGGAAACATTAAGGATGATATCTCAGTGCACATCTAGACAAGTGAATAAAAACATTAAGGATGATATCTCAGTGCACATCTAGACAACTGAATGGAAACTTTAAGGATGATATCTCAGTGCACATCTAGATAACTGAATGATAACATTAAGTATGACTTCTCAGTGTACATCTAGACAACTGAATGGAAACATTAGGATGATATCTCAGTGCACATCTAGACAACTGAATGGAAACATTAGGAATGATATCTCAATGCACATCTAGACAACTGAATGGAAACATAAAGGATTACTTCTCAGTGTACATCTAGACAACTGAATGGAAACATTAAGGATGATATCTGAGTGCACATCTAGACAACTGAATGGAAACATTAAGGATGATATCTCAGTGCACATCTAGACAACTGAATGGAAACATTAAGGATGATATCTCAATGCACATCTAGACAACTGAATAAAAACATTAAGGATGACTTCTCAGTGCACATCTAGACAACTGAATGAAAACATTAAGGATGATATCTCAGTGCACATCTAGACAACTGAATGGAAACATTAAGGATGATATCTCAGTGCACATCTAAACAACTGAATGGAAACATTAGGGATGATATCTCAGTGCACATCTAGACAACTGAATGGAAACATTAAGGATGATATCTCAGTGCACATCTAGACAACTGAATGGAAACATTAAGGATGATATCTCAATGCACATCTAGACAACTGAATGAAAACATTAAGGATGATATCTCAATGCACATCTAGACAACTGAATGAAAACATTAAGGATGATATCTCAGTGCACATCTAGACAACTGAATGAAAACATTAAGGATGATATCTCAGTGCACATCTAGACAACTGAATGGAAACATTAAGGATGACTTCTCAGTGTACATCTAAACAACTGAATGGAAACATTAAGGATGATATCTCAGTGCACATCTAGACAACTGAATGGAAACATTAAGGATGATATCTCAATGCACATCTAGACAACTGAATGAAAACATTAAGGATGATATCTCAGTGTACATCTAGACAACTGAATGAAAACATTAAGGATGATATCTCAGTGTACATCTAGACAACTGAATGAAAACATTAAGGGTGATATCTCAGTGCACATCTAGACAACTGAATGAAAACATTAAGGATGATATCTCAGTGCACATCTAGATAACTGAATGATAACATTAAGTATGACTTCTCAGTGTACATCTAGACAACTGAATGGAAACAAAAAGGATCATATCTCAGTGTACATCTAGACAACTGAATGAAAACATTAAGGATGATATCTCAGTGCACATCTAGACAACTGAATGAAAACATTAAGTATGACTTCTCAGTGTACATCTAGACACCTAAATGGGAAAAAATAATAATAAAAAAATAGCGAGAGCGTGTCGTTGCACATCTAGACAGCTGAATGAAATCATTAAAGAGGACCTCCCATTGCACACATTTAGGCAACTAAATTAAAAAATTAGTGATAACTACTCTCTGCACATCTAGACAACTGAATGAAAATATTAGTGAGGGCTTTAATTGCAGATATTGACAACTAAATGAAACTAATATTGAGGACTTGTCAGTGAACACATATAGACTACTAAATTAATACAATTACTTTGGTCTACTCCTTGCATATTTAAAAAAACTGAATGAGGTAACCAATTAGTTTATCTCATTGGATATCTAGGCAACTGAATGTAATCATTAGTGGTGATTTCATAGGAAAATGAATGAGAATATTAGTGACCACAAAAAGATATTTAGTAGTTTGAGCTCCAAAGAAAAACTCCTAGCGTTTGGATAACATGCCATTTTATTTGTCTTTTGTTATTGTGAGACAAAAAATGATTAACTTCCTGTTTTTATGAAAATATTTTCAATAAATATAATATTGAAACTTTTAAAGACATATAACACATTAATTTTGATTTTGTTGTCCAATAACATTGTAATAAACTCCGCTAGTAACATAACAACATGCATATCAGAGTGTCCATGTTAAATTAAACCTCCGCTTTAAACTAATGTTTTATGTATCTAGTAAACAATATTAGTGTAATAAGCAAATAATAAAAAATAACATTTATATTTACTTAAACATTAACAGTAGAACGATCATAAACAAGAGGTTGTATTATTGGATTATTTTGTTGTCCCTAGATCATCAAATTACTGTTTATGTGAGGCCTCACCAAAGCAGATTTGTATTTATTATTTAATAATTAATTGGTCTCTCATGGTTTGTTTGTGATAACATCATACTACTGTTACGTTTATGTATAAACATAGCAAAATTAGAACATAATATCCTTCATTAGTAAAGCAGTTTTGTAAAACTATTTCCTTATCTGTAATAATCTTGAAAATGTTATATGTAAAATTCTAGCTTTGTCAATCTTTGTCTGCCTGTCTCACTATCGTGTGGATTAAAAATATCCAGCTTTCTACGAGTATTCATGAGATCAATAAGAAAAATTCTTATTTTAAAGAGGATGTAAATTGAACAGTGAATGACTTAAAAGTGAATAATAAGTTGTCTCATAACTTCCATCTTTTAATCATGAAATGAAGTTGTGGCAACAAACAAATTATTGTCGTTCTAGTTTAATCGGATGTGTATAAACAACCAGATAGCATAATAATAAAATAAAACTATATACTACTAGCTATTATTTGAAATTATTAACTATCAAATTTGAGATTCAAAATCAATTTAGATATTATTAATAATTATATCAATAAATTTGGTTAAAGTTGGTAACTTCTTTTAAATAAAACATTTGCTTCTCACCACATAAATTAAATCAGTCTAATCTTGAATGTCATATCTTGTCTCATCTCAATTAATTCAGAACTCTATTTCAATTTGTATTTTCTTCATTTATTTTTTCGAAATTTATTTCTGGAATGCTTATTTTTGTTTTTCATAGTTTGTAATATTTGTAATCTCGAAACAATTATAGTGTAATTCATTATATATTTAAAAAACTAACTTTGATAATCGGATTTATTAAGTCTGTCTAATCATAAGTATATTTTAGTGTTCTCAATTTGCATTAGTTCCAAAAATGTATTTCGAATAAATTGAAATACATCAATTCTATCTATTTTCAAAACATTGATGCGACCTAATAATTATAAATTCAATTATATTGAAATAACAACTAAAATCATTTATAAGCACTAATTTATTATTGTATAACTCGATAATACGTTGGATAAAAGACTAAAAGTTATATATTGTTTACATTTAATTTTATAATTGTAAAGCAGCGAGATAAAATTTGGTCATCCTGTCACTAAGGAATATCATCAAAATTTTCATAAACAAAATGTTTTCTTCGAAACAAAATCAATTATATTGAAATAAAAACCAAAAGCTTTTATTAGAACTTTTTAATATTCCATAAATTAATTGATTAACTCATATATATGCTGGATTACTGACTAAAATTGACAATTCACAAATATTTCAAGGGGAAAATATACGACCTACTGGGAATCGAACCCAGGACTTTTGGCTTTACGCGCCAATGCTCTACCAACTGAGCTATCCTGTTCGCTTCCCAGCAAGGGACGTAGAACTCTCACTTGACATTACTTTATTGCTGCATTTTTTGAGATCCCAAATTAAATTACCTCGCATAAGCTACATTGAAATTAATTGACGTAACATAAACACTGAGAACGTCAGATTGGAGAAATAAATGTATCAATAAATAATACATCATTTAACTCTCTACAGTAACTAAAGCACAAATGTATTTTTTTTTTTTTTGCAATTTGAATAACATCCAAATGGAAACCGAAGACTTACTGTCATAAGGATACACATCGAAATGTTGTTTTCTTAAAATCGAACTTAACACACTTTTCAACAAAAGTGGAACACCTAAAGAACAGCGAGAGTTGGGCCTTATATCTGTACTGTTTAATACAAATAAACCTAACAATAACTAAATAAGATATAACGACCAATAACACTACAAACAACTACAAGGAATTAGGAAAATCTACAAGGAGTTTAGAATTGCAATAACTAAATAGAAACTCTAAAAATTAATAAAGCAGACAGTAACTAAATGTGCCACCGTGGTGAGTTTTAAATGGAGGATCTAGAAAACTGTAGGTTAGATCGGCAGTCTTATGCTAGCTCCAGGGTAGAATCCATGCATCTCTGCAGTCCAAAAAGTCTAAGTTCTCGTGAAGAATATATAAGTGTTTCTGTACATCTCGGGATAGATTCGTTTACCAAAAGATAATTTACCTAAGGTTTTCACAGTCGGATAATTGTGTATATAACTACTTTCCTGGAGGGCCGCCAAGCTGTACATATGGAGGAGTGTCGGTAACTCGGCCCTCCAGGATCTCTTAACTATAAGCATACTGTATCACATTTTCTTGTGAGTTTGAATTTAAAACTTTGACTAGATTTGTTATTTTTTAACATAGAGAGTTGTAAATTGATACATGAATAATTAGAATTTAATTTATTGTGTTATAAGTTGTATAAAAAACAAGACATGAATAACAAAACTGTTTAAAATGGCCGCTATTTTGACATTTTCAATTGGATTTTTATGAATTTCATTTAGGTTCTTCAAGACAAATTATGGTCCGCTATTCGAAATTTTATTGTAACTGCTATAGTACTTACGTTCCGACGACAATGAAAACGACGACGGACAGACGGCATGTGAAAATTAACCTGTTCAATTTTCTCAGATTATGAAACGTGAAGATCATTAAAAAACGTGACGAAACTTTCCATATCTAATATTTCACTGGGTAAATAAATATACTCCATAATGTTAATGAAGCACCAAATAAAGGTTTATTTTTAGTTCTTAATATACAATTTCTAAGATATAATATTTTATACAAAGTTTGAATTCAATTATTGAGATACATTTTCTATCTCACAGAATAACATACATTTCTACAATAAAAATAAACCATTGCTACTAAACATAAAATATATAATAATTTACTGGTATTTATATTGATACAACTATATTTACATAACTGTACCATAAAGTGTAATGTTCTTACCGTAAAATAATACTTAACTTTGTATTTATCCTCAGAAAACTACAACGGTTGAAAAAAGGAATGTCTTTGCACAGTTGTTGAAAGATAAATTCTGCCAATATTCTATAATTTAATTATAACTAAACAGTTTTGCTTCACTCTAGTTACAAATCAATATTAATTACAACTGACAAACTAAGCGTTAACAGGAGATTTCTAATATTGTATTGTTTAAAATGTTGATCCTCACACGAAATGCTACTTGGTATTGTTCAAAAGAAATGAAAGTAACAAAAAATTAATGCGACTGTACCAGATCAAATTTGAACTGTTATGAGTCATGAGCTTAGTTGTCTACCTATGACAGAAAATTTAATGTAAAAAAAGTGTATTATATCTAACTTTCAAGTTAGAAATTAAAAGGGTAGAATAGGTTTGAAAATGTGTAAAAAAGATAATGCTCAAATTAGTTATCGTTGTAAAATTAACGATGGAAATGTATATATATTTTTAAATCCAGGATTTTAATACAGAATTACCAATGAAAATAACGCTTAGTTGATAATTAAATCTCCTGTTAAAAACAAATTATATTGGTACTAATTTCAACATCCCGATATAAATTTATCAACTCGCCGCTTCCTATACAGTTTATCCCTTCATGCATTTTACTGTTGTATCGTCCCTATCATACAACCATATTATCGCAAACTGAATAAAAAGTTGTATTACAATTTAAACAGATCTAAAGTTTAAATAGAGAACAGAATTTTGCAATTATTTTATAGCACACCATAGATAAACATAGGCATGAAATACTTCAAAACCAATAGTAAATTACCTAAAAACAATTACATACAAATGGATACAAATTTATATAATTTCCAATAACGACATGTACTTAATAAGATATTTACTATCGAGCCAGATTTCCAGATTGTAGAACAGATTTTACATTGCCAGACTCCAAATAAGCTAAATTCATCGGAAATCGAATAAAATTAAATAAAATAATTAACTAAATTAGACTATCGTGAGTCTCTTTTGCTTGTGTCAAGTGTGTATTTAGATCTATGTGTTTTTTCAATGTTATGTGTTGTTGTTCCCCCCCCCTCAAATTGTAACAAGTAAAAACTTATTTTACGCCATATTACTGGCTCTAAGTGGAAACAATTATTATAAACATGGTTCTCTCATTTTTGTTATTGAAAACTTTACTTGAGTATAGATCGTATGTTGACCGATAGAAACTGATAATATGAGATTACAAAATAAAATAATTAAAAAGAAAAAATAAATTAGTTTTTATAATTACAGTATTATATTTAAAAGGGAAACACCCAAATACCTTACCAAAATTTCTTTAAACAAATAAACCAAATTGAAAATGAGAATGTCCACTTGTTCTACTATAAGTTCAAGAATCAGATATTATTACCGTTTTGTTAAAGTTGGTATTTAGTGATTAGCAAGGTCTAAATTTAAACTCACTAATTTCTTTCTATATTAAAATCAGTATCTAATAAAATCGTTTAATGTAATGTGGTAATTTATTTTCATTAAATAAAATCAGGAAATATACGAAAAATAATCTGTTATCAGATGCCACCTGTGACTATCACTCTTGCTTGGTTCAATTCCCGTGGAGCCCATTCCAACAACTATTGATTGATTTAGAGTTGCAGCAATAGCGAGAGGAACTTTCAAAAAACACACACAAATGTTTGTATCATACAATAAAAAAAAACAACTTTTCATTCGTTTCAAAACGATTCTGTGTTGAGGTGTTGTTCCTTAACTAATAATCTGTATTAAAAACTATTATGAAAAATTCCAAAGGATTAAAGTTACAAAATATGTCTAAATTAAAAATATACACTCAACATTATGTAACAAATTAACGCATTAAAACTAAAAATACTTCTTAATCTTCTATAATAATTTTATATTCGATCATCACGAGGAAAAAAAAAACCTGTTTTGGATGGCAATAATGTTTCAAAGTTATATAGTTCAAATATATAAAATATTTATTATCAAAAACACATTTTGAAATCATAAAATTCATCATCAATGGTACTTAAACTAAATGAATATAATGGTAAGATTATAAAAAATAAGCACAGAAAAACTTTCTACTTATTACATTTAATTTTTCCCAAAAACATTTTTCATGCCAAAGTGAAACTAAGATAACAAAATTAACAGTCTAATGTAATAATATTTTTGAAATAACCAAATCACTAAAAAATACTTCCATACAGAACGTAAATCCATACAAATCTGATCTCCGCTATAAGGTTAATCAGGCGTTACTAATTTAACAACTTAACGCGGCACCGAGGCAGTTTAAAGGTAGGCGAACGAGGTTTCCCCTCCACAACACCAAACATACACCCCTCATTCTCTTATTCCCTCCCTCGAACCCTAGCCATCTCATCACCCTAACTCCTTTGCCTATATGCTTTGCGATAATAATGAGCTGTAGATACAGGAGTTATCTTCACGCTTTCACCAGTATTGCTTTACAAATCTCACTTCTTCCAGCTGTTTAATTGAAATAAATGACAGAAATATAATATAACCTAGTATATTATAACCTAATCTAACCTAACCTTCGTTTAGTAAAGCTCGGCGCCCAATTATTTTAAGGCAGGTATCGGGAGGACACGGACAGCGCGAACCCACGGCACCTTACGGAAAGGGGAGGTGATTGAGAGAAGAAAAAGATAAAGGAGGGGTTGAGGGGAGTAGTGTAGGTGGAATGGGTAAGAAGGTGGCTGGTGCCGGGTTGACATACTATCATGGTGGCCGGTGAAAGGACCAGTGTCGGGTCGACGTGTTTTTTTTTTTTATATTTTTTTTTATATATATAACATATAATGTTTGGTGCCGGGTTGAAGAACTCCCGGAGCCAGTAGACAGACTAAACTTGAACAAACCAATAGTCACCCTATTGGTTTGAAAACTCGTTTCCCTTCTGTGACAGGATTTTCATAGCGATTCTTCTACAGTTACGTTGGTTTAAGGCGCTCTAATAAATCATGTATACTGCGTTTAATTTTGTATCAAAGTTGTAAAGAGTATAATTTAACAATCAATTTAATAAAAAAATAATTCCGTAGCGGCTTTCCTTCCTTGTAATCAAATTATAAGAAATATTTTTGTACCGATGTATTATTATTTATACACGGGAAATAATTATTACCGTTAAAGAAAAAAAATTTTGACAAATAAATATATTAGTAGAGCTACTCAATTTATCAGTTGAATTAAACATGTTTATATCTTTTAAACAAAAATATAGTTTAAATAATAAAAAATTACTCGGACATAATAAAATTTGTTTTCGCAACTTATTATTGCTCAGAGGTTAGCCTTGTGTAGGGAGTTGTTCGAATTGACAACTCTTGCTGTCCTATTGGCTGTTACAAAAGAGACTTCATTTGTGCCGCATGGTATCATATGCTTTTAACATTGGTTTGTGATAAAAACATATCGACCTGCTTTTGTTGAACGCAAATGATGTTCTAACTTATTAAACGCAAATCATTATTTAATTGCAAAATATTAAGTTTTGTAGATGGGAGCGTGAAAAGATTAGTCCAACGATTTTATTCAGTTTATTAAATACAGTTTTAAGGAAAAATTTAGAGTTCCTGGGCTTAGACATAAATAACACGTTTAATTGAGTTTTATTTGTGACTGTACAAGATATACGTGCAAGTTAATTTATTGTTTGTAAAAAACACATTTATCATTTAATTGAGTATACGATTTAAAAAAAAATTAGCTTCATAAATAATAAATGTAGTTTTTAAACACTTAAAATTACCAAAATTTTTGTAATCTTCAATTTTATAAAATCATTTTCAATTAATCATCTTCAATTGTTGGATGTACTGACTTCTTTTTACCACTGAACTACTTCCTCTGGTTATTGTTCAGTGTTGAGAAGTTTTGTATACATATTACATCTGAGGATAATGACGCTGTCATGTAAACATCTTTTTCAACAATTGAAATTTTTATTGTGGAAAAAAATATTTTCTATAGTTTACTTATATTTTAATCCGTGTAAATAGCTGAGATTTTTCTGTGTTGTAACACATTATCAATATTATTACTCCGAAATAAATTTAAAAAATAATCGGATATCTTAACTCTGAAGTTCAAATAGGCCCCTAAGAAAATAACTCTGTATTAAAAGTTTATTTTTTTATTTATTTTAAAATGTCGGAAAATATCACACGACTATGATAAGATCTAACGCATTTGATAACTTAGATTAGGTATTTAATGCATAAAAGAACCATTGTGTACATTGAACAATAAATCCTGTTTCGGGTGAAATATGTTGATGAATGCCATCATGATATTTACCCACATGTAATAATATAATACAAGCAGATCCCCCTAGGTATACTTGCAAGTTGGTTTTTTAAGCATCAGTTTCTCGCAACTAGCGGAGCTAGAAGTTGTTCCTATGTGAATAACCACTCATTACGCTCGTATTAGTGATTCGGATCTGGAGATTGGCCCTGATTGGTCGCTTTCTCTCCATCGGCAATAATGATTAAAGATAGTAATACTATATCTCAAAATCGGCTATGTTGGTTTTCTTCCATTTTATCTCAAGTGTAGCCTTAAGGAGTTAAACAATATATATCGGTCGTCTTATCGCCAAAAATGCTATTTGGTGAGGAATCGGAATCAAAATAAATAAACATCTTTCGTGATCGTTGAAGTTTGTAATATCTCAAAATCGGCGCTGTTGGTTTTATAGATCTACCTCATTCGTAAAGAGATTGAAGAGAGTTGAATTTTTTTAATTTATCTAATAGTTTTTTAAAAGTTGAATAAATGCACTAGATATAAAAAACTAATTAAAATGGTCCCGATTTTGACATTTTCAATTAGATTATCTGATTTTTAATAAGAACACAATATATCTAGTTATATATGAGCACACTATAGTCCCTATACCAAATTTTCGTTCCTGTAGTTATTATTTATTTCGCTATAGTATTTACATATAGACTATATAGATAACAACGACGAAGGACGGACGCCATGACGAATATAACTTTTTCAGTTTTCTGAAACCATAAAGGGTGACTATCAGTAAAAAAAAGGAGGTCGAAATATTTGACGTACAACAACCAATCTATTTACTTTGTATACTTGAATAGAAAAAGTACCAATCAAAATGTTTGCTCCTAACAAATTTATACTTTGTTTTCATTAATAAGAGATCCACTAGTATCGTCATTAATGTTGTACCATATTGAGACTTTTAATTCATTTGAAAATTTAAACCTTACTATTTGCTCCCATTTCACTTAAATTACATTTGTGGATGTTTAAATGTAATACAGAGTAAAATATACAGCTACTACTAATAAATTGTATGGGTGGAGGTAACGGAAACGTCAACTTCTATATGAAGAAGGATAAAGAACAATTTCAGTATTCTAGGTCAAATGATGAAAGAGCAATATTGTTCAAACAATCAGAGAAGGAAAAAAGAGCGAGGAAACTGCAATACTGTATAAACAGGAAGGAAAGTTTTTTACTGTTATGAAGGTTTTATGAAATCTTTTAAAAAGTCTTCGTTATATGGAATATGTTTTACACATTATACTAAAATTTCGTTGTTTTGAAATCTGGACACAGAGCAAAATCGTCAAATCATCTCAGCTGCTATACTGTTAAGAATATTGTAGTACTTTTAGAATTATGATAGAACGTAGCTATTATTATGAAGAAATAAAACATCATGGATTTTACAGTCATAAACTGATAAACATGCAGGGATACGGTATATTAAAACTATAGGATGATTTTTTGTTATTGTAAATAGAGGATGTTTCAAAGAAGAATCCCCACTTAATTGGAGCCGATTATAATAAACGTTAACAAAAACCAGAGTATATGGATCACTGTTTCTTATTATCAATATCAATGTTTCTTTATGGATCTTGTAAAGCAGGGTGATTATTCACAAACAGTGGCTTAAAAGTAATTTGCATCCCTCTCTCCACCCTTTTAACTTTTTTTTACTAATTAAGATAAATATACAGGGTATGTGGCAATATTCTTTGAACTGAAATGCTACTTCTGTAATCCTATATTTTCAAGTTGAACTTAATAGGACGGATAGGTAGTCAACAATTTCTAAGTGTTCAAATTTCACATAATTAATGGGCTTTTAATTATGTTTATAGGCATGCCATGTTTACAATTTAATATAGACTTACCATAAAAACCATCGACTCCACACAATGTACACCTCACTTTCACGAAACATCCCCACCTGAAAAAGAAAACTATTGTAACTTATTTTCGTATTTATTTACTTAATAAATAAAAGTTTTTATACAAATAGCAAGAGTTCACTACATTAAATAAGTCACATAGAAAAAATATATACTAGTAGAAATTTTAAAAAAAGTTTAAAATATAATATATTTTTTAACAATTGGATGAGGAGATAGCCCTCGTTATTTGTTTCAATTTATTCTCAAGATTTTTTTCGTTTATGAAAAACAATGTTTCTATCATCAACTGCTTTATTAAATTTAATTTATTTTTAATTATTATTCTTATAATTTAAAACTAATTTTTACATGAAATTTACTATCCAGATTATCTAATTATAACATAATTTCATTATTCGTCGTTAACCCCTACACAAACATACTCTTAAAGAAACAATTACAAGAAAATAATAATATGAGTAAATTGGATAATTTAGTTATTACTGAATTAACAAGTTTATTGAAAGTTGTATTGAGACAAAATTATACCCCCTTTCATAGCAGAAACTACTTATAAGAAGAGGGTCCAGCAATGAGTTCACCACTTTCTGGATTACTAAAATATATTATAACGAAATAGGGGGCTCCCAAAAGGTCAGTGCTCGGCAGGCCATAAATTGTAAAGAGTTGAAAGGGTTGACAGATAGAAAAACTATTCTAACATTAGTCACAGATCTCAAGAAGTCAAATAAACCATTCCAAAAGTCAATTCCTTCAACCTAAATTGTTTGAAATGGACCAATGAAATAAATTGCGTCAGTCTTGAAATAACGTACAAGATTTAAAAAAAAAGCCTATGAAGAAAGAGGATCAGAAGAAAGCATTTGAAATTAGAACTGATAAATAGGGGGGGAAGAGAGGCCCCCCGTTCTTTTTTTTTTTTTTTTTTACTGATTAAAGGAGGGAGTTCCGGAGCAAGTGTTTCTTTAGTAGAAAAGAAGATCGTTGTGAAAGATTTAGCCGAGATCAAACGTCAAAATAGAATAGTATCTGGCGTCGTTTTTTTTGTATAAGTATTATTAATAATCTCCGAAGAATAGTTTAAAAGATAATCGTCGTTATAAGTTTAAAAGTAATCGTCGTCATAAAAGTGAGTGGGCAATTTGCGTCGTTATAAAAGTGTTTGAACAGGAATATTAATACAATAAATTAAAGTAATCGTCGTCACGAAAGTGAGTGAGAAATAAGTGTAAGAAGAAATTCGTCGAAAAGATCAAGGCAAATCGATCCATCTACTGGCAGTCTACACAGGAACCACGTGCAAGGAACCAGGAACATCGTAGCAGTGATAAAACTTCCAAGCTATAAGTAAAGATTAATGAACAATCTCAATTAAATAAACTAGCACCAAATTCTATTTTATATGTAAATTATAGTTACCAAAGAACCTCACGAACCCGTAAAGAGAAAATAAATAAAAATTTAATAAAATAATACATTTCGGTTAGCCGGAGCATTTTATAATAATTAATTAAAAGTAAAAATTTTAAAAGTAAAAATATGATGCACTCTTATTTCATTATTTAGGTTAAGACATTGTAGAATTAGAATTTTATTTTTAACTATGTACTTAGAATAAGTAGTAGGTTAAGACGTTAGTGTATAAGTATAAAGTGCATCAGAGTTGGACAATAATTGATTTTATATTGTGAAAGATTTTAAAACTCAATGTTATGAATAATTAAAGAAAAACTTAAATTCTAAATGTGTTCAAGTGTAATTTGTTATAATATATACTTAAAATACTTTGAAAACACCCATATATTAACAAATAAATATAAATTTAACATTCAAATACTTTTATACACGATGTGTATATAACACCTTTGTTATATATGTAATGAAAATGTTAAACATTATTTAAATATAATGAACAAAAACATACAGTTCACTCTTGAAACCAAAGCAGCAAATTAACCCAACTTTATAGACTTATCAATAATAAAAATGAAAACAAACATCTTTTTTAAAATATACAGAAAACCAACTACTATCGATATCACCATACATTCAGATACTCACCATCCGATATCTCACAAAATGACGGTCTACAACAGTTTCATCAATAGAATACTCACAACACCTCTCGACACAAAAAATTTCCAAGAAGAACTAAACTCAACAAGTGCATAGGAACTGAAATGGATACACATCTTTCCATAATCGAGAGATTATAGAAATAAACATAACCAAACTTAAAAGAACCGTAAAGGAAAAAGTGAAAAGAACATTCATCTCTGCGAATACGGAAATTTCCTTCCAAAACTTTTAAGGAATACCCTTAGTAAAATAAATGTAACTATGACTTACAAAACAAGAAAACAATATAAAAAGAATACTCCACCATAAACTCATAAAACCCATTCATATTAACACAGGAATTTATGAAATAACTTGAAGTGACCGCAACAGTTTTTATATACATCAAAAGGTAGACAGTCAAAAAACGATTTAAGGAGTACCTTCCCTCCAATAACATACTTACCAGTAAATCTAATTACCCACGCCACTTAATGGATGATGATCACTAATACTCAAACTTCAACACCAATTTCAAAGCTTTGCACTTGTGCAATAAGGGCAAATACATGGACGTCACCGATGAATATAAAAAGCATCCAAATAGAATACTAAATATCTGTAAAATGACAAACTCAACTTCCAATCGAATTCTTTTTTTCACACAGCGACGAAAATAAAAGGTAGGCCTACCATTGATAACAAACTGTGATACACAATCTGGACGTCAGCAATTCCTTGAATTCCATGGTGTCATGGTCTAGTCGTTTCTATGTGAACAATATGTGATGTTTATGTTTGTAAATGTTTCAACGACCTCTTTAAAGCGTGATCTCAAGATGAAGCATACGTTTCAGAATGAGTAACATATATAGTTACAAGTAAGACAAAAAATCGAGTATGTACAATAATATATTATATGTAATACTTCCACTGGTTTTTGAATATTATTTATACCGTTAAATTGACCCGTTAAATTAAAAAAAGTTGTGTAACAGACGGTTAATTCATATAATTGTAAATATATTGCCTTTTATAAAATTATGTAAAAAAATTTTGTATTGTAGTGTACAGGAGAAAAAGAAATATTTATTCAAGATTATAAATAAATAAATGTATACATATTAGTTGTAATCAGTAGTAATATATAAATATGTAATGTATTAAAATTAATTTACATAACATGTAAACCTAATTTATTCAATTTGCCAACAAGTATATTTTGTTTTTATAATAATATACGACTATATTTAAAAACTAGATATATATATATATATATATATATATATATATATATATATATATATATATATAAAATATATGACATGCGTAGTTTATAAATATGTTTTATGATAATATTTTGCATAATAGTTTTGTAAAACTTCTTTTTACCCTTCTTATAAGTGGGTACGGTTATATCTAACAGAATGTAATGAATATTGAGTTATTTTGTCTTTAGTTAGTTGAAGATCAAAAAATAAATAACAACAAAATACCAAATTCCAGTCTGTTTCTTTATCTTCTTCCTTTTTTTCTTTTCGTTTGGCGTTACACTTTATTTTGTAAGAAAGGTTTTTAATACACTATATGAAACATGTATGTGACATCGACGATGTGTCACTTTCACCACGTGGTGTATTCCTTGGAACACTTGAAAATTTGTTAAGATTTTATATGTTATTTTGTTTTTTAACTATATAAACATTGTAAGGAACAATAAATAACATATTCATATAGTCAAAAAAGTATTTAAGTAATTACAAAATTTAGGGGAATTAAAATTAAAATCTATTAAAATACTATATACACTTTAATACAATAAAGTATTAGATAAGTGTGTAGTGATATTTAAAAAAATATTATGTTAGTAATCTTCAGCATTAAAACGATAATGTAAGTATAAACAGAAAAGTCTGTTACTTTGTCTAAGTATGAATTAAACGAAATATATACTAGCAGCTGCAAAGGAGATAGAATTGATAGACAGTACATAATTATACAATTTAATAGAGCAGGATATTTTCTTTTAATATTAACAATTTACGGTAAAAATATTCGCAGACGAGTAACAGACAAGAGTTAAATAAATAGTAACCATGTTTAGATATACGAAATAACAAACCGAGTGAATTATTTGTATTTAATTTAAAATAACCATAAGAAAACAAAAATAAACCTAATAAATGTAGGACTGAGTTATCATGAAAGAAACTGAATAAATTCCAGTTTTTTATGACTGAGACAATTACATACTGTTTAAATAGGCTACATTGATTTCAGTCCATTACATTGTTTATGTTCCAATTCATAATTGCGTAATCTATTTGATTTTCATGAACAATAGAATTACAATTGGGAACCACCTGAACGATTTCACATGGACAGGACATTTTCTATAGAGTCTCATTCCAAATAATATTCGTTAAACTCTATTTATATATAAACAATTAACAGAGTAATTTCAAATGTTTGCGTGGTATTTATTTTCATTTAATTTAATTTATGGTAATTTCTGTAACAGCTTACAAATTAAATGTTCATTAGCAATTGAAAATTGTATATGCAATTTTAACAAGTGGTGTATTATCCCTCTTCAATCCTGAAAATGGCTGTCATATAATATAGTGTAATCTTACATTTTAACACTAAAAAATTAACGATTTTTCTCTGTTTTAGAATATATTATACTATTCAATATGTATTATTATTATTTGGTTAAAATAGTATCCGATATATTGTATAGTTTGTAATGTATTTGTTTAGCTTATTTGATTTTACTTCGTGGAGTTGTGTGAACTGTTTTGGTGTCTTTATTAATATTGTATGGATGGGTATTCATAAATAAGTAACCATAAACTGTTCAATAGCGAAACCAATATCCAATGATAACAGACTGCACATTAGAGGTGCTTCAATATATATTGTCACAATGAAAAATTCCGGTACCTACAACTATTTCAACATTTTTATTCAAGTTAATCAATAAATATATTTTTTTAAAGATACAATGTATCTGGTTGATACTTAACTACAGAAATTATCAGTTTGATACTTTATAATTCACATTATCAGTTTGATGCTTAATGACATTAGTTCTTATAATAATACCAAATTATTCAAATTAACACAAATTATTACAATTGTACTTAATAAATAATACTATTAGGTTGATACTTAATGACACAAATTTTTAGAATGATAATTGATCATTCAATTAACATGTTCATACTTATTGGCACAGATTATTAGGATTGTACTTAATAAATTTAATTTAGGTTAACACCTATTGACACAAATTATTAATATTGTACTAAATAATATTATTAGATTGAAACTTAATGTCACAAACTAATGGAATGACACTTAATAATTCATATTATTAGGTTGATAATTATTGAATCAAAATAATGCAATAGCACTTAATAATTTAAATTAATAATTTGATGCATAATGACACAAGTTATTAGGATAATACTTTATAATTCAAATTATTATGACGATACTCAATGACAAAAATTATTAGTTTATTAAGTAAGACAGTTATTAATAGATTGATATATAACGTCACAAACATTTAAGGATTGTACTACAACAATAAAACTCAGCTCTGTTTGTCCGAGCTAGGTGATTATTTGTCCCCCTAATTTTTAATTAATGGACCAACCTCAATTCCTATAATATAACACTACAGTAATTTTTTATGAGAGTTCAGAGTCGAATATGATTTTCTACTGGAAGTATTGGCGTTCAACGTTATCTGGCCTAGACCTATCACCTCCTTCAACAGATTAAGTCAGACATAGTCTATTGCTACCCCCTTATTATTACCCTCTTCCAGTAATTATATAGACGTGTATCCTTAGTTTAGGGAGATCTCGTCCAAATTCCAAGTTTTTATAATCTAGAGACTGAGTTTATATCAATATTTATGAAACAATCTATCTTTCGTTAATAGACGTGTTTGAAATACCATGTCTGTGGTGGAACTAACTTTAAAATATAAACTACTTACTTTTTTAATTAATTTGAATTTACTTACTACAAAATATTACTTATTTATTTACACTTAATGTCAAACAATATTCACTTAATAATCTTTATATTTCATAGACATTAGCAATTATATTTCTATTATCCACGAACAGTTTGTGTTATAAAACAAGGAAACGCTCTTTTGATCGCTTTCTAATCACTTAGATGATTTTTCGTTAGTGTTAACTGATCAAAATTTTTATACTGTATTACATTTTAGATATTACCATTAATTTATAAAATAATTAACATAATATAAACATTTCAAACTTCATTTAAAGTTAACTAAACATTATCCCAAGAATATTATTTACTGTTATTATATATGAAATTATTATTTTGCTCTTAGTGGAAATTTACTTTACTTTAAACTTTCTAGTTAAAAGTCAAACCTTGACTGACACGTAGATCTTCCGGGATGATTTAGTCGTGGCTTAGTTCTGCGTCGGGTTGTTAAACAATTCAGGTCCTGTCAATGTGGATGCTTGTCCTAGCCGTGATACTTATCCTTCTAGATCATTTAATTTTAGTTGTTATTGTTGACGTATATTAATCCAGTTACCACTGAATTCACTACCCCTTCTCGACTGGCGTAACTATAGTTAGTAGGCTACATGCTCGGCAATCCTGAGGGACCATATCTGAATCTAAACCTTTTTTGGTGTAATCTTGGATTAGATTAATTTCATACCTTAATTAAATTAATAAATTACCTTAATTTCACAATTCCAACTATTGTTATTTTACGACCCTGACACTATTAGAGAATATATTTGCTATGGGTATTTATTTGAGGTTATTGTTTATATATTTTTTTATATGACTATGATGATTGAGAGTCTTGTCTCCTTTAAACAACAAGGAATGTCAAATATTTAGCAGGTGTTGTATGCCAAAGGCATAATTACTTAACCGTTTTATTAAGGTAAACAATCATTTGTCCCCTCTCTTACTTTTTGATTATTCCTTTTGATGATTAAACTGAAAAATATCAGTCTTTTTGATAGTAGTGAATATTGTATCTAAAATGTTTAATTGAGTTTTATTGTCGGAAGCCATAACGCTTCTTACACTAATTAGACTTTAACATTTCTAAGCTATATGTATACATTTTCAATAATTTTACGTTACATGTTTTTTTACGTCTCCCCACTGGAATTTTTTTTTTCTTAACCAAATATTTTCGGCTACACTAATTAATTCTTACATTTATAGATATTTTTGCCAATATATTGTCTTTCACATTCACAGTGGATACTGTAACAACAATGTTTAGTGTCCTGAGTGAAATTCGTAGGTTGACGATATGTTGTATAATGGGATAAATAAAAGCTCTTATTTCATAGCAATGCGTCGTGATCTTTCCGATAATCCTGTCATAAAAAGGATCATCAGACACGAATAGCGTTCATAATTTTCTTTAGACTCTTTGTTTTTGTTTGAAATTTGTTTTATACGTTTTGATATTGACATGTCAGCAGCTGAGTCAGGTCTGGCTGGTAAATATAAAAAGTAAATTGACGTTATGATATGAAACTAGATTGCGACACACTTTCATATCCATGGTAAGTAAGTTTGTAAGTTTACAACAGTTGACTTCGATGAAAAATGTATTAACTGACAGTATTAATGTCATCCAAAACATCAAAATAGGATAACTAGGTTGAGTTATATCTGGATTTAAAAAATCCCTAAGTGAACAAAATATAGTAATAGAATAACAATAAATTTTGGAAATCCATAAATGACAAATCAATAAAGTAGAAAAGCACAGTATTTAAAATAAATAAAATAAAGTATGTAGATAAGGTTTTATATAGTTAACATTACACTACATTATTGTAATGCAAAAAAAATTGCAGCATGGTGAGGAGTTTTACTACAATGGAAAGCAAAGTGTCAAACAGTTAAATAACAGATGAGGACTTACACCGTATACTGGAAAAGGGAGATTGCCTTGAATCAGTTAAGGCCAAAGTTATGATCCCATTATCTAAAAAAATACTGAGTATTGTTGGACAAGTGCCATATCCGTTCTACACTATAGTTGTAAGAATTGTAAGGAGTCAAGTAGAGTAACTAAAGCAAGATTAACTATTGGTAACAGATGTTTGGAATATATATGCAATATAATATGGCAAGAATAGTAAGAAACCTGCAATTTTTAAATTGGAAGATAAAAGCTGAAATTATATATATATATATATATATATATATATAATTGTCTTTATATATAAAGTGTAAATGTATATGTCATATTTTTAGACAGAAGGAAGATGAGATACTGTGTGAGGCTCTGGAGTTGAATATACAGAGGTAAAGAGGTAGGGGACTATCGACGATGATCCGGAGGCACACGTTAGATAGGGAGTATGGGTTGGATGGCAACTGATAGGGTGTGGTGGTGGCTGGTTTTAGTTACCGCTCTTGTTTCGTGGAAGAATGAAAACCATAATTAAGTAATACAAAGTATTGTTATGAAACAAAATGTAGTTGTACTTGTAACAATGTATATCTTCTAAAACCTCTCACGACATAAAGCACAACCTCCCACAAAATAAATGCTTAGTTATAATTGCTTTGTTGTAGCTAATTTATCAAACCTGTCGTTGAAACGCGTTTGATAAATAAACGCTTGTTTGTGATATTGTGTTGTTATTTTTATAAACTTAGATTGAAAAGTAATATAAGTATTATAAATAAAATTATACTTTATAATAATTAAATTAACAATATCAATTATAATATTTTATTTATTAAAATGGTTATTACATTTTTCTTTTCTTACGAAAGGTTTTACATTTTTTTCCCGTAATAACAATGAAAAAAAATCAAAATTAAAATGATTAATTTGAAATTAAATCATCTCTATTGTATGAAAAATTAAAATAAAATAATTGCATCAAAGTTGAAATTGGAATATCATTATTTGATGAATCGCTTTAGTAAATTATGTGATAAAGCTTATCGTATAGACTGATACGACTTATTTCATTAGAAAGTAATACAGGGTAGTCGACTACCACTCTCCTTTTGTTGGCAAAACATAGTCATTCTTCACACAGGTATGCTAGATCATATCGGGTGTAACAGTCGCCATAGCGATTGTGATTTCCGTAATTAATGGCGTAACTGTTCCTAGTGAACTTTTACATGTTTCGGGGCTTTTACATGTCTGAAAAATGTTCTTCCCTAATCGAACATCCACAAAACCTGTCTTTGAGAGATTAACTTACCTTGAAACTCCAATGCGATAGCCCTTCATTTTACTGAGAAATGACATGATTACTTTATCTTTTTCTAAGAACACTACTTGTATTTAACTAATTAACAAAATAGTTAAAGAAATGTATAAGTTTTTTTTCATCCACCCTAAAATATATTTAAGAATCTCCGCCCTCTCTACTAAACTACTCCTCACCGACAGTATCTTAGAAAAAGCCTCTTTACTACAAATTGCACAGCCTGAAACCGTGTTTAGTTATATTATTTGATAACATATTTTAAGAATGTTGCAAGTTTGTTTTTAAACCCCAGTGTTTTATTTAAGAATATCTACTCTCTCTATTAAACTACTATTCCTAAATTGTGTCATAAAATGTGTCCCTTTACTATAAAGAACACTGCCTGAAATAGTGTTTAACTATAATATATTATTAATGAAAGGTGCAAGATTCTTTTCATCCACCCTACAATATATTTAAGAATCTCTCCCCTCACTACCACCACTCATAGACAGTTTCCTAGAATGAGCATTTTCAATACAAAGAACACTACCTGAAACCGTTTAAATTTATATTATATAATAAAATACTTAAAAGAGGTGCGAGTTTCTTTTAATTCACACTGTAATATATTTAAGAATCTCCACTCTCTCTTTAAAGCTGCCTTCACTGAATGTGTTTTAGAATGACGCCCTTCACTACAAACAACACTGCCCGAAACCGTGTTTAGTTATATTAATTGATCAAATGGTTATAGAAAGGTACTTTTCATTCACCCTGTAATATATTGTATGGATATCCACCCTCTATCAAACTACCTTTCACGTGTTTTATTTTAGAATGAGCCCCTTCACATCAAAGATCATTGTGTAATGTAATTTTAATTATTAATGATATTTACAAGTATTTATTTCAGTGACACTGTATAAATGAAAAAAAAAAAAAAAAAACTCTATTCTCTACTTTAAGCTCCCCCTCATAGGTCGATTTATAATAAATAACCACACGCACTTCCCATAAATGAATAATTTTAGAATAAAGAATAAATAATCTTCATTATTTATAATTTCAATCCTAATAAATATTTAACGTGTTGAATAAAACAACTTGGAGAGCGTGAATAAATTGTAACTTGAAAAACGAAGAAGAAATAAAGACCTAAAATTATATGACACCAACTCTCTTTAGTCAAATGCTTCATTTACTTCTATTCAGCAGTATTTAACAATATTGATTCCAGATAGGACGCTTATATTTGACTTATTATTTGTATTGAAGAAAAATAAATATAACTTCAAACAAAAATTAACCATATTATTATTTGTTGTGTTTTTCCGAGATCGCCTAGCCGACGAAAGCTTGGACCAATTTCGTTGATTTTTAGTTCACTTGAAATATTTTTTTAAATTTCACTATAATTGTTCACGAGTAAGTTATGTATTCGTTACAGAAACCAATATCGGGGTGCCAACGAAATATTTTTATTCAGGTTATCTGAGCTCATAAAACTTGCTTGTGGAATAATATTCGTTGTAGAGTCTCAAGCTTATGTTTTTTGTTGAGTTCTCTATAGCTCAAATGAATGGATTGAATTTGACCAAGTTTTATAAGGTCAATATATCGCGAAATAAAAAATGTTTTTATTCCTAAATATTAGTGGTTAGGTGTGATATGAATAAACACAAAATTTCAAAAATCCAATGATTTGCTGCAAATTTTGCTTAAATGTATACTATAAGGAGACAAAGATAATCCTTAAGCTCGAGAAATAGTTTTTAAATTTGAAAATCAAAACGAAATCCCTAATTTATCAAAAGGAGCGTTATTGATTTATTTAAAATTTTGATGAAATTTGTAGGTTATTCACCCAGAACATTGTACCAAAAATTTTCATTATGGAATCTTTATCCGAAAATCATTTTGAATTTATAAGACACATAAATTAAATAGGATTATACATATTTTAGTTCTGCGTTTAATGGTACCAACCCTACTTATTCTACGATAAAAAGTTATTGTAAAAAATGTAATATCGAACCCTAAATCCCCAACATAAAGAGGTATTATTATTGTTACTAGACCCGGACACGAGTTACCGGACGGAGCGTAGGGAGTGGATCCTTTTTCACCTATATATACTAGTTTTTCACCTTTCGAGTTCCGCTAGGAGACACAGACAGGATCGAAGCAATCTACCAAAACAATAATTTAACATAACCTACAAGGCCAAGTTGCACATTTCCTGTTTTAGCGGAAATAAGCAAATAACCGAATTTTCTGCGACAATGCTGAATGCAAAAGGTGAATATGATAGTTATCTGAACTGAATTTTTTTTAGTAATAAACTAACCTTCCACATACCTAGAACCTGTGAAGTTCAGCAACCATTTTAAAAATTTCAATAGGTTCGTGATTCTTGAAAGCAAAACGTGTTGTGTGGAAGTTGTAGGCCCGTTTATGTTAATCTGCTCCAACGTATCCCACACATTTTATTATTTTTTTATTATTATCTTAATTTCTTCGTTTTATTTTTTTATTTACAGTAACAATATTTACAGAAATATAATTACAATTTATAAAGTTGATACAATTTATAAATTAAACTTCATTTACAGATAATTTTTGAATTGTAAAAATAAAATGAATGGATATGTATCATTTTTATTGCATCACAACTAGTACATTTAAATAAAACACTTTTGTAAATTTGTATATACAGGAAATTTATTCAAAAACAAATTTGGGTATAAACTTTGGCTAATAAATAAAAATCGGGGTGGATTTCAAAACGCTACTGAACACTGTTGTAGTAAATATAAATATTTAGGAATTTCCTTGAGCTTTAAAAAAAAAAAAAAAAATCTATTAAATTAAAAACCTATCAATGATACATAAAACTTTCACAATTATCCATACCAAAAGCGCAAAAAATTAACATTCTAAGAAATATAATACACGTTTGTATTATGATACGAAAATGTTAATGATAGCGGCTAAGAGGATTTTTTTTAACCATTACTCGTTAACCACATACTATTCAAAATACCCGAATTTTAGTCCATACTAAATCAATTTTGAGACATATCCTATATAAATTGTCTTCGATAAAAATAACAATAATTTCTAGACACAATATTTTTGAAATAACACTTATTTACATGTTACGTATACATTTTTCTTTGTAAACATCATACTGTTAAATACATACAAGAGATTTTTTATAAAATTCCAAATGTTAAAGGAGTATTATTAGGCATATAAACATATTAAAAATGAATGTATTTTTTTTTTAATTTAACTAAAAGTATAAAAAACATTTGCTTAAATAGAAAATATAATATAGTTCAGAGAAAAAACCACCCCATTTCTCTGAGGAGAAAAAAAAACAAAGAAAAAAACACCCGGCTCCTCTAAAGGCATAGCCTGCAATTAATGACATAGAAAGAGATTAGCTAATCAAGGTCATATCTTAGCAAAATGATGCACCATCCCGTTGTAGTTTCAACGTACGAGAATCTCTTAGTGACAGGTTTTGTGGATGTTGGATTTGGAAAAAATGTTATTTTAAGGCGCGTAGAAGTCCCGATTTGATTCCGAAAAACATTTTCCTCTGAGGGAACGTTAAAACCTTGTTTACACTGGGAACATTTACGCCATTTAGGATGAAATCACAACCGATTTGGCGACTCCAACACCTGGTATGATCTAGCTTTACTGTGTGGAGAATGACTATAGCCTAAATGTTTTGAAAACAAAAGGAGAGTGGTAGTCGACCACCCTGTATTACGCAATACGTCGTATTAACCTATTATATCAGGCATTATCCCATAATTACTAAAGTGATTAATCACATAATGATATTCCAATTACAACTTGGATACAATATTTTAATTTTATTGTTTTATGCGATAGAAATGATTTAATTGAAAATTAATCAGTATAATTTTGATTATATGCATTGTTATTATGGATTTTAAAAAACAATTAATTAGTCAAACCTTTCGTAAAAGAAAATAAATGTAATAAGCTTTTGTAATAAATTGTATTGATATTATCAATTTTATTAATATAAACTATAAATTTATTTTTACACTTATATTACTCTTCCTTCTAAGTTTCAAAAATAACCATACATTCTCACAAAATGTTTAATTATCATAGGGGCTTCCAAGAAAGTCATACATAAGCTAAAACAAACAAAGATAACTATGATTTTATTTTGTGAGAGGTTCCAGAAGTTATACATTGTTACAAGTACAACTATATATATGTTTCATAACTTAATACTTTGTAATACTTCCTTATGAATTTTCCTTAAAAAATAAAATATTAGGTTGACACTTAATGATACAAAGTATTAGGATGATACCTATTAATTCAAATTATTAGTTTCATACTAAATGACACAAATTATTATAATGATATTTAATAATAAAAATTATTAATTTGATACTAAATGAGACACATTAAAAAATGATACTTAATAATTCTAACTGACTGTATCATAGAAGTATACACTACAAAGAACAGTCTCTGAAAATGTGTTTAGTTATACTACTTAATAAAATAGTTAAAGAAAGGTGCAAGATTATATTCATCCACTCTGTAATGTATTTAAGAATCACACCAGTGTTCTTTGTAGTGAAGAGGCTCCTTCTAAAATACAGCCATTGAAGAGTAATTTTAACTATTTAATTACAGTAATTCTTAAAACTAAACAATTTTTCACGAAGTGTTCTTTTAGGGAAGTGTCTTATTCTAAGATTTAGTCGGTGAGGCGTAGCTTGATAGAGAAGGTGAAGATTCTTAAATATATTATATGGATGATTAAAAGAAAGTTATACCTTTCACTTACTCTTTTATTAATTTATATAAATAAACACGGTTTCAGGCAGTGTTCTTCATAGTTAAGGGTCTCATTCTAAGATACAGTCGGTGAGGAGTAGGTTTATGGAGTTGGTGGTAATTCTTAGATATACTACAGAATAGAAGTGAAGAATATTACAATTTTTCTTAATTATTTATATTAATAATATAACTAAAAACGGTCTTATGCTCTGTTCTTCATAATGAAGGGGCACATTTAAAGAGGGGATACATTGAGTAAGGAGTAGTTTGATAGAGAGAGTGGAGATTCTTAAAGATTGTATACAGGGTGGATTAAAAGAACACCTCTCTATTTTATTAGTTATTATAACTATACTTGTGTTCAGGCAGTGTTTTTCGTAGTGAAGGGGCACATTCTAAGATACAGTCAGTGAGGGTTAGTATAATGGTGATGGTGAAGTCGTAAATATAATATAGGGTATATGAAAAGAAAACATAGCTCTCTTCAACTATTTTATTAATTAATAAAACTAAACACGGTTTTAGGCAGTGGTCTTTGTAGGAAGGGGCTCATTCTAAGGTACAGTCAATGATTGGTTTTTTGATACAGTGGGAGGATGTTCCTAAATATATTATATGGTGAATAAAAAGAAACCAATAACTTCATTTAATTAGTTAAATAATTATTAAAACTAAACACGCTTTCGGGCATTGTTCTTTTGGTGAAGAACAATGGGCTTATTATAAGATTTAGTCGGTTAAGTGTAGTTTTGGTATAGAGGGTATTTGAACTAAGACATCTTTTTATTAATATTAATAATTAATATAACTAAATGAGATTTTAGGTAGTGTTAGTTGTAGTGAAGAGGCTCGTTCGAAGAAACGGTGAGTAAAGGGAAGTTTGATAGAGGGGATGGCGATTCGTAAATATAATACAGTTTGTATGAAAAAAAATTGCACCTTTCTTTAAATATTTCAATAATTAATAACACTAAACATTCTTTCAGGCAGTGTTAGTTGTAGTAATAGTTGTAACTCATTTTATGTTATAGTCGGTGAAGGGTATTTTTTATATAGAGGGAGGAGATTATTGAATATATTGCAGGGTGGATGAAGAGAAATTTAAACCTTCTAAAAACTATTTTATTAATTAATATAACTAAACATGTTTCAAGACAATGTTCTCAGTAGGAAGGGACTCATTCTACGATGCTGTCAGTGAGGGGTAGTTTGATAGAGAGGGTGGTGATTCTTAAGCATATCACAGGGTGGATGAAAAGAAACTTATAGCTATCTTTAAAATTATTTTATTAAGTAATGTAACTAAACACGGTTTCAGGCCATATTAGTTGTTTTATATATACCATTCACTCATAGTATACAAGGTAGCTCTACATAGACTACATATTTCTTTAACTTCTTTAAAATTACAAAAGTCAAATACGGTTTCAGGAAAACATCTTTATTGTCAGGAGCTCTTTCTATGGTAACTCTGCCGGTGAGTGTTTTTAGGTATTGTGTACTTAATTCCTTATGGAGGAGAAATTTAGTGAGTGTGGCAAATGGTTACCGTCCATCATCACTGGATCCGTCCAAAATGGGGTAATTTGCAGAATATCCTTCATGATTATGATTGTCTAGTGATAATTATTTCCAGCTACTATTTTAAGTTCCCTATTTACCAAACTGCTTCCCCGTATGTTGGTTGAGCAGACATTGTTATTTATAAATAGAGTACCAGCGATCTACTGCGCTTTAGGATAATATATTGTATGAGTAATTTTAAATCAATAAGTTAATCCGTAGTAGAATTGATGCACTTTATTAACTTCACACGTACATAAAAGCGATATCATTTACTCTTTTTTGGCTAGAATTAGGAAATGCAGTAAATCATTTTTTATTCTAGATGAACGAGAAGTCGACTAAATATTAATGCACTAATAGCAGTACAGAACTGGAAATTGAACTAGGTATAGTGTAAACATCGTTTTAGTTAATTGGATATAACTGAGTATCAAGCACTCTTTTTGAGCTTTCATTCAGTGACAAAGGTGAAATAGAATACATGGAATTGTTGTTCCACCCCCGTCACTGCAAACTATTTAGCAGTGCTTCTAATGGAAATCTATGACATCATTTTAATATTATATTGGTAGCAATGGGCATCAATAATATTTACTAACCAGTTTGTTAATTCATTGCAACGGAATTAGATTTAATAGTGTTTGATTTACTGCAGTTAGAAATCACATCTACACTAAATGAAACTACGTTAAAAATGTATCTGTGACCATCAGTTTGTCAACTTAAAGTTATTGTTTTATTTAATACTTAAGTAAATACTTCTTTTTTCATCTTTTCGAAATAAAACTCATTAAAACATAAGCCCATTAAGAGAATGGTTCCGCTCGAATTCATCCATTAATAGTTCCATTGTTTATCGTCATAATATTAGCATAAACGTATGTAAAGTACTTCACAACAATTTTAAATAATATTAAAACAACAATATGTTTTCATTAAAATTATAATCATACACATATGAATATACCATCGTGGTTATATATGTACCAACACATCTATCTGCTCGAAGGTTTGAAATTCTAAGAGTCTAGGAGGAAAAAGTATTTCTACCTATACAGAGTGCCTTTTAGTAAGCTAACAAAAATTAAGGAAAAGATTCCAAAGGTCACGATAAATAAAAATTAAGAATATAAATTATTAAGAAGAAGTTAGGTTTTAATGATTTAATCGATTTTGTCTTTTATGTAAAAACAATAAAAATTAATAACTTCAAAAATAAAAAAGTTATTGATTTCAGATTTGGAATTAGCATTTTTAATGTTACATTTTATAAGTGTACGTTGAATAGAGACTAAATTTTGTATATTTTAACAATGGCAGTCATTTAAAATATTTAATATATCGAAAACATTACCTTTACACAAAATTCACAGGAGAATTAAAACTGTTCTCTTTTAATGTCGAACTAAACGTTTCTTATATTTTTTTTCCCGAAAATCAAAGGATAACCGAGCTATTGACAAAACACAGGATACATAACATCTTGAAGTTGTGTACAACATTGATTATAATATTTATTTATATTTTAATAAAAAATGTAAAATTCATTGCTCTGAATTACATACAATAATATAGCACTTACTTTTTTTTCAAATGGAGCGTGTTTATTTTTTGGTATTATTATTTATTAAACGGTAAATTGCATGCTGTTTTAGACTGAGTATGTCATTTACAGTGGAACAAATTTTCTACATTTAAAAACAAATAAATGTAATATTTAAAATACTGTCAATGCAATACTCATTCCACAGTTTATGTAATTGTTTTCCTCTTTGCAATATTTAATGTTTAATAATTGTGTAATGGAAATGGAAATGGCTGAAAGTGCCACAAAGTAAAATTTTCAGTATTCAATAAAAACTTCATAACTGTATCCATTAAAATTATATAAAATTCATTAAAAATTCAAAATGTATTTTTATTTTATTTTCAAGAGTTGTTTTTTTTATTGTACATATATAACTTGATTTTGCATGTGAAAAGCTGATAGTGCCATCATATCTTTTTTTGGGAAACGCTGTAAGTGCCATACCTTGTTAGTTAAAAGGCTGGAAGTCCAGCACTCATTCCACGAAAAGGATAAATGTTCATAGTGGCAGTTTCACTGACAGCTGCTTGAGATTGGACTTTAAACACGTCACATTTCTTACAAGTGTATGTTGCTAAACATTTGAATTTTAGTTTGGGAAAGTCTTGTGGAAAACTTAAGTATGGTTTTTGTAAGTTACTTGTAGTTGTTGGATTTTGGACTTTGAAAGATAAAAACATACGGTTTTTGTTTAGGTCCGGGGATAGAAACTCATTTGTTGTTCTTTTACGGGAATAGTGGCTTTCATAGCCAACATGGGAAACGAATTAATATGGTGCCGAACTAGATTTCAATATTTTCCTGTGAACTTAACTTTATGTTCATGTGAATGTGGATTCTGACCTCTAGTATCTTTGTAAACCAAGCAACCATGTTTCTTTTTTGTTTGAAGAGTTTGCAGTTTTCTGGGAGTTACTCCGAAAATCTGACGAAATGTTTTACTACACACTTGAACATTTTTAGCGCCAAAAGCAACTACTGCAATGGAAAGGCACATTCATCATGGCGTGTGACACTTTCAGCCTTTTCTACTGACGGCCAGCAGGCGCTTTCACGGTGCTGCTCTTTACAACTGCTCTAGCAACTAGTAGGAATTTTTCTGGCACTTTCAACCTTCTCTAGGTTATTGGCGATGTCGCTTACAACACATTCCATGCAAAAAATCGTTTTTTTTATTTTTTGGCACTTTCAGCCTTTTCCATTTCCATTACACAGTTAAAAGCAGGATTTTAGTATTCCAGCTGATTAATATTAATTTGAATACATTCTTTGAAAACCTGTTTACTCTTTTCCATTGTTTTTGTGAATTTGTTATTGTTTTGTTTACTTAATTACACAGTGCTGTGATTTGTCATTGAGTGTAATACACAATTATTTACAACGCCACATTACAGTTATTGGAGTGAAGAGCTTACGGATATTTTATTTAGGCCCAGCTAATCGAAAATCTTGTGAAGGACTTTAGAAAAAACGATTCCCTAACTAACGCACACAAAGAATGATCGTATATACTAATATTCAGAAGAACGTAAATGAACTTGGAGCGTAAAAAATATACAATATTTTTTATATTTCAAGAGGTATAATGTTTAAAAAATAAATTACGAATATCTGAAAAATTACTGTTTTTGAAAAAAAAAATTCTTTCTTATTCTTATCTAAAAAAAAAAAAAAATTTCCAAATGTTTGGCAGCTTACTTATAAGACAGTTTGTATAAAGATTTAATAACCTACTTAACTCCAAAACCATTCTTTAACACTTTATATAATATATATATTTATATTATAAAACCACAGAGTATTATATTTTTTGATAATTAATCTAACAATTCCTTAATTAAAATGTATAATTTATAAGAAGAATTAATACTTTAAAATATTTAAATTTAATATACAGACGCGTACTAAATCTAATTGAGGTTATCTAGTCACACTCTGATGTTTTCATTTCAAGAAAATGATCATACCAAATATGTAACAGTTTTATCAAGTAGACAAGTTTTAACAAAACACTCTCATTGATTAAAACAGCTTTATTGACACTTTATTATTGAGGGATTCTATAATAAGACACATAAGGCACCTCCCCCTCATTCAATTATAGCTACTTTTTAATGAAATATAAGGAAAATAAAATTATTTAATCTAAATTAATTCTACATCCAGGGTTTCGGATCATATAAGCCTTCATATATTTTGAAATGTTTCCTAAAGATATAACATGATCTGAGGGTTACATTATATCATGTATATAACATAACAAACTTTTCTATCACAATACATCTTCAGCTATTTGGCACATAGCTACTACAAGTACAACTATAAAAGTAAATTATATTCTGTATGAAAGCGTTACAATAAAAGAGGCTTATACTGTTTGATTGAAATTAAAAATATGAAATTTTAATCATTTTTTTGTAAAATCGCAAGTACCTCTGTTACAAACCGCCTAAGAAATCTGGCCTTATAGATATCGTCCGGGGAAAAACTATTTATAATAGTTGGTAACGTAAAACTAACCAAAAGTAATGCCTATTCAATGTTTAGATATCACTCTGTTCCAAAGTAATTAGGTAAAATGCTTCCTATGATTATTATTTAAAATCCAGACTATTGATTTACAAAATAAAGGGCATACATTTTTCATAAATATCCATAAAAAATCATAAGATACAGTTTCTTTCAGAGAATTACTACTCCCGAGTGTTAACAAAATCCACATTCCTCGTTTATTTGGAAACTTGTAACCCTCTAAAAGTCGTTGAATGTAATTTTTGTTTGGTTTAGTTTTGGGAAACATTAGAGAAAAACGTATAATAAATTAAAGGTTAGATTACTGTAAAAATGAAACATACTTTTATCGGTTGGTTATACTTTACCAGTACCCTACTCTTATAATAATAATAATTTTTTTTTTAACGTTTAATAGAGTTTACTTGTATTTTTACTCCAATTATTTTACTATATAAATTAAGCTTTACACACAGATAAACACACACACACACACACACACACACACACACGTATATATATATATATATATATATATATATATATATATATATATATATATATATATATATATATTCAAGGTGATTCACGACGTTTTACCGCCGCTACCTGTACTCATTCTACAGGCCTAAAGTAAAAAATAAAAGTTTTATATATAAACATACATCGTTAACAGCTTTGGTAGCTATATACGGCTAGATTTCGCCCTGATTTCAAATTCTGCGGTAAAATTCAGTCTTGCTGAAATCCCTGGGACCCAAATTAAGGAGCAAATTTGATTTCTAAGTTTTACCTGAAAAACTGTAAAATGTAGGTTTTATTAAGTTTATCTTTTCAATAAAAAATAATATTGCAAATAAATCTTTTACAATTTAGATAAATTTCACTAAATATTTTAACTATTTTTTAATATTCTTTTCGTTATATGTTTTTGTAAAAGATTTAATAAACTGAAGTATAAATTAGGTGATTTTTATTTTCATTTATTTTGTATACGAATAAGTTGAATTCCTTTTGGTATTTATGAAACATTTATATATATATATATATATACATACTGGGTGTTAATAAAAGTATGAAAACGGCCTAGTATTTTAAGAACGGCATTAAATAAAATATATGTTTTGACCCCTCGTTTTGAACGTCTTAACCTGA
This sequence comes from Aphrophora alni, assembly GCA_963513935.1. Classification (NCBI taxonomy): domain Eukaryota; kingdom Metazoa; phylum Arthropoda; class Insecta; order Hemiptera; family Aphrophoridae; genus Aphrophora; species Aphrophora alni. Next base: position 44,504,032 of record OY740775.1, on the reverse strand, counting down.
CAGAGTGGTACATAAGATTATTAGGTTATACAGAGTGTGTCACAAATTGAAAAAAAAACTTGATTTCCTATTTTTTTAACATACATTTTTAATTATTTTTACACAATCTAATAGGTAAATTTAAGATAATAAAAGGAATTTTTAATTTATCTGCAATAACAACTGAAACAAAAGTGTTAAATAATCTTTGCAGGTATGAGTGAATAATAACTTGTTATTTTGTTATTGTGTTGTGAAGAAAGGAAAAATGTATTTAAAATCACATATCCTTTACAGGGTGTTTTAAAAAGTAACCATACATATTTAACTATTACACAAATTATTAGAACCAACTGTTACTTTAGTTTACTTTTTATTATCCAATAACATAAGTATTAACAAATTTCTATAACCAAATTAACATATTAACTGAAAGCTTATTATATTAATTAATAAACATAGCGTGTAAAAATAATTTTCTATGTACAGGTTGATCCAAAATTACAACATTTTAAAACTCATAATTTTACAATAAATTTTCAAATTATTTCCTTGTGCAGTTTGGCAGTTTACTATACTTGTATAGTAACATCTCATCACGTTCCCTATTACTTCAAGAGTAGACTATTCAGAACAGCTTCTCGAATTATCCAATTTGCCAATTTATCCCGTAAATCCCTTTATATATTTCTAAAATTTAGTACCAGCCTGTAAATAGCTTCAAAATTAGAGATCGAATAAATGTCTAACTAAATTAGTTGTTGACATACTAAGCCGTTTCCATGATTTTTATGGAAACATATATATACCCAGTTATATATATATATACTTGGTTATTAAAAAAGAAATAGACACTTTTCTACATCAATACAGTCAAAACTACATATGGTATACCGGTCATGTTGGCATGACTGGGCAGTAAATAAACTAGTTTTATTTTAAAAGCTGATTTTTGGAAGACATTTTTGCAAGCAACTCTTGATTTTTTTTAATTTAAAATTAATAATAGTAGCGTTGAGATCGCTTTTCGGTTGCTTGAACTAGAGAAAACTCAATCAGTTATTGTAGTCCAACGCAGTTTTAGGACGCCCTTTAAGAAACCCTCCCCACTTAGGCAGTCAATGTATGATTGACACGAGAAATTCAAAAATACAGGTAGTTCGTGCAAATCAAAAAGTACTGGGAGGCCATCGCAGGAATAAGATCTATTTTAATAGGTTCGAGCTTCTATTCTGCGCAGTCTATCCATTAAAATTAAATGTCTAGGGTATGTGTAGAACGGAATAATTATTTCACAGCCACCTTTTTGGGGATATTGTGAAAACGACAAAAGCTACAAGCTTAAGCTGTTGCAAACATTACGTGTTGAAGATAAGGAGACACGTTTGGAGTTCTGTTTTGACATCCAGACGGGTTTTGAAGATCCAGGCACCAATGGATTTATTGAACGACTAATTTTTTGTGACGAATAAACGGTTTATAATAGTGGAAAGATTAACAAACACAACGTACGTAAAAGGGAAAATGAAAAACCTAGTGTAATTTTGAACATGAGAGGGATTCTTTTAAAGAAAACGTATTATGTTCTGTATCAAAGCAAAAGATATAAGGGCTTTCTTTCAAGTAAAAACTGTCAGTGGCTCATCCTACTTAAACATGCCGACTTAATAGTTCATCCCTCAACTAGAGGAAGACAGTTATGACTACACGTTTGTTCAAGATGGAGTTCGGCCTCATTGGCACCTTGATGTCAGAGTTGCACCTAGATGAGCATTTACCGAATCTCTGGATGGTCGTGCAATTGACGACAACATGCCACTTATGTGTTGGCCACCTCGCAGTCCAGACTTGACCCCATGCAACTTCTTTCTGTGGGGTTACTTTAAAGATTAGGTTTTATCCCCCCCCCCATTACCATTGAGTGTCTTGGAATTAAGGCAGCGCATAACAAGAGCTATAGAGTGTTTGCGTCGATAGCCTTAGTGTGGTCGGTACTTGATGTCTGCCATGCAACCCGTGGGGCTCATTTAGAACATCTGTAACACTATACAAATACCTTTTAAATGTCCTCTTTGTAATGCTACTATTTATTATTATTTTTTTTGCCTATATCATTTTGAATATATATATATATATATATATATATATATATATATATATATATATATATATATATATATATATTATTATGAAAATAGAAAACAACTCATATTATAGTTTATTTGTTCACGAATATATTTTGGAGTGAGAGAAGGGAGAGCACAGCAGGCTATTTAATTCAAAGTGTTTTAATATTAAAGATTATATTCATTTAAATATAATTTAACTATACTCTGTACTTTTTTATAAAGTTAGTTGTCGAAATACAAAACAAAGTTTATTTATTGATACATTTTAATTATTAAACTGGTTTTCTTCATATTATTCTGTTAAGATTTGATTTAAACATAGTGTTAATTTTGAGAGATAACAATATTAAAATTTTATTGTATTTTGTGTACTTTTTTAACACCAATGTTTAACAATTAATTAATTCTTTTGAATACGTACTGTTACTGAACCAATATAAATTCACATGTAACATTTTCACAACTCACTGAACGGTTACACAATAAATTAAAACAATTAAACTTCAACCTAAATATTGATCATGTGTCATTTGGCTTGAGTTTACTGATTATTAAAAATATTGTGTGAGGTATATTCCTCAGAACGCATGTTTAGTACCGACTAGATCAGCTGTTCCAGGACGATAAATGAAAACAAACACTTTAGTTTTTCAATGTTTATTGGCACAATTATTGTCACTAACATTAATTACAAGTATTTTACTTGTAACAAACGGCACCCAATTATTGCACTAACTTTTTAACCTCATTATGTAGCCTATATTACCAAAAGAAAAAAATGTGATTCGCCATTTCAATCAAAAAAAGGCTTTGTAAGTCTTGTAAACACTCTTTGACTTCCGTTAAAAATCAAATCATTTAAAAAAGATATTATTTTATTGTTATAGATAGCTGTTTGACATATAACTGCAATACCTTAGAGTCATACACCTATTTATATCTATTTTTGATTGCTATAAAGCCAAAATGTTAAATATACTTTTTCTCAATTCGTCAGTTATTTGGACAAAATTAAAATCACCTTCTATGGTAAGTGCATTTTCAATAAAAACAATTGATTTATAACGTTTTGTCAGATTACAAATGTGTTAGACTTCCTAAGACAGTTTCCAGGGATATTTATACTTGTGTCAGCGTCCGGAAGTACTTTACTCAGGTCCGGAAGTTAAGTGGGACGTACTTGAGCGTGGTATATTATGTCTTGTCATCGGAAACAGCTGACCGGATTTTAGTTGGTAGCTATGTTGAGAAGATCACAAAATACCGGGTGGAAGTGATTATTCCGTACACGCAACGAGCTTTGTTGTATTAGTGGTTGTACGTATTTAGTGTAAACACTTAATTCTGAATAGACACTATGGTTGATTAATTAATTGAGTCCATGGCGTTCGTGGTTTCACTCTAAGCCCAATTCTCCAATCAGACGACTTGATTTATTATTTACAAAGAGGTGGGTTCAGAATGGTTTATGGCCAACTTCACCAGTTGAGTTGATTTGTGTTGTGTGAGTGTAATTTTAAGTAATTAATTACATTTCAGTAATCCATTATTAATTAGATTAATCTCTTCAAAACTGGGTACAATACGATGCATCAGTAAACCGTGGTTAGTGATTTAGACTAAAAAATTGGCATGGGCAAAATGAAGTATCGCATTCCCAAATCGTAGACCTTAGGGGTCGGGTGAATAGTGACCAATTTTGGTATCAAAGCGCAATCAAATTATGTTATTTATCCCTCACGAATAGGTAACAAACGTTACAAGTTTTGTAGCTCTAACAGCCAAGCCGACATTTTCACTTTGTTTCTGTGAATAAAGTTACGAGAAAGATTGTTTCACGGTTCTAAACGTTTATAAGACTATTCTAAAACAAGACGGTATTGTAGCCAAAAGTGATTTGAAGATGGTTAGATGGTTTTAAAAAAATGTCTGGCGCGTTTTACTTTATTGTTGAAGTGAAAACTTCTATTGGCGCATTGAGTACTTTTTGGGATGGACTTTTTCAATAGAAATCGCGTCACACACACTACCGTAATCGTGTCACGCACCGTACCGTACAGTAATACAACTTTAATATAACTTACTGTATATAGACAACGGATACGCGCGCACAGCGTATACATAAACTCACATATCTACGAAAAATATTGCACAAACTTTCTCACATACCTATATATATTAAAACAAAAAATCTAATTTTGCACTAACTTTCTCAAACTAATGTACATAGTCAAACTAAAATCAATGCAAAAATATTGCACAAACTTTCTCACGAACCCATACATATTAAAACTAAAAATCTACGAAAAATTATTGCACTAACTTTCTCAAATCACATACATAGTTAAACTAAAATCAATGCAAAAATATTGCACAAACTTTCTCACATACCAATATATATTAAAACAAAAATCTAAGAAAAATATTGCACTAACTTTCTCAAAATTCGCATACATTATTAAACTAGTATAAATGAAAAAATATATCACAAACTTTCTTACATATCCATACATATTAAAACTAAAAATCTACGAAAAATATAGCACTAACTTTCTCAAACTCATATACATAGTCAAACTAAAATCAATGCAAAAATGTTGCACAAACTTTCTCACATACCCATATATATTAAAACAAAAATCTACGAAAAATATTGCATTTACTTTCTCAAAATTCACATACATAGTTAAACTATAATCAATGCAAAACTATAGCACAAACTTTCTCACATACCCATACATATCAAAACTAAAAATCTACGAAAAATATAGCACTAACTTTCTTAAACTTATATTACATAGTCAAACTAAAATCAATGCAAAAATGTTGCTTAAAACAAAAATCTACGACAAATATTGCACCAACTATCGCAAAATTCACATACATAGTCAGACTAAAATCAATGCAAAAATATTGCACAAACCTTCTCACATACCCATAAATATTAAAACTAAAAATCTACGAAAAATATAGCACTAATTTTCTCAAACTCATATACATAGTCAAACTAAAATCAATGCAAAAATATTGCACAAACTTTCTCACATACCCATATATATTAAAACAAAAATCTACGAAAAATATTGCACTAACTTTCTCAAAATTCGCATACATAGTTAAACTAGTATAAATGAAAAAATATCGCACAAACTTTCTCACACACCCATATATATTAAAACTAAAAATCTACGAAAAATATAGCACTAATTTTCTCAAACTCATATACATTGTCAAAATAAAATCAATGCAAAAAATATTGCACAAACTTAAGTTTTCACTTCTAACGTGTGGTCTTAAGCACACCCAATATATATATATATATATATATATATATATATATATATATATATATATATATATACTTTTATATATATATATTTACTTTTTTCACCGGAATTTTACAACAACGATACATTTTAAATAATTAATTTTAAGCTCTAAATAATATTAAAAACAATTTATATATAGGTATCAAAAGTCCAAGGACGGTTAACTGACTTTGTAGCTTTAAAAGGTAGAAAGCTCTGAAAAAATAAATATTGAGTTAAAATTACAATTTAAAGTAATTCAACTTTTTCGTCAAACTTTAATATAATAATAGCAAATATTTTCTATTATAATTTTGTCTATTATTTTCGTTTAAGTACATTCTGAAGAAAATTGGACCGGTTGCATTTTTTATTGTAGATATATGACCACCACTAATCTTCTCAGTTATTTTCACTTAAACAATGTGTTTACAATTTTGTATAAATATATGGAGTTTTATATTTTTAAATTATGAATTGCCTCCTAAAGATCTCATTTTTGTGTGAGGTTGAGTGTACCTTATAGTAACCAAAATATCATCATATTGCACCAAAATCATTTATAAAATTTGACCTTTCTAATTTTAAAAGTTACTTGACCATCCAACGACTATATACACATTTTAAATCTCTTGGTTTTATATGTTTTACAGGATGACACAAATTTTAGTACCACATACAGATTGTTCTAAAATACTGATTTTTTTAAACTTTTTAAAGCTTAAACAATATTTTTTCTCATTAATTTTATATCTTTAAGATATTTTCAAAATGGTGATATGAGGTTTTAAAAGCCGGTTTGAAGATGCGAATGCACATTATTTTTAATTCCATGTTGCAAAATAAACTCCAATTTATTAGTTGTCTTGTATGTTATAATCATTTGATTTTTTTTACGATTATATTTCCCAAATCATGCATAGACCTAACAGTACGTCTCTTTCACATCATATTTAAGGAGAAACATCTAACAAGAAAGCTGAAACAAAATTTCTAGTTTTTCAGAAAACCTTAAAAACAATATTCACACATACTTAGAAGTAATTCATGAGCAATAAGGGACGCTATATTACCATTATAGAAGAGTATTATATTTATAGGGCGACCAAGTACGATTCCACTTATTAATTGGATTACCAAATTTTCTTCCAGTCAGATATGATATTCGAAATTGGAGTACAAAGTCTCATAGTATTGAATGGAAGTAAGAAACAAGACTATAGAACCTATCCCAGTTTCGGTTCGCCGGTCAGTCGTTCCCGTCGTTAAAATCGTATTCTGTTCGTAAATCCATTTTCGTTACTACTTACGATCTCACCACAGAATAATATACATATTTTTTTATGTTTTATGTGATTGCTTGTGTCAATTGTTTTTAACCCAGATGATAATTATATGAAACTGCAGTAGGTAAGAGATAACTGAATAAAATGGATTAGATGACTGTGTTAAAATTTGAATAAACAGCTACCACAATGGAATTACAGCTTACGTGTATTTTGTTAAATACAAAACGTTTTGTTATTATTTTGTTTTTAGTGAAATTATGCATTGGTTCTAATCTTGGTTTTAATCCTCGCATAGAGTAATTAATTTATAAGTAAAGAGCAGATGTCATTACGTTGTTTAAATTAAAGTCAATACTTAGTAGGCCTATACTTAATCAGTGTTAGCTGCCAAAGCCTTAAAATATATATAATTTTATGAAACTATATTACAGTAACGCACGTGTTTTAATTTAAATAATCGGTTACATTCTACAGTGTGATTTAAAGAAACTGGCGTAATCACACAAAAATTGATAAAAATTTCTAGCATTGCTGGATCCTGAAGTGCTAAGAGTCTTTATTTTATACTCTTTTATTCTTCCTTTTTTTAAAGGCGATGATGACAGAGAACTTCGCTTTTAAAACAAGGAAAATAGCGTAATAAGTGTTTAACATTTGCTTTAGATATTTAGTAACTCAACTCTTGACAATTTTTAGACACTGTGAGATTGTAACAAATAACACGAAATCACTCTATTTTTATATAGTTTTGTTGAATGTACAGTTGATATATTCCTTTTTTACAAAGTAATCTTTATCACCCTTATTAGTTGTTAATGTATACTTTGCGTGACGGAGATAAAAATACATGTTAATGAATTATAAAAATACAACCATGAGTGCTCATGATGGCAGAAAATAAAATAATTTTCTGCTTTCTTTTGGAATATTTTAATAAAATCCAGATTTTTTTAAAGTTTGTATTTAGTTTTTATACAGGGTCTATTTTATTTACACACTCTAATAAGAATTAAATAGAAATTTCAGAACCCGCACAAAATGATCCTTTTCGTATAGTAGACAACTATCAAGAAATTATGTTTTCAGTTTTTTCCGAAAACTCGATCATTCTTCAACGTAGAAACATTTTAAAATAATAATCATTTTATTTGCCTTTAAAAAGGAAACTTTTTGTTACGTGTAAATTGTGTGTAAAATGAACGGATTTGGAGATTTTTGATGTTATTAAATTTAAATGTCTGCCACTTTGAAATTACAGTAATTAAGGAAATCGGTTAAATTTTTCACAAATTATATCTTTAAAGTGCTAACATACAAAATTTAACTCTGTATTATTTGTCGTTCAAAAGAAATGAATTTATTTGTTCAAACCCCATAATTGCGGTTAGATAAACAACTAACTAATTTATGGTGTATGTTGGTGTGAACTATTTTCTGTATTTTCACTAGTAGAATAAGTCCTGAGAGTTCCTTCCTGGGAATGGTAAGTTTTTAAATGTAGAAAAAACGTCTTAGCACTGAATGGCAACAGACTAGGGATATGCACGTTAATAACAAAAAGTATTTTGTTAAAGATAATATATTAAAGAGAATAATAAAATACTTTTCAAGAATTAAAGCTCGGTAGCAATACATGGTCGCTATACAAATACTAAACGTAAATATCGAGGTGTGAGACCTTTTCCATGATGAAGTTGTTATTCATGAGTAGAGCTGAACGGAATTGTGTGAATAAATAAATATTGTACTTTTTAAAGATGAGCAATAACAGAGTTCCTATACAAAGAAATAATATAAACAACGAGTATCTGCATAGTAGTGAAGACTCAATTATTTAAATAAATATTGTATTAATACTAAAATCATTATTGGTTCCTTGTGTAATGTTAAAAATGTTGAAAATATGGGAATTTGTTAAAAACATCCTGACAAGTGTAACACCTAATTTTTTCTAAATAGTCTAAAGAGCACAACTCACTGAATAGAACATAAAAATAAAGCGCACGCAAACCCATAGATAGGAAATACAATCTATCAATGTCGTAAATGGAGGTTAATTTACCGCTTCATGCATATGGAATGTGTAACCAAACTTGGCTTAACCTAATATATTCACATAGTTATCCCCCAATGAACTTAACCTAAACTTATCTCGGGCTAATTTATCCCCAATTTAAAGTTCTAAATATGCTTCCTTCAATATATATATATACTATCATACAACCATTTATTTTAAAAGTAATGATAGTTTAAATAAGGAAATATGGTTGTCACGCTAGTCTTAACAACCGCTTTTTACCACAATCCTGTTTTGAGTGAAGTCCATTTAAAATATCTAAGGTAAAGTTGTTAGGCTATTTAAATTGTTTGAACTTTTGCAAGGTTGGTTTATTTTCTAAGCGTCCTTGGGAATACAGATATGAACTGGTAGAGCATATTTATATATATATATATATATATATATATATATATATATATATTTCTTTTCATGATATTTGAACTAATAATTTTATTTTTATTTTTCTGATCCAGTTGTTATTTTTTTCTTTGTAAGTATGTAAGTATATGTATGCATACTTAATTTATTTTTGAATCAATGTTTAATTGTTGCCCCCCCTCCCCCGAAGGTTATTTTATAAGGAGTATTGTCTGTATTTACACATATATTCAGATTTTTCCCTCCTTGAATTGTTAATTAATTATGTTGATAAAGAGGTTATTATTAATAAACTACTAGGTTTCAGAACTATCAAATATTTAATATGTGTTGTAGGACTATAAAAATAAATTCCACGTGACCGAGAAAAAGTGAAAGAAAATCGAGATAGAAACAGGATATAATATATAAAAAGACACAAAAAAGAAGTCAATCTGTTTCCCTCACGTCCAAATCAAACAACTTCGATAAAACTTGATCACATTTTTTAAACAAGTAAATATGTTTTAATACATATGTTGTCAACCTCCAATATTGTAAATTTAATCAATTGTAAGGATATTCTAACCTAATGCCAACAATCCCTAAATGTCCCAGTGGACTACCAGTTTCAACAGTTCGTTGGTTATCTTCAAGTAGCTTACTTAGCTCTTTTTTTATTTATTTAAAACAAAAATATTTTTAGTAATGCAATTGGATTTCCTTTTTGAAATTTTTTTGTTTGTTATTTATTCTTACAAAACATGTACACAAACACTATAACATGTTTGATTAAATACCAAGCGTACATACAACACAAATTTAGTTTAGTATTTTGTCTAAGTTAACAAACTGGTCATAGTTCCATGTTAAAAGTAGACCAATATCTGATGTCTCTAATAATCTAAGTTAGGGGTAAAACAGATATTGGTTGGAATTTTAAATCCAACCAGGGACAAAGACCATATTCTAGTAGGCTATACAGTCTTGCATGTTCTCGTCGCTCGTAATCTAGACAATTAAGTTATGTAAACCATAACACCCGTAATAAATTCTCGGTTAGCCTGTCCCATAACAGAATCTTCTATTATTTTATTTATTATTGATCGATCAAAACGAGATTCTGTGTTAACTTGAACATTAGCATTTCATTTGTATATCTTCAGCGGTTGGGGGCAACGCGTGAACAATCCTAATGAAATTGACTAAAAAGGCAGAACAATCTATTTACAAAGTTGTTTTTAAAATTAATTTTCAATTTAAAAAGAAAGTCTCAAATACAAAATTGATTTGAATTTTTTCAAATACTTTCCCACTAGAAGGTTTGAACCTAACCTGACTACTCAATTTTAACCATTTATTACTTTACATTTTTTTTATTTTGTGAATTAAAACGGTTTGAGTTTTATATGATTACAAAAATGTCTGACGAATTATTTTAATTTTGTTTTTACTCCCAAATCTTTGCTTGATAATTTTTCTAAAACTTGACGTAACTTTAATGTATCTGTTGTATATACAGGGTGATATCAAACAGGTGTGACCTTTGTTTATTCGATAAGTACAATTTTTTTAAAAAAGGATTTAAATTTAAGACTAGAATTGATTACTTAATGCGTTATTTTCCAATATGGTGGCAGTTCATAACTTTTTAACAATTACCGGAATTTTTATGGCGATGTTATATATAACACATTTATTTTAAAACATTTTTATTCTAGGTTATTTTTCTATATCTCCAAACTGTTTAGAGACTACAGGCTCTTAAATGTTTAAAATATTTGCTAATTTTTAAGAAAAGGATTTTCTTACATTACAAAGTCAAATTGATGTGCAATTTTAACTATAAAATATAAAAAAATCGTTCTTTGAGTGTTTAGAGGATACACCGCCTTACAATGGCTCACATTAGGGGGTTGGGGCCAATAAGGAAAAGGGACAGCACGTGTACGGCGGATGTTGCTGGGAATGATTCACAGTAGTAGTTCTGTGAACAACTTTCTCTTCCCTAACCCTCCCTTTTACCCGTTCCTGTCGCTCAATCATTTATCTGTCAGTTGCTGAACTGTCTAAACTCTGTCGTGTGATCCGTGTAAAACTATGTTATTCAGAGTTATTTTAATGTTATAATTTCAGTGTACTTTAAGAATTAGGTTAGTGATTGCAGTTTAAGGTTTTATATATAAATGACTATACAATTTTTACTATATCGATGGAGATTTGATCTCCAATAACGAAGAATAAACCAGGACAGGTGATACGTAGTGCCAAGAAACTATGTGTTGTGAGTGTTTACAAAAATGTATTGGAACAAAACCCGGTAATCTTAAAAGAATGTGCCTTTAAAAAAGTGGCGATTATGATTGGAATAGGAAGGTGCAGTGTTTAGAAGATAATTAATGGTTATAATCAACGGTTGGGGCTAAAATCTCCCGTTAACAAGAAAAAGCGGCGAATGCCTATGAAAATATCGAAGAACTGACAAAGTGTGCTATTAGAACAAATGAACATGCATTTTTTTTTTTTTTTTTTTTTTTAGAAACGTGCAAACCACTTTGAATAAAGTTTTGGAAGCAGTAAATGAAGACGACCAATTGCTGAACTTCAAGAGGACAACGATCTATAAGCTGCTCAAAAAGTTAGGATTTAAATTTTCTGCAAGAGGAAGGAATTGTTTACTTATAGACAGATATGATATTGATTTGTGGCGACGAGATTATCTCCGGATAATCAAAAGATTTTGTCAAAAAGGTAGGCCAATTTACTACCAAGTTGAGACATGGCTTACGAGGGTTACGTGAAAACAAATGTATGGGTGGATACACTAGTGTGTACACTAGGGTGGATACACTAGTGTGTACACTAGGGTGGATACACTAGTGTGTACACTAAGGTGGATACACTATGGGTGGATACTACAGTAAAAAGCGGAAAGGTTGCTTTCCTCCACTGGCGTGAAGAACCCAACTGGCAGAGGAAAACGGCTCATAATATCCCACATCGAAAATGAAGACGGTTTTGTTGCAAATGGCGAATTAGTATTTGAGTCGAAATCCACTCAAGAGTATCACGACGATAAGAACGGGGTAGTTTTCCCTGATTATTTCAAGCGTGTGTTACCCCTTTTGAAGGAAAATGCTGTCGTTGTCTTAGACAACGCACCATATTATTCGAAAAAATTGAAAACCTACCAACAATATGATGGAATAAAAAACAATTAGTTGAGTGGCTTGCACTAAAGGGAATAATTACTGACACCAATATGCTCAAAAAAGAACTTCTTCAGATGGCATATGAAGAGAGGGGAAAACATGACAAATTTATTATAGATGAAGAGGCAAACGTAGCTGGAAAACGTTTTAAGACTCATTGACAACTTAACCCAATTGAGTTAATTTGGGCTCAAGAGGATATGAATCCTCAAAATTATTTCATTTAAGGATGAAAGATTTTAAAACCATTTTAGCAGCAGGATTTAAAAACACGACTGAGAAAGATTGGAAAAAGTGTATTGAACACGTGAAATATGGAGAAGAGAAGATGTAGAGATTGAACAACATTGTAGAAGAAATGGAAGAAAGGATGGTCATAAATGTACAAGATGACAGCAGCGAAAGCGAATCAGGCCTAGCCGAAGAAATGCAGTACAGTGACTGATGTAGAATTGTATACTGGGTTTCTCCGTACCACAGGTTATTATGACCTAGGCCTGTTGGACCTTCTTTTCCTTAAAAATAGAGTGTCCCCTGAGATGGTGGTAGAAGTTGACGTCTTTCAGGGGCTTTTCACTAACATTCCACCGGTCATTTTTAACTCAAACATAAAAGTAATAATATTTATAAGTTTTTAGTTTAACAAATTTTAAAAAACAAATTAACAACTTTCTATTTTCAATCGTTCTTTATCCTGTAGCAATAATAAAAAATAAATATTTTATTAAACACTGTTTTAATAAACTGACGAATAAATTAGAACTGAATTTGGCGCTGACGATTGTGAAGGCTTGTGTTTATATGGGCGAGAAGGTCACTACGGTAGGCCGCATGTGACACAGCCTGAACGGGCCATAATTCTCGGATAATCCCCCTTCACACGGGGCAAGTAGTGACTTTCAATACTTGCGGCCACTGTACAGTCTAGTGGCAGTCAATTGTTTGCTGAAAGCTCAAAGCACAACACTGTAACCATGGAGGAAGTTGATTTACAGTATGCAAATGCTGTTGGTGAAGTTGTGAGTGAAGTTGTTAGTGAACTTGTACTGTGTTTGAGTGAAGAACTCCAAGATATATTGAATAAAAAAAAGGTATTGTGGGGTAAGAGAGTGGGTAGGGCGAAGAGAGAGCATGGGGGCTTCGACTACAATATTCCTAGAACTCGCAGATGAGGATCCTCTTGAGTACAAAAAGGTTATGAGAATGAGTGTGATGCAATTAAATGATTTGTTAAGTTTAATTGAACCTAACATTTCTAAAAAAGATACTGCAATGAGAAACGCAAATCCTGTTCGAACAAAACTGGAGGTCGCTTTACGTTTTTTAGCTACTGGCGACAGTTACCAAAGTCTAGAACTAAAGTTTCGTTTACCAGCCAATACGATTTCCTATTTTATGCCTTCATTTCTGAAAGCCGTTATATCTGCATTACAAAATTATTTGAAAGTAAGTTCTCCTTTATATAATTATAATTTTCCTGTTTCAATTATAACTAAACAGGATAAATTAACTACATCTCGCAACACTAAAATATTTTTACACCTATATTCTAGTTATATACAAGATGCAGATTGTAAATTTATATAAATAGATGTAGGATCAAATGGTAGAGCCAATGACTAAACTGTTTTCTGGCAGTCGACACTTAAATCAGCAATAGGCAACGGTGAACTTAATTTACCTAGTGATTACTTCTGTTTGGGCGATGATGCATTTTCATTGACTCCTACTCTAATGAAGGAGGAAGTTGCCTCAATGACTCAAAGAGGAAGTTGCCTTTAATGGAACGATTATTAAATTATCCGTTGTCACGGGCACGCCGAGTAGTTGAAAATGCACTCGACATATTGGCAGCAAGATTTCGAATCTTTGGTAGGAACATTGAAGTTGATATGAAACTGTTGACTTAATTGTGCAATGTTCGTGTACTTTATACAATTGGCTGCGAACCACTTCACCAGGGTACGTATTTTGAAAGAGGGTGGGTTGAATTTTCTTGCATTTTGAACCGTTTCTTTAATTAAAATTCGCCAAGTCTGTAACACGGTTTTGATATTTCTTAATATCTTCTGATTTAATCAACTTGGACCATTTTAATATTAAAATATTCTATCTCCAAAGACTTACAATATATTTTGAGAACAAATTCCACCATTCTTAGCATTTTCGGTTTTTATTGTTGCAAGTTATCTCGAAATCGGAGTTTTGTACTTCCATCTTTAAAACTGTTCATGCAGAGTTAAAATGGGTGCAAATTTATCAACTTTTTTTTCTTTCTTTAAAGTTTGACGTTTTAAAAATATTTGCCTGTCTAGATTTAAATGATACTCCCTATATATTCCGAAAAAGTTTTAATTTAATTGTACAGATTGGACAAATTTTGTATTAAAAACTAAACACAAAACCTTGTAACTAAACACATTAGGTTTTATTAAATTATAACTAAATATTCAAGCTTTAGCTAGTTGAACTTTAATTTATATTTATATAAAGTTAAGATTTCTTATGATCACAATAAAGTTCAGCATTATAAACAATCGAAGTTATATTTTAATTGGAAAATAGAGCTTTATTATTAATAAATCGAAACTATCTTTAGTTTATTTCACGCTTAATATGGTAGAATTATGCTGTCTGACAAAGCAGAATGTTTCATTAGACTTATCATCCTCATAATATAACGTAATACAAACAGATACACTAACCTTAATGCTCTAAACTTGGTTTCTAGGTCTTTGTAGAAATATGTTTTGTAGATCATTTACTCAGTAGAGTGAGTTTGCATAAAACAGTTTCTACAAGGGTTTCAGAATCTTGAGCCTACAAGACTTTTTCTTGACGTCAGATAGGTCATTAAAGGCCTCATAGAAATGTACATCTTAAAGAGTCACTACTCGCTTCGCTCGTGTCAGTGTCTCTAAACTGTACATATGTGAAGGAGCCTCCGCTTGCTACGCTCGTGTCGTTCTGCCGGTTTTCGTAACTAACTTGGGAGTTATGGTTAGTTACATTTTGACAATTACTTTCCTAATTGACAACTTAGAGATGTAGGATAAGTGCAATTCAGGACATGCAGAAACGTGGAATTCTTTTATCTATTAGTAGTAAACGAGTTATGAACATAAAACTGTTTGAAATGACTATTATTTTTTAATAGTTTTAAAAATTTGAATTAGGTTATTTATGACACACTTTCTCAATACGAAATTTCATGTACCTATCTTCATATTATTGTGGTCTATCGTGCTTAGATAAGACGATAACTAGCGACATCGATGGAAGGACGGCATATTCAGAATTATATTTTAGGTTTCCTGAAGCCATAAAAAGTGAAAATCAGTCTATATCAAAGATTGATATTTTGAACGAGTACGAACTTACTACATATACTATGTACGCACTAGTTTTTAACTAAAAAATCTCTTTTGCTTCGGCAAAATAATTATTCAACCAACGTACTGGTTGAATTGGATAGATTAGATACCAACCTTGAAGCTGAAATAAAATGTAAATATTTTTCATTGCAATGTAGATATACGAGTTTTCCGTAAAAGATCAAATAACGATAACCCTAAATAAGAGATAATATTTCAGACTGAGGGGTGAATGGTTTTAGTACTTGATAAACGTTAAATAAATCTTACTTTATACCCTGAACTGTCTTATATATCATGTAAATAGTCTATAGTAGTAAAGGAATATTTAGAACCTATTTTAATGAAATCTGTGTCAAAATATTTCTCTAGCAGGATTGATGAATTTACGTACTGATCTGATCTGATTTATGTAATATATATATATATATATATATATATATATATATATATATATATATATATATATATATATATATATATATATAACTGTAATTATAAACTATTTTATGAATCTCTGTGATTAATTTATTAAAATTCTAGTGTTGCTTGTCAAGTGTAAACAACATATCAAATATTCAATTTATTAAATTAAACCTGATCTCTAAAACGTATAATTGATCGCAAAACTATGAGGTACCATAATATTATAGAAATTTCATAAAAACAATTCTAGCTTTTTATAAATACTTCCGGCTGGTAAAAAAAGTGTTGGTTTAATAAAAAATATTAGCAGTGTTTATAGTTTTGGTTTTTTTAAAGGTGATAAAGCTCTCGGTCATCGTCGCCGTTTCAAAGAAAAGAACATAAAATGAAGACCCCAAGGGTCGGAAGAGAAGAAAAGGTGATGGAGAGATTGGACAGGAAAAAAAAATGAGAGGGATCTAACCTAGGACTATATGAAAAAGTACACATGAAGCAATGGTGTTGCAAGAATTCCATACCATGATTCCATATAAGTACAAATCTTAAAACGTTCATGACTAATGTTGACTAAGTTCTAGTGAAAGCAGCGAGTTAACCCGCAAGTAAAAATTATAGATAATAAATTAGAAATCCCAAAAGATCCCGATAGTGGTTTGGTTTCATTTCTATATTTCTACAATTATCTAGTATTTTTTATTTTTATGTACAATTTGTATTATTTTCAGTTTGGAATATGGTAATACCCGTATCTCTTTTCTCATCCTCTAGTTGTTGATAACGGGGATTGATTATATGCTCTCGTTTTGTCCAATAGTAGTTTTATATACACTAATTATGGCAAATGTTTGATTACACCATATTAATATTAAGCATCATAGCTTTTAAACGTGTTCACCACATCATAACACCAAACGCTGATCAATAAAGTTTGTTCATAATCACTTCGTCAGAGGTCGTTTCATATCAAAACATAAACATAATAGTACAAAACACCTAACATGCACATGCAAGTCTTCATTCTAGATGATGAACAATAATTATGAGCATCGCCACATCTCTCACGACACTGAAATAAAAGGAAGATTGCTATAACTACTGCGGTCTCTCTGTGGTTTCCTTATCTTAACTGATATCCCCTTCGTTAAAATTCAATAGCTATATCATATACATTATTTGATCTAACCGACAATTGTTAATTCATTTTGAAAAACTGGTGATAGCACTTCGGCTCCGAAACATGTTTTAGTCTGGCGACTAACAAGACGGGCAATCAATATTAGTTTCTATCATTATTAGTTTAATTATTATAAGTTACTTGGAAACTAAAATTATGGAACTTAAAACAACATATCTTCAAAACGCATTTACAAAAATAGTTTTAAGGACAAGAAAACACAATATCTCCAGGTTTGAATGTGAATACGAAAGTATGTTGTTAACATAAAAATACCTTTAAATTTATGAATTTGTAAAGACAAACGATCACGCGATTAGATCTCTTAGATAAATTGAAAATATCAGCATATATTGTAAAAAAAATGTTTTAAAAAATCATAATTTCGGTTTAAAGGATGCAAAGATGTGAGAAATTATCCACGTGAACGAAAAATATTGAAGCTTCCATGCTATAAATACAAACAATAATATCAGCTCAGCCAAACAAAAATAAAATCAATATGGTTTCCACTAATAAAAACTGAATTAAATATTGTAATTAATTAAGAGATCATCTATTTTATATATGGCTGACATTTGTTTAGTTTAATTCACAGAAAGTTGTGACTGCAAAAAGACTTGTTAAATATTTAATATAGGGGGATGAGTTTATTCACAATGATTAAATAGTTAAGTATCTAATCCATAGGCCCTGCAACCTTTTGAATTCTTGATGTCATTGATGTGTGCTTTTCCTGAGAAATTGTATTTGTACAACGTAGTTCAAGTATATTGGGCTTTGTTGGCTCTTTGAGCCAACAACTTTTAATCTTTGTAGTAATCTGGGCTCCTCCCACATGATAAACACGGTTCATTCCTGCTCTGGAACCTTTGAGTAGTAACTTTTAAATACACAAATTTCAGAGCAAACTCAATTAATAACCAACTAAACCATAACCATCTAATAACTTAAAAACTATGATTATTTACTTGTAACCATGGCAACAGATTCTATTATGAAATTATTATTTTGATTATTGGTCCCGATACTACTTGTACAATAATAAAATGGTATATTCATTGTTATTGAAAAATAAATAAAATTTCTAACATAGATTATGAAGTATTCGAACAGAGAACCTTATCCTTCAACATTTGAAATTGTTATATATTAAAGAATTATACATTATTATGAGAAGAATTTCCTAAACTTTGTTACACTGTTTTCAACTAACTTAAAAACTTTTGTTTTAAACAACATATTACATTAACTCTTTGTTTGGTCAATGTAACAGACAGTTTGTTACTATCGTAGAAAATTTTATTACACCCTAACCTAACCTAAACTTTTAGAAAAAACTAAAATTATGTGAAGATGCCAGCGTTCCAGGTCAAGAGATGTGATGAAAGGTGACAAAACTTTGAAAACAGATTTGGATAGTTTCAATTTTGGAAACACTCATTTAGGAGGTTAAGTAACCAGTTTTCTTTCAATAAACATACAGTTTATTGAAAATAAATTTAGTTACTAATGTTTTACATTAGGAAAAACAAGGATTCTTAAACCACAGAAACAAGTAAGAAAATAAATACTCTAATACACCTACTTTTGTCTCTTATATTTAGATATTTGATATAATTATTAAGACTTTTCTATTGACAAACTGTATATTGTTGCTTTAATATCAATTAAAGAATATGTATTTCCTCTTAATTTGTTACAAAATGATAAAATTAAGAAGTTACAGCAAATACTATTTTAGTTCTTATCAAAATACAATGCTTTGAAAACGAAACGGTCGTCTAAATTTCAATATCTACATCCTCCCAAGGTCATCTATTTTGGAAGTGTTAAGAGGAAAGTTAGTAAGGTTAACAGATTTGGATGTGAGGGCACATAGTGAAAGGCTCCTACGTATTGAATATAAATGTGTTGACGAGGTATAACGAGAAAGTTTATAGAAAAACTACAAATAAAAAATTGATTTGAATTGTTTCAATAACTTTCCCATAGGAGGGTTTGACCTGACCTGAAAAAAAATCATTGTTAACCTTTTATTACGTTTTCATTTTTTCATTTTTTGTTTTTATTTCGTAAAAAAACTTTCGTGAATTTAAACGAATTGAATTTTATATCACAGGAATTGTTTTCTTTTCTTTAACACGCACATATTTTCCTTAATCATTTTTCAAAAACTTGATATAACCTTAATGTTACTGGTGTATATAAATAGTGATATAATAGAGCCATTCTCCTGTTTTATTCGTTAAGTATAAAAATTAAAATAAAAAATTTAAAAGTAACGCCTCAGGATACAATAATTTATGTTATGGGAAATTTTTTCAATATGAAGGGGCATTTAATATATTCTAATATTAACAGCCATTTTTATGGCGATTTTAGGTATAACACATTATATGAGCCAGTGAATGTTCCAGACAATCGCCAGAAAATCGTAACATATTTCTATCTTTAACTGTGTTCAGCCTCAGCCTTCACAACATATAAAAATAACTTTTGTGTTATTACACCTTTTCCCTAGCTCTATTTATAGTATAACAACAATTTTACTTTGAAAAATGCTTGAATTTATGTATTTGTGATTGTGATTGTGCAATACAATAGCGGTTAATGATAGAAAATTACAAACCTGTCACCATATTGGAAAATTGAACGATGATATAAAAATGTTGATAATTTTTCTTGTGATGCTTTTTAACGTTTATCTGTAATTTATGTAGTTATCGAATAAAACATGGTCCACAGCTGTTTCCATCATCTTGTACATATGCACCAATTTGAAATATAAATAAGAGACGGATCTTTTACGCAAATTTTTGGGGTACCAGGCACACCGATGCCAACCAGTAGTAGGGTTAAAATATCTTTTTACATTTAACATTACTATTACAGAAATTATATACATAAACAATTTCAGTATAATACTTAATTACCACTTTACCAGTACCGTCATATAACGTATTACATATCTTTAAAAGTAGTGTCTCTGAATACAGCAAATGTGGAAAATGTGTGTAGGAAGGAGCAGTTTGAGTTTAAACAGCATGATATGAAAACGTAAAATGACAGGTTTGAAAGAAGGTAAATAATTTATATAAGGATACATTAAAAAAAGTTATTTACGAAAGTTAAACAAGTTATTGTGACCATTATTGAGCTTACCCGGCCCCTTCTCATAGTATAATCCAAGCAAATCATTTAAATATAATATATTTGATATCTTGGGCTTTCAAGACTATTTTAAATTGTATTGGTAGATCAAGGGACAAGAAGAGTGAGTTATTTATAATAGTGGTTACACAGGGTTCTGAAACTTGTACTGTAGTTGTGTATATCACAATTTTCTTGGCATCGACTACTTCCTAACTGTCCTGGTAGATGTGTATACATTAAAAAGACACCGCTCGCTACCCTCGTGTTGTAACTTGATCCTGCCAGATCTCGTAACTATACCTATATTAAATTTTCTTGAGACGTCAGATTTCGAAATTAGGTTTTTGACAATCTATTTGGTATCGTGGAGAGATAAGGGTGGTACCATTACATGTAGAATTGAAATCTGCAGTTCTGTATCTAATTTAACTTACATCGTTTTCTTAAATAACCAAATTTTTTTGAATTTAAATTTGATTCTATAAGAAAAATCAATATTTGAATTTTTGTGTTTTACAATAAACGACGACAAAGACAACGATGAAGGACTAGCATGCCGAAAAACACTTTTTGGGTTTTCTGAGATCATGAGACCTGAAGATCATTTCGCACACTGGGTAATCAAAACTGTACACAACTAAGTGACTGAAGAGCACAATATTGCCAGGTCATTTATGTTTGTTTTGTAATTCATTTCTAATGTCACTACTTCAACATGACGCGTTTACCATTTAATATATTTTCAGACATTATACACTAAATATATAAATTTAAAAAAAAAAACTATTTTTAATATATAAAAATAACACTTTTAGTGATAATCCACATGCAGTATTAAAAATCGGCTGCGCAAAAAAACATAACAAAACAAATATGTTGTTGTAAATATGGTGCAAATTTTGTATAGGTTTACCAAAGTACGAATTTAATTTCTAGCCTCCTATTGTATGTAATATGACAGCGTGATACCGTTAAACAAATATCATCAAAAGTAGCCTCATCGAAGAAAAACCTAATGATCAGAATTAACGAAGAAATTTCTCATATAATATGATTGTAGTTAATGAGTTATCAATGTATGTAGGTTATTAACTTACTAAAATTAAATATTATAACAGAAATTTTATGGCGTAAAAAATAGTGAACAAGGAAAGAACGTTTAAGATGTTCGTTGTAAGTAAATGTAAAGTAAGTATGAAATAGACAAATTAAATGGTATATTTTGATTTAAATAAACAATGTTTAAAGCAAATTTCAAAGTAAGTAATAAAATACGAAGTTCCTTATATTTAAAAGAGTTTATTTAATTAAAATGCCATTCCCCAACTTTGTAAAACGGTTTGCAAATGTATTATCTTCTGTTTGAATCAACTTGGAAAATTTAACACTTTGCTTAATTACATTTACAGTACATAAAACGTTTAAATTATAGTATTAATTTTTGTTTCATTTAAAATATGTGATGCTTATCTGTCTATTTAACACAACTGAATAAAATGGGTAAAATGTGTTATAGGTGTGTTATAGGTGTGTACAAATTGTTGTAGGAAATTTACACGACGGAATTATATGTATAATATTTGTAATAGGAGATTTACTCGAAAGAATAAAATGTATAATATTTTTTATAGAAGATTTACACAAGGTTATAATAAGTTTAATATTTATTTTAGTAGATATACAGTCAAATCATTATGTGTTAGATTTGTTATAGGAGATTTACACGACGGGATAACATGTGTAATATTTAATTGTAAATATAGATTCTTGGTGAAATTTGATATTTAATAATTAGAGCTAACTTAAAACAAACATTAACCTTAAAGAACACTATTGTGACGACTGTATCGCTGTTCGGTATCTTCAGATATTTTATTAGTTGTCTGAAGATGCGTAAAGACGAAACAGTTGTCACAAATAAAGTTTGTTTTCTTGAAATTTGGTTTTAAGTTATTTTTTCCTTAGGTTGTTATATTTGTTTCACTCCACTTATTCATCCCGATCTATAATGAAATACAAATGGTTAATCTAAACGTAATGGTTCTAAACTTGGTTTCTAGGGCTATGTAGTAATGTGTTTAGTATATCACAAAGTCTTACTAAGTAGAGTGAGCTTTTGCTTAAAACAGGTTATGCAAGAGTTTCTGAATTTCGAGTCTACAGAATATTTTCTATATATGGTAAATAGGGGTCAATAGGTCATAAAGGGCCTCGTAGATCTGTAAATCTTAATAGGTCAATACTCACTTCGATCGTGTCACTGTCTCAGTCTTTCGGGTCACAAGACTGTACATATAAAGCCTCCGCTTGCTACCCTCGTGTATTCCAGCCGGATCTTGTAACTATACGATTATCACATTTTCTTGTGTGTTTATGCTTAGTAGGTACATTTTGACAATTATAACGTCTCTTGTCAAAGTAGAGATGTAGGCTATGTATATAATTCAGGTCATGTAGAAACCTGAAATTACGTATCTCCTTTTGTGTTTCATAACAAAACGAGATACGAAAAAAAAACTTTTTTCAAACTTTGTTAAGGTTATATTTTCTGTCACTTTTAGGAAATATGATATTTTCGGTTAGAAATTTATTATAAGTTCTTTTTAAGAAGCCAGAATGACAACAATTCTTGGGACAAACCTTGAATATTGACTAAATTTCCTCAATACGAAATATCTTGTACCTATCTTCATATTATTGAGCTGCTATCGTGCTTAGGTGCAGACATAAACGACAACGACAAAAGTACGGCATCTTCAAAATTATATTTTCAGTTTAATGAGGCCATGAAAGAACATTTTTAACGATTACCAACCTTTATTTCGTATACTATGTAAGTTATAGATTTTAGTTATAAATTAATATTTGCTCTAGCAAAATAATTATTTAATCAATGTACCGGTACTGTTTGATTGGGTAGATTAGATACCAACTACGAAGCTGAAATAAAATGTAAATATTTATTAATGACATGTATATTTACGTGTTTTCCATGAAAGAACGAAGGGAGTAAACTCTAAATAAGAGATAATATTTCACTTTTTTTTAGAGCATACTTTTCAATATGTACATATTTGAGATCCGCAAGGGACGAGATATTGACACGAGCAAAGCCATTGTTGGCACTTTAAGATATACACATCTACTTTACAAATCTTAAATATTCACGAATAATCTTTACTAAATTTTAGTAACAAGAACGTAGCAAGAGGGGGTACTTTTCAATATGTACATATTTGAGATCCGCAAGGGACGAGATATTGACACGAGTAAAGCCATTGTTGGCACTTTAAGATATACACATCTACTTTACAAATCTTAAATTTTCACGAATAATCTTGACTAAATTTTAGTAACAAGAACGTAGCAAGAGGGGGTACTTTTCAATATTTACATATTTGAGATCCGCAATGGACGAGATATTGACACGAATAAAGCCATTGTTGGCACTTTAAGATATACACATCTACTTTACAAATCTTAAATTTTCACGAATAATCTTGACTAAATTTTAGTAACAAGAACGTAGCAAGAGGGGGTACTTTTCAATATGTACATATTTGAGATCCGCAAGGGACGAGATATTGACACGAGTAAAGCCATTGTTGGCACTTTAAGATATACACATCTACTTTACAAATCTTAAATTTTCACGAATAATCTTTACTAAATTTTAGTAACAAGAACGTAGCAAGAGGGGGTACTTTTCAATATTTACATATTTGAGATCCGCAATGGACGAGATATTGACACGAATAAAGCCATTGTTGGCACTTTAAGATATACACATCTACTTTACAAATCTTAAATTTTCACGAATAATCTTGACTAAATTTTAGTAACAAGAACGTAGCAAGAGGGGGTACTTTTCAATATGTACATATTTGAGATCCGCAAGGGACGAGATATTGACACGAGTAAAGCCATTGTTGGCACTTTAAGATATACACATCTACTTTACAAATCTTAAATTTTCACGAATAATCTTTACTAAATTTTAGTAACAAGAACGTAGCAAGAGGGGGTACTTTTCAATATTTACATATTTGAGATCCGCAATGGACGAGATATTGACACGAATAAAGCCATTGTTGGCACTTTAAGATATACACATCTACTTTACAAATCTTAAATTTTCACGAATAATCTTGACTAAATTTTAGTAACAAGAACGTAGCAAGAGGGGGTACTTTTCAATATGTACATATTTGAGATCCGCAAGGGACGAGATATTGACACGAGTAAAGCCATTGTTGGCACTTTAAGATATACACATCTACTTTACAAATCTTAAATTTTCACGAATAATCTTTACTAAATTTTAGTAACAAGAACGTAGCAAGAGGGGGTACTTTTCAATATGTACATATTTGAGATCCGCAAGAGCCGAGATGTTGACACGAGCAAAGCGAGAGTTTGCTCTTTAAGATGCACACACCTACTTGACAAATCTTAAATTTTCACGAACAATCTTGACTAAATTTTAATTAAAGCAATGTGATAAACCGCTACTAAATTAAAATTACAGTTATTTTGGAATAGCCAGTAGATCCCTGTGATGCATTATTAAGTTTCATTTCTCTATTGCCGCAGTTATCTAGTAACAGTAAATTTTTTTTGTTCCCTTTTAAATAGGTAAATGTCACTGTTCTCATGTTCTAGGTTGTGGTAATAACGGCAATTGATTTTATGTTCTCGTAATATCCAATATTAGTTGTATATCACAAATTATGGCAAATGTTTGATAAGCCATATTAACAATAAATATCAATGCTGTTAAATGATAAATGTTCTCAAAAAACTAAAACCTTTTCGTGAATTTTTAGATAATGAACGTCTACATCGCCGGCGTCGTCCACTCTATTTTTTGAAACTGATATTGTCGGAGGATGCATTTTTGGTGAGATACCAACAAATTAATCTTGTTAACTGTCTTATGTAAATACATTTAACAAAATGTCGAAGTTAACACCGTTATTGAAAATATATAAAACATATTTTTGTTTAGTTTTTACTTCAGGTAGCTATTACTAAAAATTCCGATTATGGAGCAAATAATTAAAAACATTACCTCGAGATATAGCCAAAATATAATACATGCAAAATTTTATCAAAATAGTTACTGTATATCTAATTGTAGAGAACTACAGACATTAAAAAATCACATATATTTCTGAAAAAATATATATATATATATTTGGCACCATTTTATTCAATCATTTTATAACTTTCAATGTCAGAAATCAACCTGTTGTGACATACTGGTAATGGTAATGATAATGGATTACCGTAATGATAAACTACATAAATCTCCCTGTAACAAAGTTATTTTTCAGTGTTATTTGTACACAGAACAAATGTAGTAGGCCTATTATATTCGAATAATCCAAATTACTTAATATTTTCTTCAATATTATTTTTAAAGATACAACAAATTTGTTTTCAATTCATGAATTGAAGTTTTTAATGTTATTTTAAACAATAACGAAAATGTTCAATTTTGAATAGTTTTCTTCTTTATCCTTTAAGAATAAAATAAATAATGAACAATAAATTTCTTTCGTATAAACAAAATAGTTATATAAAGAACTCGAAAATAATACAGACGTATTTTAAAGCTAGTAGAGGGAACATTGTGACACTAGTTTTTATTAAAATATTATTGTTAAATATCCTACGATATTTTGTTTACGATTAAAAAACCTCCCTTTAGGAACATTGACTAAACAAAATGTTAGGTATATTTTCTGCAAAACTGTATGGAATACAAACTGTGTAGTTGTTTAATCCACCCTCCCAATCAATAGTTAAAAAATAAATTTGTATATACAAGATTAATCCGAATAATAATCATCTTCAGTTTAATAAACAAAAAAAAAGTTAAAACAAACTCTTTACAAGCACAAATAGGAAGTTCATACATCATTTCAATCAAATTAATAAAATTTTTAAAGATATAAGTGAACTCAAAATCATCATTTTCGTTTTATCAAGTAATGAGATATAAGTAATATGGTATTTTTTGTTTCGTAGTAAGAAACCATGAAAATCGTAGACTTTTTCGTGTACCATTAGAATATTATTGAAATTTCGACTATTTACTCACAAAATGATTAAAGAAGTTATTAGTAAATTGTGAAGATTCAAGACTTGGTTAAGTATTAATATGTAGCTAATATTAAAACAAACAAAATATAGATTGATTACAACGACAATGAATTTAAATTTCTTCTAAGATTCATACACATTATAATAGTCAACTAAAGGATATAACGTAATTTCATTGAACACATTGTGTATATATAAAATAAATATTGAAACTTTATAATGTATAAGACCAAAATACTTACCCACCAAAATAAATTCTCACATAACATTTTCATTGGTCACACAACTTTGCACAAACCTATTATAAAGTAAAACATTTCACGTGTCACTTGGCATGCGTTCACTGAATATGAAAGATTTATAGAACTTAGATACACAAGAGACGGGAAGTGACTGACAACATATTCTGTAACATTCTATCAGATAATTCACCCAGGACGCATGTCCAGTGGTGCCACGAAAAGCTGTTCAAACACTCACTGTAAACTCTTTCCTTTTCCTATTTACAATAGTAGGTTTGTTTGTACTCTTTATATTAATTACAAATATAGTTACACTACCAATATTATTTATATTAAACGACTTACAAAAATTTCCCCAACTATATCATTCAAGTAACTGTCAACTAATTATTCTCATAAAGTGGGCGAGACCGATTCCAAGAATGTATACAAGAGACTAAATTTTAAATTTTCCAGACTCTTGAGTCTCGGCTTAGTTCAAGGAATAAGCGATACTCAAAAATTGTAAACAACTACTCATAACCAATAAAATTAACAAGCCTTGTATTTACAATTAGTATTGTATAATGATAATTAGATTTATAACGTCACATCTTACACAAATTTATAATAATAAATGTCTTAAAATTTAAATTTAGAAATGGTATGAGCTACAAAGATTTTAGTTCTAGCTGTAGTGTTTTGTATAGAAAATCTAAAACTAATATTTTACCCAATGTTGTCTATCTATTTTTCCAGACATTCGTTTCCTTTATTTACATCTTCCTTTGTTGTATTTAATCAAAAGTTTATATATATATATATATATATATATATATATATATATATATATATTTTATTCTATATTGTAGTTTGCAAACTAATTTAATCTGAGCTTCTTTCAACAACTTTCCACCAGATTTAATCAATTATGATCAGGAGCATACTAATTTGGGGTAGAAAGAACTTTTCTTGTTAACAGCATAACCTGATCCAACCATGTCTACCTAGTTTGTTAGCTATCCTCCCTCATAATACACCACCGTATTTTCCGTATCTGCCTTCAAGGATAGCTCCGTAGAGTATCTTATAGATAGTTCTCACCAGACAGCAGGAGTTTCGTTTCATCAGTCTTGGTCTCCGTACAAGCATAATATTGTGTTTGATTTATGCGAACATTTGTTGTCATTAAAAATTATAATAATGACGGGCCGAGCCTAGTAATTATAATAATAGTTATTGGTAAAATAAAACAGTTTTAAATATATAAATTGTTTTTATTATTGAAAACTTTAATAAATTACATTTTGTAAAAGCCTATATACAAATGTTTTAAGGACAAGAAAACCCTATATAAACAGGTTTGAAAGTAAATAAAAAAGGAAGTGTGTTGTTAACATAAAAATACCTTTAAATTTACGAATTTGTAAAGACAAAAGAGTGTGCGATTAGATCTAGTAGATATATCGAAAATAACAGCATATTTTGTAAAAAAATAAAATTATCGTTAATTCAGTTTAAAAGAGGCAAAGATAATACACCTAGGAAAAATCAACATGAACGAAAAATAATGAAGTCTTCTATGCTATAAATACAGACACGTATATCAGCACAGCGAAACAAAAATAACATTAATATGACTTCCATTAATAAAAACTAAATTAAGTATTGTAATCAAGAGGTCGTCAACTTTATATATGACTGAAATTTATTCAATTTAATTTACCGCAAAGTGTGACTGCAAGAAGACGTTCTAAATTTTTAATATAGGGGAATGAGTTTGTTCACAATGATTAAATAGATAAGTAACTAATCCATAGGCCCTACAACCTTATGAATTGATGGAGGTATTTATGTGTGCTTATCCTGACATAGTTAGTACAACGTAGTTTAAGGATAATGGGCTTTGTTGGCTCTTTTATAGTTTGTAATATTCTAGGCTCCTCCCACTTGATAAACACGATTCATTCATGCTCTAGAGACTTCGATTAGTAACTTTTAAACACACAAATTTCTGAGTGAACTCTATCGATAATTAACCAATTTATCATCTTATAATAACATTAAAACTATGATTATTTACTTGTAACCATGGCAATAGAATCTGTTTTGAAGCTATTACATATGGTGATTTATGTTCCGTTTACTACTTGTACAGTAATAAAATAGTTTTTTCATTGTTTTTGAAAATAATTAAGAATTCAAACATATTGTTTAAAGTATGTGAACTGATAACGTTAACTTTCAACATTTGAAATTGTTATATCTTAAGGAGTTATTTGTGATTAAGAGAAGAGATTTCTAAACTTTGTGACACTCAAAGTTTTACAATTTCAACTTACGTAAAACTTTTGCTTTAAACAACTTGTTACATTAACACTTTGTTTAGTTAGTGTAACTGACACTCTGTTAGTATCGTAAGACACAATGTTTATCATAAACATGTTTACATAACTTAATTACCAAATACTAAATTTAATAAAACAAACATGAGACACTAAAGATCCAATAGAATAGAGTCTTTGTGCCGCTCAGATTCGCAATTGGAGCATGGTGTTACAGAATGGAAATAGGTCTTTTTAGTAAAAACAAGACTTGATAATGCTCATTTACTCCTTTCAACGCCACATGTCGTGCTTTGAAATTTCTTCGCGCGAATTTGTGGAGCTCCGCTGCAATGAACATCTTACTTCCATTGTTCAAATGATTTACATTTTACATTTTCTCCAGGACTATTTATTTCCCAAAGATACTCTAGTGCACATAACTTCGAAATTATCGCTACTCGTTTCCGCCTCACTGTTGCTTTGGATTAATAGTTCATAAAAGATCGGAAGAGACGTCCGAAACTTTACGACAAGCTACATAACCTGGTTCCTTTGTTTTGAAATTGAGACTAGTAAATGAAATCTCAACTGATCACCATCACTAATCCTTTCTTTTTTAATCTTGTCCACCAAAAATATAAACCCCTTTTTTTATCCATATAATCCACACTGTCGGGCTTTGGATTTAATTTAAACTGAATTTTAGTTCTAAGAGTACGAAATTTTCTTCCCTCCTTACTTAGGGAAGAAATAATGTAAATCGGCTCATTCATGGAATCAACGAACAAAGGCGTTAGGAAGGCGGGAAGTATTAACTGGTATCCCCTTATCATCCTGTTTACTTTTCACACAATTATAGTAAATATTACATGCCATTCTTAGATATTCAAGAAGAAACCAGTACGCTCAGTATTAATTCGAATACTTATAGAATGTGCTTAATTTAATTGTAAAAAAGAATATATCAACAAAATAACATCTACAACTTTCTTGCAGGAGTTTTCATTTAACCGAGAAATATAAATTTTCCTCGTTTTGAATATTTCCGTCATTATTTTTATTATGTAAAAACTTTTTACAGTTTATCATTACAAAAACTTACTTTTTTACACAACTTTATACTTTGTTGGTTTGTAGTTTTTATCACTTTTTATAAATAAATATTTTGTGAAAGTAGGCAAAATCATAAGATTAAGTGACATGCAGTCTGCCACGAAGTTGTAATTTTATGTATTCAATGTACCTAAGCAGTAAATTGTGTAATTTGTTTTCTTGGAATGGATTGTACCGTCAAGTCTGTCTAGGGAAGCAAGTAGTCAAAATATTACCCTCTGATTGTCACTGTCTCAACTATCCCCATCTACTACTGAACTAAAGTACGAGGATGGCCGTGATATACTAGTTTGTCACTGTTGTCGTAACATAATGATTACAAAGATAACCTACATAGATGGTGATTGTTGAAGATAAGTATGAATATGTCTGGCACGTACTAAAAGCAGCATTTTAAATAATGAATAAAGACAAAAGCAAAAGAAAATAATTAATATTTTGGAAGTTGAATGCTAAGTTGATCTTTTAATAGGAAAAATGAAGATTCCTTTTGAGTGGATTTAATAATTTCTTTACTGTTTCTAATTTAAAGGCAAAATACATCACGGCAATCATCACCTAATGAAACAAAGAAAAACAAGGTATTTTTAGCCCTTGGATACTCCAAGAGCATCTAAGTATGAAGAAAACAGGAGTAGGTCAACGAAAGATGAAATAAAAGGATCTACCCCAAGGGGTCCAACTAAAGTAGCTCAAGAAACCACCACTTTAGTCACTAAGAGTTACCATCTGAGGCCGTCGTTTGAAAGAAAGGGCTTAGAAAGATTGAAGTGTGAAATGGGCGACTTAGGGTTTCCATTTATATATAAGTTCAGGATTAACCTCTAATATCAGACCTAAGAAGATGTTATATACTTGGGTATTATTATAAGAACAAAAGGCCCAGGACAAAAACAATGCAGTAAAGTAAGATTACGTTAAGAGTAAACAGTTTTGGAATATTCACTCTCCTTGATGGTGGTTTCAAGGATATGATGTCCAGAAGCGAAATAAGTACAATGTGGTCATCTAACTTGTGACATCTAAGTAGTCTTCACGTGTAAAACTTGTGTATGAGGTTTTACTATTATGTACTCTATGAGTATAGCTTTTAAGTTTTCAAATTTTATTGTTTTTGTTTATTTTTAAAGCAATTATATATTTTACTAATGTTGATGAAAACGTCAATTTCTTGGGTAATTTCAAAAAGCTGGATATTCTAAAAATATACAATATCTGAAATAAGATATTTATTCAATATTAATCAATTGAATTTCCATAGTGTAAATTTTTGGTACGAATATTATAAAATTTCATACAAAGTTCAACCTTTCATCAGCTACGGAAATGATTGCAATAAATTTTAAAAAAAATAATTTCAATCAATTGACGATTTTTAGTGATTTTTACTATATTTTGTAATATTGAAAAGTACGATTTTACATATATAGATATGACAAGATCCAACGTTGTCATAAATTTTGGTGGGAGATACATCAAAATTTGGTGCAAATATGTACAAACTATGTTGAGATAAACGCTTTAGTCGCCCACACAGAACATAAGATATATGTTTAACGGATTGTAATAAAATTTTCAGATTTGTTATAGTTGTTATGCACTTAAATAAAAGGGAAAAATTATACTTTCTCTATGAGTCTAAGTATAATATTCTAGTTTCTCAACTAATAGCAAGGAATATGCCATTTCTTCTGAGTTGATAAAAATAAAAATAATAAACAATTATGTGCGGCGTGTAAAAAAGCTACGTTTCGAACTAATGTAAATTTATTTTTCGAGTATCAAAATTTTTATATAAGATTTCGTGATTATGAAAATGTATGCTACTGAATAGTGATATTTACCTAATATAAAAAGAAAAACATCCTAAATTCAATTCTATACTCTTAAAATTATTTGTTAAATTTATGATATTTTAAAAGCTGAAGTATACATAGTAATTTCTTATTTATTTTCAATATTAAATATATATATATATATATATATATATATATATATATATACATATATAAACGAATTTATTATAATATTATTGCTAGAAAAAAATACCTACTTTTACAGAATCAAAACAAATTTCCACAATGTGTTGATCACTGGTCACTAAAAGGTTACACAATAATATACAAATCAAAACAGATCACGTGTAAGTTAGCGTAAATATAGGGAAAAAGAAAGAGTTAAAGTACATCGTTCCACGAGAGACGAGATGAGACTGAAGAAATATTCTGTAACACTCTATCAGATAGATCAGCCAGGACGCATGTCCAGTGCTGACTCGATCACCTGTTCTCTGACGCCTGCTTTTAAAGACTTGTTCGTTTAAGTGTTATTATATTAGTTAATTACAAATATAGATAACTACGAAAGTTGATATAAACGAAACACAAAAACAACAATAAATTTGGTTCTTTTTCGTTATCCTCCCGACAAATGAATATCTTGTTAAAATATAATTCGTTGGGAAAGAAAAGAATATAGAACGCTGTTATTAGAGAAGAAATAATTTAATACTGGCAATTTTTCCTATTGTCTTATCGATAAGAGAGCAATGTTTTTTTTCAGACAACCATTTTGGTTTTTCAAACAGAAAATGTTAGGAGTGTATTTGAATACATAACCTGGCCTAACCTAACATATTCGTGGAGTGTTTGGTACCTAGTAAAACTTAACCTATTCGCAGAGTTTTGTTTTATAATTTGTGGAATCACAAAATAATAATAATAATAATAATAATAATAGGTTAGGTTAGGTAGTTATACAGAGTGTCCTACGAAGAATAGGAGAAATTATCAGGACTCATTTCACTTGTGAATATAAAAGAAACGCTCACATAAATATATGTCCTAAAATGGTTAGTTGTCTATGTAGCAGTCATTATGTCTTTTGAACATAACATTTCATATCCTTTGAACAATAATTGATTGAGAGTTGAAATTTTTCATGCTAATTACTGCTATAACCCTAAATATAAATAAATAAATATATATATATATATATATATATATATATATATATACATATATATATATTATATAAATCAACTTATTTCTTTTTCGCATTTCAAAATTACGGCCATTAAAATGTATAACATTGAAAATATCATAGTTGTTAATGTAATATTATATGATTTTGTTTTATGTTATGTTTGTTTTGTTAATTGTTTTTCGATTTTTTAATGAAAGTTTATTAAGTACAAAATAAAACTCTTTTTCTGTTTTTCGATAATAAAAGTCCGATGTTTTTACAACTCTGTCAATAATTTGATTATCTTTTGACGTACAAAAAAAAAAAAAATAAATAAAATTAAATAAATAAATAAATGAAATAAAAGTTTATTTATTTATAGTTAAAAAGAAAACTTCTCCCTTGGAAATTTTTCTTTCATTCTTTTTTGTAAAATTGAAGGTTTTCGAGATATTTTTTTTTCCGTGGAATAGCTTGAATGGTCGTAATTTTGAAACGAGTAAAGAAAATTGATAAATGTTTTCTCAAATTGCGTGTTTATAGCACTAGGTAGTACAAATTATTTCAACTCTGTATCATTTTACGTTTTAAACATATGATTTGTTTTTAAA
Organism: Aphrophora alni; assembly: GCA_963513935.1. Classification (NCBI taxonomy): domain Eukaryota; kingdom Metazoa; phylum Arthropoda; class Insecta; order Hemiptera; family Aphrophoridae; genus Aphrophora; species Aphrophora alni. Next base: position 44,470,225 of record OY740775.1, on the reverse strand, counting down.
TATAAAACGGCGACAAGATAAACAACTAATCATTTTAGGAGATAATGTTTACAAGCACTTTTTGCTTTATTTTCGCCAGTCAAATACAACCTAAGATTTTCTCCTTTTCTTCGTTTGGCACTCTGTATATAATAATAATATTTTAACAAAATACTCACTTTTCAACAAAGTAATCTTGGGAAGGAGATTAACGGGGAAAATCAAAACTTAAACACTGAATTTGTTGTGGTTATTGTTTACAGCAGAGTGAATAATGAGCAATTATTGTTGTATGTTTTACAACGAAAAAACTCTACCTTTCTTAGAGTCAGACTAATTACGCCCCCTATCTTTATTAATACGTAATAGTCTCGAATCCTGAGATTTTTAGCCTACAGGATTCGTTCTCGCGTGACAAAAAGAATAAATTATCCAATCCACTGGAAGTTTTTGGCTTACTATCTTGCTGGCCTGGATTGAATAACTTCTTCGATAATTTGAGTTGCCCCAAATTACCGGTACCCCCCTTTTTATTTACGACTTCCAGTAACTGTATTTAAGATTACCCTATTTCTCAGGGAGAACACGAATTTACTTTATTTTCGAATTTTAATCTCGTAGGTGTGTGTCCTTAGGAATACCTTTTTGATACAATATATTTTACCCTTTTTTATAATAACAAACCTGAAAATATAGCATATAATTGTGTGACCAATTCTAAATAAAACACAGTTTTAGAGAATATATAAAAAAATTAATTCTTTTAATTAATTGAAACAAAAACAACTGGAAATAATAAGCTTGACACAAGTCAACAAAATAAAACTCAAAACAATTTCTCTAATAAAATGAATTGATAACAACTAAAATATTTTTTCTTTTGAGCAGAAGGCAATCACTCATAACTTTCTTAAAATTGATCTATATTAAGATTTCTATTTATCTCTGAATTTAAATTATTTAATTTATCAAATTTATTTATCGAAAAAGATTTTTATCCACACATTAGTTTGACATTATCTATTTTAATACATTTATTTAATTACACACAAAAAAAAAAATTATCTCAGGAAAATCAGTGATACTCTAAAATCGGGCCAATTTTGCCCTTTAAAAAAGGAAATTTGGATTTTCTCAGACCTTGTCCGCCGTGTTGAAGATCCTGAGTCCTGGGATGCTGATGGTCCTCTGGTGTCTGGTTGGTTGTATTTAGCGATTAAAGTTGTCTTATATCTTTTCCATGGAGTTTAGAAGGCTGGCTGGTTGTTCGAATCTATCACCTCCTATCACTCTCGATGACACTTCTTAATATTTTGGCATAGTAACACTTAAGCTTCTTTACTGAGAATTTTGAGTCGGCAAACTGGCATAGCCACCCCTGGCACTTGTTCAAACTATTTTTTCAGAGAGCCCCTCGGGCATAGTCACCCCTAGCACCTGTTCCAACAATTTTTTAAGAGAGACCTTCGGGCATAGTCACCCCTAGCACCTGTTCTAACGATTTTTTAAGAGAGACCCTCGGGCATAGTCACCCCTAGCACCTGTTCCAACAATTTTTTTAAGAGAGCCCTCTATGAGATTCGTGCGGCTCTTTTTATAGCCAAAAACTATCGTATATCGATACCAATTTTTTTCCCTCACTGGACCGATACGATAGTTCCATTTATGGTGTATTTCCATGCAATTTCTTGATTATTTTTGGTGTAGGTGATTCAGTTATTTATTATTATTTTATTTATTACGTTTACCATTTTTAAATTGTCCTTTTTAATCACTTTGCTCTAATTAATCCTTTAATCTATTTTTGCTGTAAGTTGGTATTCTGGCTCCGCCTACGACTACGTCACTTATCCTTGAACATTTAAACCCTGCAACGTGTAACTGGCCGATGTAAAAATCTTCATTGTTTTCCTTTTCATTGTCTATAACACTTTTCCTAACAGTTTTTGCGTTTTTACGTAACCGGTGTCCTGTAGCTCTCGACCGCGGCAATTTCCCGCATTTCGAATGACATTTGTCGGACTATTCATTCACCTTTAATCGCTTACTAGCCGTGATAACATAATTCTGCGACTTCTAGTAGTGATGTAATCCCGTGCGTATTTTCACACCTTTGGGTTTGGGGTTTATTTATTGACTGATTTTCCTGAAATTTACACAACTCTTAGATATTAGGTTTTAACTTCTTTTTGCAAAATTTCCACTTCTTATCTTTTTTCGTTTTCATACTATAGCGTGAAAACCATAACTCTTTTGTTTTAATCAACTTTAAATTTTTAATCATTAATTATGATATAACTTTATTTATTTAATTGCTTCTATACAATCCTTTTCTCAAAATGTATTTTTATTTACTTTTATTAGCTTTTATACTTAACCTTTTCTGCTAACTTTTTAAATATCAATTTTTTCCAAATTTTAGCAAGAATACTTTTATCTTAAAATTACATTTTATTTTTAGAAATACCAAGGTTTTTTATTTTTTATTAATTTTGAAAATTTTTAAATTCTTCATTTAAATATGCCGTAACGTCTGTTAGTTAATATGAAATAACAGTACTAGATATGTATTGCATACAACTTGTATTACAACTACATATCCTTATACATTATTATTTCATATTTTCAAAATTCATAAAAAAATGATTTTTCAATTCAAAATCCGCCGACATAGGAATTTACTGTTAGAACAAGCCGGCAAGAGTTGACCTTGGACCATTTCATAGTTCAATCTCACCGACCGGCTATAAGCAGTAAAAAGTTCTACAAACATCCAAACCTTGCATTGGGATTATTTTTTGATATTTTTCTTTTTTGACCAAAATACAACCCCATACAACGAATTTCCGTTGTAGCTCCCTCCTTATGTCAGCCACCTTGAAATATTCTCAATATTTCATGAGTTATGACATAACATACGATACCCCCTATTTAAACTTCATTAATCTTCAAAATTAATCTTACCTTGTTACCGTGTTCTGCCTTTTCTGCTCCTAGATTCCTAACATAATACATCACATATCTTTATATTATACATTAATTTATGACATTTATTTATAATATTAATTGATTGTTTATAATTGTTTTTTAATTGTCTTTCTTATAATTATTTAGTTCACTTCACTTTTCACACTATATTGGGGGCCTATCATTTTCCTGAGATATCTTACTATAATATAATCTCCATACCTTAACTTCTGGCTAGAGTATTTACTAATAACAAAGTTACCCCATTCAAAACGTTTTAATTTCAATTTTAATTTTAATTAATTTACTGTTTTCCCTTAGTCAACTTACCCCTTTATTTTTTACTTTAAAATTTCCCCTTTGATTTTTTATTAGTTATTATTATTAAATTTTTTATTTTTAATTATTAACTTTTTCTAAAATTTTTTGTTAGGCTTTTTCGTCTGAATTTGCTGAATCCAATGATGTAACACTTAATCTGGTTCTGACTTTAATTACAATTTTTCTCTATTATGATTTAGTATAATTGTCGACATTCCATTCCCTTTGTATTTTTGCGACCTTGTTCCGTTATTTGACTGACTGTCGATATCCTAAATCAATATTGTCTTCCTTGACCTAGTCAACACAACCTTGCTTCCGTTACACATTGAATCTAAATATTATGTTTTTAATCTGCTTACGGTTTCATTCATTAGGGCTGGTTTCCCGTTATGACATCAAACCAGTTTTTAGTATGCATCTGGATACTTAATTTAGTCTTGCAGCATGTTAAATCCTTTAACCTATTATTTTTATTTATTATTCAGCTTAATTATACCATATCTTGAATTTTCTTCTAACTATTTGTCATTTTCATATTAACCGTTGTACACTCATATTTCTTTTTACATTTATACAGGGTTTTCATAATTTATGTCCTATCCCAAACACTTGTTTATTTTTATTTTATATTTTAATTCATGCTCCATAGTAGATTCGTAAATCCTTTATATCATATTTCCCTTTAATTTTATTATTGTTTATATTTTTTACTATGAAAGTCTTACTACCTACTTTATTTACAATTTCAAATGGACCAGTATATTATAATTTCTAGTATTTTCCTAAATAAATCCTTACAGCTAACATATTTTTCCATTATATAGTATTATTTGTTTCTTCCCAGGTGTCCATAAGCTTTATGTATCTCCATTATTAATTCCGTCTCTATTTCTGATGGAATCACTAATTTCCATCGGTTTCTTCCATATTTATATAACAATTCTTTTTCAACTCTGTAACTTCTATTATAATTATTTATTATGTTTAATATTACTGCATTCTAAATTTTTCGTCTTGTTTAAGCTCAAAGTGTTATATTTAATATTGTAATCTTAACTTTTTTCCTGGCAAAATAAAGTTTTCTTCGGTTTCATGGTAAGGCCGCCATCTTGAAACTTCTGAAATTTTTCTTCCCTTACTTGCTTTCTATAATTTAATGGAATTGGATAGTTCCTATTTACAAATGTTTTATCTGATCCTAATTTAAGCTCATTTTCATATTTATTAGACAAACCTGGAATTTCTGAAAAAATACTTTGGTATTTATATATTAAATTTTGTAACTGTATTTCTTCTTGCTCTGTAAGAATAGTATTATGTGAATAGTCGACCGAAACATTTATCTTGTTTACAACCCTTCTGTCAAAGTTCGGTTGTTTATTTACCGCTCGGCCGTTTACTCTGGACCCTAACCACTTTCTCTTTTTCTAACGGTATGGGCAGAATACCGTCGTAAATTTGTCTTCAGTTTCACATGTGTTCTGTGATAATTCGGACTAAATTTAACACTATAATTTTTCTTATTTTTATGCGAAGTACTCTTATAACTATTGTTCAAATTGCTTTTATTATTTCTTTCTTTGTTTAATTTAATTTCATTACGCGATTTATTATTGCTCTTTGAATTTTTAACATGTATGTGGAACTCTTCTTTGTGACGTAGATTTTCTTGTCCGTCCGTCGTGGTGTGTCGTCTTCGGGTTTCGTCAACATCGGTTGTGTCTTTTTCCTTAGAAACAGATAATTCTGGATTACAATTATCTGTTTCGTTTATTTTAGTGGATAGTGTTTTTAGTGATTTTGTGTTACAAGTGTGGTTTTTGGATCTAGTTTTATTTTCACGCGCGTCGATAGACATTCCAGGCAGTACCTTTATCCTACTCTGCATGTTCTTATTATTATATTTTTTATTTAATTGCTTATTCGTCGATTTATTTTTATTTAATTCCTTATTCGTCGATTTATATTTATTTAATTTATTTTTCCTTTCCTCCTCCGATAAGTATCCAATTCCTTTGAATATCTTATCCCCTTCTTTACTAACTAAGACCCTGACCAACTCCTGCATACACTGTTCGGGTTTGTCACGTTCTGGTAGTCTCATCCGGTTTTCTATCCACATTTTATCACTCTCCTTCCCTCTTATCAAGGTTTGTTGATTTTTATTGTTAACCAACACTTTGTTATTTCCTGTATTTTTAGATATGCCTTCGGGTTGAATCCTTTTGTTCACATTTATCCCCTTAACATTATTTTTAAAATATACAGAATCCTTTTTAAAATTCTTTTCTTTTAATTGACCTTTTGTTTCTACTAATTTTTCATAATATATTATTACTTCCTCCTTTTCCACATACAGTTTTATATATCGCTCTTCCATATTAATTTTAGCTTTTAATTCGTACAAAACATCACATCCTATTATTATTCTGGACCTTAAATTTTTTACAATTAATAATTTTAATTCGATTTCTACTTCTTTTATTTTTATTGATATCATAATTTGTTTATTTATTTTATATGGTTTAATTTTAACTGCAGTTACGATTTCCACCCCAGTTACAGGGAGTTCCAAAATTTCAAGCCCTTCTTTCTTTAACATTAAATATAATTCTTCACTAATTAGTGAAATTTCGGCTCCTGTATCTATTTCTACCATAACTACATTGTTTCCTAGATCTACGGGTATTTTAGGAGTTTCCTCAATCGGTTTTTCTTTTAAGAAATATTTTTTATCTTTTTCTAATAAATCCCCTCGTAAATCTAAATTCAATCCTCCGACACACAGTTTAGATGTTTCCTGCGGACTCGGGATTAGTTTTTCCTCTACAGTTTGTTTTGTAGAGACCGAAGCGCCCCTATCTCGCACTCCGTAGTGGAAGCCGCCTTTATCTTTCGTTGTATTCGAATTAAAATTAGAGTTCGTGGGTTGTCTGTAAACTGGTGGTTCGACATTATGACGCAGATTGTCTCCTGACGTTACATAACTCGATTGTTTACATTCATTTTCTGGTTGATTTTCCCTAGAATCACATCTGTTTTTAATTTTTGACTCGAATGTTAACGATTGACATTTATTATTTTGTTTACTCCCCCCTAATCTATCAGTAGAGTCGTAAACACGATAATTTGGTTTCTTGCTTCCTCCAATTTGATTAGTAGAGTCGTAAACACGATAATTTGGTTTCTTGCTTCCTCCTATTTTTTTATTTTTATTATGATGAACGGTTTGTTTATTTTCTAAATTTTCTTTATTTACTTTTACGTTATTTATTAACTTTCTACTTTGTTTATTAATTATTATTTTATCCGCAGCCTTAGTGTAATCCGATGGTCTATTAGGTGTCAAAAAGGCCTCTTTTATCCATTTAAATTCCTAGGCGAGTTAGGATGGTTTTTTGATGGACCAGGTTTCGAAAGGTTTTGAGGTCGAGGTTTATTTTGGGTGTCACCATAGGATCTCTGGTTAGGGTTATTAGGAAAGGTTTTGGTTTGCCTATTATCCCTCTCCGGATTGGAATTCCAGTTTCCCCTACGCGATTCCTCCATCGTATCGACACTAGTTAGAAACGTGAGTGCTTCTTGAATATTTTCCATGGGTTTCCCCATACTAGTCATTCTAATATTCTCCCTAAAATGCTGCATAATCGTGAAAATTAAATATTTTTCCGGGATCGGTGGTTCTAAATCACTGGCTTTATTTACAAGTAAACAAAAATATTCGGCTTTGGTCATATTTCCGTTTTCAAAAAATTTCCCATATTCAATTTTATTTCGAACTATTTTTTGAGATTGCAAGTTCCAATAGTGATCTATAAACAATTTCTTAAAGTCACTATAACCCATATCCGCGGTTTTCACCACATTCCACCATAACTCAGCATTTGACCTTAAATGTCGTTCGACAACCTTTAATTTTTCCTTATCCTCCATTCCCATTTGAATTTCTTCTAATAAATTTTCTATTTGCCTAATAAATTGCATAGGCCTTTCCTTAGGATTACCCCAAAACTCAACTTTTACATTTTCATTATCAATTCTATTTATTATTATATTTCTACTACTAATTCCCCCTAAATTTATTTCCCCTACTTTTTTATCAATATTTCTAACTTTATTTACTAACAACTTATTATCTTTTTCTAATTTATCTACTTTAGAATTTACTACTTTACTATTCTCAGCTAATGATTCAATTTTACCAATAACTTCTCTAAACTCCCCCCTCCACTTCAGCTTTAAAAACCTCTTGTTGAGCCGCATTATTAGCTACTTCTAATTCTATTCCCTGAACTCTCCCTTCTATTTTATTCCAGAGTGCCCTTCTTTCTTCTCTTTCCTGTTGTCTTTCTCTGCTCTCCTTCTCCCTTTCTCTGCTCTCCTTCTCCCTCCATTCCTTATCTCTCTTGTCCTTTATTTCATTTTCCTTTTCTCTTAACGCCCTTTCTTCTTGTCTTTCTTTTTCTCTTAACGCCCTTTCTTCTTGTTTTTCTTTTTCTCTTAACGCCCTTTCCTCTTGTCTTTCTTTTTCCCTTAACGCCCTTTCCTCTTGTTTTTCTTTTTCCCTTAACGCCTTTTCATCTTTTTCTCTCTTTTCTAGGTAGGCCATTAACGATTTACCTTCTTGGGTCTTTTCCGCCATTTTGTTTTTATTATTTATTTATTTTATTTAATATTAAGAGATTTATTAATTATTTTTTAATTTATTCTATCTTTATTTAATTTATTTTACTCTTTCTATTTTAATACCCGAATTTAATTATTTAATTATGTTTTATTATTATTATTTTTTATTTATTTCACTCCCTCCCAAATTTATACAACCAACACAGATCACCAGAGTTTAAGGTATGTAGTATACTTATAAACTATACATCTTATACTAAGCATACACATGTAGGTAAAATATACTGTATCCGTATTCTTTGAAGCCTAGCCTAATTTTCCCAAACAGCAGCTACACTATACAATGCAAACAACCAGTCCGTATTACTTTGTTCAATAGCACGTACTAATCGCTTACCCTGTACTTTTTATAACTACTAATTTAAAAACAATTATTCGGGCTTCACCGTATGGGGGCCATCTTGTATCTACAACGAAAAAACTCTACCTTTCTTAGAGTCAGACTAATTACGCCCCCTATCTTTATTAATACGTAATAGTCTCGAATCCTGAGATTTTTAGCCTACAGGATTCGTTCTCGCGTGACAAAAAGAATAAATTATCCAATCCACTGGAAGTTTTTGGCTTACTATCTTGCTGGCCTGGATTGAATAACTTCTTCGATAATTTGAGTTGCCCCAAATTACCGGTACCCCCCTTTTTATTTACGACTTCCAGTAACTGTATTTAAGATTACCCTATTTCTCAGGGAGAACACGTATTTACTTTATTTTCGAATTTTAATCTCGTAGGTGTGTGTCCTTAGGAATACCTTTTTGATACAATATATTTTACCCTTTTTTATAATAACAAACCTGAAAATATAGCATATAATTGTGTGACCAATTCTAAATAAAACACAGTTTTAGAGAATATATAAAAAAATTAATTCTTTTAATTAATTGAAACAAAAACAACTGGAAATAATAAGCTTGACACAAGTCAACAAAATAAAACTCAAAACAATTTCTCTAATAAAATGAATTGATAACAACTAAAATATTTTTTCTTTTGAGCAGAAGGCAATCACTCATAACTTTCTTAAAATTGATCTATATTAAGATTTCTATTTATCTCTGAATTTAAATTATTTAATTTATCAAATTTATTTATCGAAAAAGATTTTTATCCACACATGAGTTTGACATTATCTATTTTAATACATTTATTTAATTACACACAAAAAAAAAATTTATCTCAGGAAAATCAGTGATACTCTAAAATCGGGCCAATTTTGCCCTTTAAAAAAGGAAATTTGGATTTTCTCAGACCTTGTCCGCCGTGTTGAAGATCCTGAGTCCTGGGATGCTGATGGTCCTCTGGTGTCTGGTTGGTTGTATTTAGCGATTAAAGTTGTCTTATATCTTTTCCATGGAGTTTAGAAGGCTGGCTGGTTGTTCGAATCTATCACCTCCTATCACTCTCGATGACACTTCTTAATATTTTGGCATAGTAACACTTAAGCTTCTTTACTGAGAATTTTGAGTCGGCAAACTGGCATAGCCACCCCTGGCACTTGTTCAAACTATTTTTTCAGAGAGCCCCTCGGGCATAGTCACCCCTAGCACCTGTTCCAACAATTTTTTTAAGAGAGACCTTCGGGCATAGTCACCCCTAGCACCTGTTCTAACGATTTTTTAAGAGAGACCCTCGGGCATAGTCACCCCTAGCACCTGTTCCAACAATTTTTTTAAGAGAGCCCTCTATGAGATTCGTGCGGCTCTTTTTATAGCCAAAAACTATCGTATATCGATACCAAAATTTTTTTCCCTCACTGGACCGATACGATAGTTCCATTTATGGTGTATTTCCATACAATTTCTTGATTATTTTTGGTGTAGGTGATTCAGTTATTTATTATTATTTTATTTATTACGTTTACCATTTTTAAATTGTCCTTTTTAATCACTTTGCTCTAATTAATCCTTTAATCTATTTTTGCTGTAAATTGGTATTCTGGCTCCGCCTACGACTACGTCACTTATCCTTGAACATTTAAACCCTGCAACTTGTAACTGGCCGATGTAAAAATCTTCATTGTTTTCCTTTTCATTGTCTATAACACTTTTCCTAACAGTTTTTGCGTTTTTACGTAACCGGTGTCCTGTAGCTCTCGACCGCGGCAATTTCCCGCATTTCGAATGACATTTGTCGGACTATTCATTCACCTTTAATCCCTTACGTAAGAATTTGCGTAATTTACAGTTTTTAATTCTTACACCTTTAAAGTTTTTGTTTTCAAACTTTGTCACTTTGTTTATTTCGTGATTTAAACGCACTAGCCGTGATAACATAATTCTGCGACTTCTAGTAGTGATGTAATCCCGTGCGTATTTTCACACCTTTGGGTTTGGGGTTTATTTATTGACTGATTTTCCTGAAATTTACATAACTCTTAGATATTAGGTTTTAACTTCTTTTTGCAAAATTTCCACTTCTTATCTTTTTTCGTTTTCATACTATAGCGTGAAAACCATAACTCTTTTGTTTTAATCAACTTTAAATTTTTAATCATTAATTATGATATAACTTTATTTATTTAATTGCTTCTATACAATCCTTTTCTCAAAATTTATTTTTATTTACTTTTATTAGCTTTTATACTTAACCTTTTCTGCTAACTTTTTAAATATCAATTTTTTCCAAATTTTAGCAAGAATACTTTTATCTTAAAATTACATTTTATTTTCAGAAATACCAAGGTTTATTATTTTTTATTTATTTTGAAAATTTTTAAATTCTTCATTTAAATATGCCGTAACGTCTGTTAGTTAATATGAAATAACAGTACTAGATATGTATTGCATACAACTTGTATTACAACTACATATCCTTATACATTATTATTTCATATTTTCAAAATTCATAAAAAAATGATTTTTCAATTCAAAATCCGCCGACATAGGAATTTACTGTTAGAACAAGCCGGCAAGAGTTGACCTTGGACCATTTCATAGTTCAATCTCACCGATCGGCTATAAGCAGTAAAAAGTTCTACAAACATCCAAACCTTGCATTGGGATTATTTTTTGATATTTTTCTTTTTTGACCAAAATACAACCCCATACAACGAATTTCCGTTGTAGTTTATACAGTTGATTTTGAAAACAGATACTAGGATTTTGTTTATTGGGGGTAAAACTAAAGTCTTATGGTGGTAGAAACAGATTTAGTGCCAACTTTGAAAAAAAAACTTATTTAGGGGGTAAATAATCAGTTTTATTTCGACGAACTTACTATGATGTAGTTAAAATAAATCCAAGGGGTATAATATAAACGCGAACAAATAACCATTTACGAAGCAGATATAAAATATTTTATATCTTAAATTCAACCCCTCCCCAGCGTCTCTGTTACACGATTTCGAGTGGTCTAGTTCATCCAGCAAAAAAATGTAATCCTACCAGGTATCACAGGCAGGAAAAAATTTTAAAAATTATTTCCTCATTTATTACTCACCGTAGTTGAAGAGGTGAGTAACTCGCCGAATTTTATGTGTCTTAGCGATGGAGATGTTTATATTTCAGTCCGTTTTTGCGTCTAAAGTTTTCTTCTTCTTTTAGAAAACAATTTTCACCACATCTATGAATGTATAGGTTGTAGTTGTTTATTAATTTATTAGTATTATGTTTTACATTAATATTCAGAAAATATTTCAATTTTTTTCAATATATGCTAAAATAAAAACAAACTATAACTGATAATTCACCTTTGTTTCGACATTTGTTTTATTGTATGTTGAAAATAACCAAGATATTGGGAATAAAAATATAAAAAACAAATTCGAAGTAATTTACATGTAAGCTACTTGATACGTGCAGGATATTCAATAAAAGCTCTATGAATGCCTTTTTTCTCTTCTTTTTTTGAAACGACATCTCTGCAACCTAATTCTTTTCAGCATTGAAATGGGTAAACATACTTTATCTTATAAAAGTTTGTAAAATTATCAGTTTTGTTAATTATTAATATAAAATAGTACTTTAAAAATTCCATATCTTTTTTTTTCTTTTTAAAGATAAATGAAGACAATGGTGGGATATTTAGTTTTTTGTACTTTTGTTTGCAGTACCTCTTTTTAAATTCATATGTCCAAATCACTTAATAAAGGTTGGCAGATATATTCTACTCATTTAATTTCATTCATAAACAATTTAAAAAAATGAAACTATAATTTTTGATTCTACGTTTCTTTGATTAAACTTTTAAACAATTTACCTAAGATTAGTAATAAGGCTTGGCATGAGTGAACAGGCATTGCGTAGCTTTATCGTTTAATCACTAAAGTTAACACAAACTCCCTCAACTAACTCCATGTAAATTGAGATAAGGCATTAATTAAGTTTCCACTGTTCTATATAAAATAACGAAAATAGCATCTTTTTAAAACTAATTAATTTCAAAATGTGGTCCTTATTAATTTATTTCATAATGAAAATGAAAATCTCAACATTGCCTACTTTTACCTTGCGCAAACTACAAATGTACAATTTAAAAATAAATCAAAACTATTCAATATTCATAATCCTAATCATATAACATTTGAAATGGCATGTTATTCGTAATTTATCTATAAATATTTTTGGAATACTTTGTTCATGCGTTTAACATACTATCCGGAGAACTCTTAAAAGAGAAGATATTGATAAGTCGTTTAGAGAAGAATACGTGTTAAATCATTAATGATTGGATAGTTTGACACTAAGGAAAATCAAAAAGGGACTGATTTGTTTAATTAGTTATGTATAACCATACAGGATGTCATATCAAATATAGGAACCTGTCACGGATTAATGAGAAAAGCAAAATTTAACTTCAAACTTCAGAGGCAAGTGAGGAAGAAGCAGCTCTTTATAGATAAAGTGATGGAGAATCTAAGGGCAAGAAGTAATAGAAGTAACCTCGGATAGATAAAAATAGCAAGTAACAATAAGAGAAGAGAAGTTTCACGCTGAACATCTATGCCAGAAGAAAAAGAAACGTGAAATGGAGTAAAAAGTACAGCGATTAAGTACTAAATTTCATTGAAATCTGTATAAGTTTAGTATAGAATATCTTCTTTTTTTATGATTTGAAGCTAATAGACTATTAATTAGCCATTTTATAACCTTTACTTTCTTTTTTTAGGGCGATGATGACATAAAATTTGGATTCCTTTAAACAGGAAAAGGGGGAAAATAGTATAGATCCACTGTTTGAGCAACAGATAATGATTATTAAATAAACAATAATAAACGGGCACATTTCGGTACCAGGAGGCGAGGAAACAAATGATATTTCTAAAGAAAAGAAAAAATGTGCAAAATTATTTCTTGAAAAGTTGCACAACTCATACTACGAGCATTGAGAACTTTAGTTTTGCGTCTTGGCAGACTAATAAAGTGCATAACCACATTACCGCTTCATAATTAGCAATCCCAACTATTTGTTAAATTTTAACTGAATTCCAACAATAGAACTAATAAGGGGAAATAGTTATATAAAACGCAAGCACGCCTAAACGAAAGCCGGAATGCCCGCCTATCGTGACTACACGCATGAATGCAAACACGCATAACATAATGTTAAAACACATATTACATAAAATGACATTAACACTCATGTTCATTTATTTCTTTGTTATATAACCACATTTTTTTGTTTAGTGGTGTCATTTTTTTTAAAAAATTGGTTTTTCACTAAATTAAATAGACAATATGTCTTCAGATTGAAGAAAGCTTATTGGTTAGACTATCTTAAAATATTAGCTGAAAAAAAGAAGATTTTGTGTTCTTGTTGTTTTAAGGGGAAAAACCTCTCGACCAATATAAAAGAAGAAAATGACATAATATAAAGACCTCTAGACCTCGAATTCTGTATTAGAGTCAGAGTTAGAAGGGTACAAGATTTGGTTAAATGAGACCTGATACTATGAAAAGTAAGAGAGATGATCTTACCCAAGACTATATGAAAGATGTGAATCCAACTCAGTCCCTTGAAGTTGCCACAGTCTTACTCACTTTAAAGAGCCCCTGTGGGGCTAAACAAATTTAGGCCCTAATACTAAGATGATCAGTTTGATATCTCAAAATTTAGTATTTAAGATAACCCAAGTTAAGGCTATCTTGGAAGTTAGATAGATTTGTAAAGTTATTAATATTACTTCAAAGTTTGGCTTTAGAGGTTGGGGTGTCCACTAGGAAGGGAGTTACTGTCTCCCTTTTTTATATTTCTAGATACTTGCTGTAGATTAGTTTTTGATAAATAAGCCTAGGGCTAAGCTGATAATATATTAATACTTTTTATGATAAATGTTTTAAACTGATTAGACAAACTCTTAGCGCATAGAAACATTGAGGCGGTTCGGTTATTAGTCAATCCGAGCCATTGTATTTATCAGAAGATGAAAGGTGGTGGGCCTAGGATCTTTTACCTTTATGAGTTTTTTAATAGAGAAGATGCAATTTAAAGATTAGGAAGTACACAAAGGCTTAAGACGATCTCGAATCTCAACTGTGTCGATGTCACAAACAATTTGTCACTTTTGGAGAACAGGTACTTTGTGCTGAAGACAGATTTGAAACTATTTGAAGACAGATTTGTAACCTCTGAAGCCACCACAGTTGGTACCACTGTGTTCAGGCATCAACGACGTGACGGGAATGTATTACAGTTACAGAACCGATTAGCAGCCTTCTTAATAGTTTGTTATGAGAGAGTGGAATAAATACATATTATCTTCAATGTCAATGACTACATAAGTATACACAATATGTTTTGGGACATTTTAGAATATCTACTGATAATAAAATGACACGTTGGAAATTATCTCTGAAGGGATCTCTCTGAAATTATTCTCAAAACAATAAACCACAAGGGATGACTACATGGAAGTTAACTTTTAGCCATGAATGAATTCGAATAGTTCACAGACGGGTCTTAAACAAAAGGAGTTGAAATTTAATGAGACATAGCTGAGAAGAGATATAACTTAACAAGTGGAATGTACTACAACGAAAAAATCTCAACTATTTTTATGAGTTAGACTGTACGCGTCCCCTATTGATTTTATCATACGCACTCGTCTCGAATTCTGAAATTTGTTCTACCAGAATCGGATTCCAAGAGAAAAGATATGAATTAAACAATCCACTGGAAGTTTAGGCTTCTCTAATTATATGGCCTGGATCATTTATCTCCTTCAACAGTTTGAGTTAGTTACCTCAACTGCTGGTACTCCCCATTTTGTAATTTATCGAGTAGGTAATTGAATTTATTTGAATCCCTTTGTCTCATGGAAAACACGAGTAACTAAAGTAATTTAAAAAAGTTATTATTTTTCATTAATTTATATTTATTAAATCTAAAAGCAAAATCAAAATATTTTAGTTTACAACAAAACAACTTCTTTAATATATATATATATATATATATATATATATATATAACATAAACATTATATGATTAATACATACAAAATTATTCTTATTTTTACAATTTCTCTATATTATGAGCAGATTGTCTAATAATTTATGTATGGTTTTAACTACTTTCATATAAGTTATTATAATTTTAAACAAAAACCAATTTTGTGTTATCCGGACACTAATCACTAAAACGACAATATAATTAGTAGTCTGGACCAATTTTTATTTAAGAAAATTAATTACTTTTAATAAATAAGAAAAATGGTTTTTTAAACAAAATCCACAACACCCCCCCCCCCCCCACACACACACATTATTTATCATTTAAAATGTCAAATTGTTTGTTAAACCATTTTCATTTATTACTATTTCATTTTGTAATCCCAGGAAAATCACTATATAAGCTCTATAAAATTAAATTTTATGTAATTTTGTCTTTTAAGAAAAATTTTAAGTTGGTTTTTCAAACTTTAAACTCAGCTTTGGTTGGTGATGCGATCCTGATGTCTGTTGGTTGTACTTAGTTTTACAGATTATCCATATATATTTCGGGTAATTGCTTGTGGTTTAGCTGATGATTAGCGTTGAAAAGCCGGTTTGTCAATTATCCCGACTTTTGTCATTAACGTTCTTGTCCTGCACTAACGTCCACACTTCGCTTCCAAAAGTTCTTTTTAGATAATTTTGCACTTTTTCTAAATTTGAACTTTAAAATCAACATTAGACTTTTTAGAAAATGTTCACGTTATAAATCTTAATTTTTAACATTTCAAATTATGACTCTTTCGACATAGTCACTTCGTAACTTCGACTTCCTAGAGTTTTTCTGTGAGTCCGTCTGGCATAGCCACCCCTTACACTTGATTCCTAGAATTATTTATTTTCAGACTACCTTTGGGCATAGCCACCCCTTACACTTGATTCCTAATGTTATTTCATACTAACTACGCTAATAGCCACCCCTTATACTTGCATCCTAGAATTATTTCAGACTACCTTCGGGCATAGCCACCCCTTACACTTGCTTCCTAGAATTATTTAAGACTCCCTCGTCAGGAGGTTAATTGGCTACATTTATAGCCAGAAACTATCGTATTTACTACCAATTTTTTCTCCCTTCTGTGAATAATATGATTATTCTTTATTTTTATTTTTATAGTGCTATTATTGAGTTATTATTGACTGCTAGTGCTTTGGTTATTTATTTTTTAATAAATTACACTTTTTCTAGTCTCTTTATCTTTTATTTAAATTGTTCTATTATGATTATAATTACTATCATTTATCTAGATGTCCTTTGGTATTATAACTCCTCCCTCTTTTACGTCACAGATTTCTGGAATTTAGTTCCACACAGCTCTAGACTTGCTATTTAAAATTCTCTATTGTTTTACATTAAAACTCTTCTATATTATGTTTTTCTTTTAATTTTTACAATTTTCTTTAACCGTCATTTTGTAGTCTTCCACTTTGGTTTTTCGACAACTTTGATTGATGTCTGTCAGTCCACCCGTTCTTACACAATTTCCGTCGTAATTTCCAATTTCCTTTTTTAACACCGTCTGATTAAATGTTTTCAAACTTCACTATTTTGTTGCCTCGCGTGTATAAGTCCGCTACCCGCGGAGGAAAAAATTTCCGACTTTCCTATCTTACGTAACTCTTCACTCAATTACTCACTTTTCCATTTATAGGCTTGTTGTTTACTGGTCACCATGGGATTTACATATTCTTTTTATTATGTGATTCCAATCATATGCTATTAATTTCAATCATTCTATTTTTTGGTTTTTACGAAAAGGTGTGAAAATGATAACTTTCGTGGCTTTTTCAATATTTTAGTTTTCTCTTTATTTGTCTCTTAAACTGTATCATTTTAACAACTCTATACAAAGCATTTTCAAAATTTCCTCTTAATCAAAATTTATTCAATTTTTGAATTGGTCATTTTCTGCTAACTTTTAAATATCACTTTTTTCAAAAATCTTCAATCATCTTTTATTCTTATATTTAGTTGATTGTTATGACAATATCTAGTTTTTTTTTGATTTTGATCAATTTTGAAAGTTTTATTTTTTATTTATTTTTTTTGTAGCGTGTGTTAGTTTATATGAAATAACCATAATAGATCTGTATTGCGTATAACTTCTACTACAATTCCACATTCTCTAATAATATTATTATATATTTTCATAATTCATCAAATATGAATTTCTTATTCAAAATCGACGAACACGTGAATTTACTGTTCTAACGATTACTTGAAAGTTGACTTTAGACCTGGTTATAGTTCAGTTTCACCAACTCACTCTGAACAGCAAAGCTACAACTTAGTAAAACCTTGTATTAAGAATAGATTTTGATTTTTCTCTTTTAAAACAAAATATAAACCCATATAACGATTTTCCGCTGTAGTACTTTTTGATGTTCCAACCAGAAGTTTCAGTCTTAATGAAATCCATCCAAGAAAACTTGAAACTGGTAAGACTAAGTATATACACACAGACGGACAAATGATTACATACAAACAGTCTAACGAATAAAAGTTTATCTGTGATTATTTCAGTACATCCATATATTTCTATTTTGAAGCTCAATAAACCGTTGTAGCTAACATTTTAAAGAGATAAAGTGTCTAATTAAAGGAAAAGGTAAGAGATTCTATAAGAAACCACAGCTTCTTCTACATCCCCGAGTGTATACAATATTCCTTAGAATTTCAACAGATTATACGAACTAAAGCATTCATTTTTTTCCCGAGGTCTCATTTGTTTACTTTTAATCTATGGGTTGACTAGTTAATTTTCCAGCTACGAGCAGATGCCATTACATTATCTAATGTAAAGTCAATATTAGTATACTTTGATCAGTGTTGTCTGCCAAAGCCTTACTTAACTATTTGTTTGATATATACAACTACAAATTAGGTTTATATATACTTTGATGAAACGAAATTGCATTAAGTAATGAATGTGTTTTATATTAAATTAACTGTTTATATTCAATACACCAGTAACAACATCACGTGATCTTGTGAACAAATAAGAGATCAATTAAAGTGTGTCTGAACTTTTTTTTAATTCTAGAAACACATTAGACTGTTTTAGTTAGGACAAATATACACCTAACTAAATATATAGAAAATATTTAGAATATATAGGTTTATCAATATATAGAAAATATTATTCCGTTTATATATCATATTAAATTTTATTACAAAATTTATTATTATTTCTAAACAACGGTAATAATTGTTTAAAAACTAATATTTATGACTATAAAATTTTTAATTTTTTTTTAAAGATTCTGAAAAATACAAATATACGAAAGAAAACTAAGACTGTGATAAATTCTCTTATATTTATTAAAATTGGGATTTTGATATAAAAGGTTAGACTTACCTATAGATAAAGTGTATGTTGTAACTGAAAACTCAACCACAGATTATTGATTTTCTCTTAGCTAGCAAAGTTTAAAAATTAGGCAACTACTACACTGATTAAAATGTTTTGTTTCAGTTCCAATTAAAATTAAGGCTCTGAATACGAAAACCTAGTCTTAGAATCAGTATCTACTAGATAAATAGCCTCCGTAAGTTGTCTATTTCAGAAGTGATTGGGAAAAAATTGTCCTAGCGCAATGAACTTTAACCCCTTCCGATTTTTGCCTCATTTTCATTTATATTAAAATAAATGGGTTTAATACATATTTTTATAGGTTGTACTGTAAATAGGAAATTATATTTATTGCTCCCTCAATACCACAATCCTAGCTTTACAAATATCATTGTTTTATTTCAGTGATTGTTATTTAGTTTGAATATAATTTTACATTTGAAATTTGTTTGTATTGTAATTATTTTTAGTTTTAATATCTTATGTTTTTCTCTTCTATGTGGTCTATGACTTTGTTCAAACATGATATAAACAGATGTTTGCCAATTGTTACATTTGTATTTAAATTTGTTACACTTATCCCGAATCACCCTCTAAATATATATATATATATATATATATATATATATATATATATATATATATATATATATATACAGGGTTTTTCCAACAGAAAACCTAATTTTATTTGATTTATATCAATGTTAGCACTGACATGGTTAAAAATAAAACAGATGTTGCCATGTTTTTAAATATAAATATTTAAAGTATCTTCTTTTAAAGTTGTTTGTGGTATAGTTTTAATACTTCTGATAATATCTCTTACGGCTAATAAGGAAATATGGAAAAATTCAACCTTAATAAAATTTCATCTTTATTAAAATAACTATTTAAAAAAAAATCGAAATAAAAAATAAAATGTCATACAAAATTGTCAGATCATTATTAAACGGGTAATATTATCACGCGTTTAACATTCTTCCATCTTATATATAATTCTGCAAAGCCTAAATATATTTGCTAAAGAACTTCTCCGTGCAAATTCAACCGACAGATATAGGGAATTATTGTCGGAAAGCATAGTGTCTGACCGTGTTACATATGTGACCCTGTAACGGAAACGATGGTCACAAAGGCACGTTTTCGGGGTTATGAAATGGATTTTGGCGACAATCCTATTAATGCCTGTTTCTGGAGTTCTATACGATTTGCATGCCATATATATATTTTTTATGAAAAAACATATAAAACAAACAGCATGATATCTCTTCCCTATTTAACATACGCTAAAAATGTCTTCCTATGTCTAGTATTGGTGTACTTTGAAATTATAACAAAACAGAATGTACAATACCAAATCACGAAGACGTTTCAATGTATGTATCAATTGTGATTGTATCAAGCAATGTGTGACAGTGAAACTTAATTAGGCTCTAAACGGATACTTAGGTTAAATGAGTTTTTCTTAATATATGTCATGTGTTTACAAAAGTTGTTTTAAAAAACAACTGATGGGAGTTAAAGTTCATGGCGCAAGGACAATTGTTTCTAATTACATCCGTAATAGACAACTTTCGGAAGCTTTTTATCTAGTAGATATTGAATCTAAGAAGGGGATTTCGTATTCAGAGCCGTGTTATTTTGGAACAGATATTTTTTTTTTTTTTTTTTTTATCAATGGTAAATTAACTTGTTTCTTAATTTTAAAACTTTTCTATCAAATTAAGAGAAAATCATTGTTCTCCAGTAGAATTTTCAGCAACAATATACACTTTGTCAATATCAAAGTCTAAACAATTATATCAAATGAACAAACATAATAAACATAGCAGGATTTATCACAGTCTTAGTTTTCTTTCATATTTTTGGAATTTCAAATTCCTTAAAAAATTAGGTTTTCTTTATAGTAACAAATATTAGTTTTTAAACAATTATTCACATTGCTTTACAAATATTAAATTCCTAATGAAATTTAATATGATTGTTAATCGGAACAATATTATATATTGACAAACATGCCTCAGGTATATATTTCTCCTTAATAAAACAGTCTAATTGTGTTCCAAGAGTTTCAAAAAGTTCGAAAACACCTTAATTGATCTCATATTTTTTTTCACAAGGTCACATGATGTTGTTACCGGTTTAATGAATATAAATAGTTTCTTTAATATAAAACACATTCATTACTTAAAACAGTTTTTCTGGTTCCCTGAGGCCATAAGCGTAAAATATTCAAAAAATGGAGGTTGACTTTTTTTTAAATTTTTTTTTATTTATTTATTTTTTTTTTATTATAATTTTTTTTTTATATATATATATACTTTTTTTTTATTTCCAAATTATCCTAATACTTTTTATAGGAATTATCTAGAAACAGATATTAATTTTAATAACCCAGTGGTTAGTAATAATAAATAGTCTGTTCCTAGTTATTTCCTAAGTAGTGAAAACTCATCGTTATATTTCTCCATGTAGTGTTAACTAAATTCAAATCTAAATGAATATGTGTATTAGTAAGAATCCACTCTGTTGTAGATAATTCCCAAGTGTCTGAGACATAACACACAGCTGTGTCTCCCTATTAACTAGTGTACTCTTGCATTATATGTATGTTGGGATCATTGTTGCACTCTGGCCTACTTAGACACATCATTTTTAATTTTATCCTTATTCACTTTTACGTAGTGAAAGTTGTAAGTGTATATAATTAAAAAAAAAAGAAATTTTTTAAATGATGTCTGTCTGTCTACAGTATGTACAATCCTCTACAGTCAAAACGCGTGGACTGAATATAATAATTTTTGAAAGTGGGGGTATTTTAATCGTATTAAAAAAAAAAAATTCTAGATGACTTAAAATTTGGGGGTAGAAGACATAATTTTTTATCAAAAGCGTATCCAACGCTTTTCATCAATTTTTTTTCTTTAAGTTTAACATCTAAGGTGCCAAACAAAACGTATTTGTCGTCATATCTCAACAGTGTCGGTATGTGAGTAACCGGCAAAAATCAAAGAGTGGCCAATTGATCTGTTAAAAAGACGCATTTATCTTAAAATCTATTCAACCGATATAATTAAAATTTTGTTGAAATGTGAAAACTCATGATCACAAGCCGTGTTAAAGATCACAATTACAAATATATAATTCAGTAGTAATTGTTTTTAATGAAATACAATTTTAATATCACAACTTAACCACACTAGGCAGTATGTAATTCTTTAAATATTATTCTTCAAAAACGCTGACTATGATTCTTTTTCACTTTTAGGCAGACAAGTACCGAAATGACATTTTTGATTTGTTTTTATTTAACTTTAGAAATTGGAGACAGAAAGTTTTGTGTAAAGTTTTATCAATGTTTGTTTGATAATTCACAAATTTTGTGTAATTCATGAGATTCGTCCATCAGACTCCATTTCCTAAATCACTAGAGCGAGGCTATGATGGGATTTATATTTCAAGACTTATTGCTAAATTTGATCAACCTTACACATCAATACTTATCTAACTTACTAGAATATACTGAATTGATTATTATTTTAAATATTCAGATTTGCGCTAGAGAGAACTGTGCTATATTTTCTATACAGCTCATCTAGTTACACAAAAAATATAATTTTTGTTTTAAAGAGGTTTGTTGCAATAAAATATACAATTTAATACTTACTTAACATAATAAAGTATTTTAATATTACTTAAGGCTATGCAGTTTTAATTTATATATTATATTTACAAACTTTTTACTCTCTTTTTTATTATTTTTAGCTCTTTTAACATTGTTTGGAAGTTATCTTGATTCTTATATCAGCTAATTTGCATTAAGGAGTTTCGAATTTCTTAAACCAAGTATTGTTTTTAGTATGATTTTAAGTTATTTTAGTTTTTGTATTAATTAAGAGATTTTAGTTATAAGATCTCCCTTACATCAAAGATTTAAATTACTGAATACTTACATATTTAGCTGTATTTCAATTCGTAGCACTTTTAGGTTTTACTTTACACGCTCAATTCACATTTATGTATCTGTAATTATTATTGATTTAATTTCTGACATTCACCTAATACTTAACATTTGTTTTTATGGTTTTTCTTGCTTTTGAAATACACTTGTTACTTTTGTTTATGAACATGTTTCAAATTTTAATTATAACATATTTTATTTTTTAATAGCCTTGTTACTACGTCTGGTAGGTTTGATTATTATTGAAAGACTAGCCACAAGTTTTCAATCATCTATTCCAAGTTATATTTAGGCGGTTAATAATTTAAAATTAGATTTGTATTTCCATTGGATTTTATATTCGCGAAATTTTTTCTGATTGGACGTTCCTTTTTGAAATTGTGTATTTTACCTTGTAAGTCTTTGAGTTCATATAGGATAGTTATCTGGGTCGTCTCTATAGTTTGTTAATTTCCTTGGGAACTTCAAGCTGAATAAATGTCTTACACGTGTGCTTATTTCATTGTGAAAATGTTCTGCTTTGATGTTACTTAGTTTGTATTAATGAAAATTTTATTTCTCTTATACAATAGATATTTGAATATATCTCTGACATTCTATATGTGCAAACTAAATTCACCATTTTAAATTTCATGCTAGTATTTGAATTCTTGTGGCCGCTATGGTGGTTACGTCCAAACGACACGACGTCTGATGGATTGCATGTCGAAAATCTGTTTTACCATTTGCCTGAGACCATTTATTATACTGTACGTTAAGATCGGTCAAAAAATGGACGTCGAAATATTTGACGATTAGGATATCAACCTCCCTCGTATAAGTAATGATCACAAGTTGATTAGGGAACACTTTCAAAAATTAATTACCTTCCATAACAAATAAAGAGCTTACTCGGTAAAGAACATATTTACGATTTTAAATTTATATTTTTGTTAGAATTTGTTTAGAATTTAAGAAAGTAGTGATGTACACAATTACGACTTTCAGATGACCTGTGTAACAAGTGTTTTAAACATACTTATACTACAGGATAAAACCCCATAAACTACCAATATAATTTAACATCTCCAACATTTTAGGGATACATAAACTTGCTTATCCTCTACAATAAACATGTCCTAATCGTAAATATTATGTTGTTAGTACAGCTTTAAATGACGGTGTTGAAGATGCATATTTGTTTTTGTTTTCTTTCCAATATCCTAAACCGTAAAAATATTTTACTTGGAATTTTGAATACTGGTTTGGGTTATTAGTTATCATATTTCAATATAATTTTAACAAAATCGGTGGAGTTGATATTGATAAATTACTTTTTTTTCAACAGCTCCATGGCCGAAAAACCCCGATAACTGAGGAACAGGTGTTTTGGGGGAGATGGCGACAAATATGTTTTATTTGGGTACTTAAAGAGTACACTTGAACAAAATTTGATTTAACTCGTTATATCCAATTTTGAAAATATTATATTTTTATTGTTTTTATCTCATGGACATATGTCCATAAGATAGGACATCCTAACTTATAAGGATATCCACATGTTTTTAGTAATCAACAAAATGACAAAAGTTGAGAGAAATTTAGCCAAAATATGTTTACATACTAAATTTGATTGCAATTGGTTCCTGGATTTTTATTGTAGAGCATAGAAGTTTACGTCAAACCTTTGCAACGCGTAGCGGGGGGTTTGGTCTGCTAACAACACACGTGACCTTTCTAAGGTTTGAATGTAATCGTAAGCGTAGGTCATCGATCTTTTGAATGGGGTCTGGAAGCAATGAGTGTCAGCCATGACCGGGGACAACGCAATTCCACACACTCAGTCAGCCAGCATAGATGCGCGTTTACGTGTTAAATTATTATTATTAATCTAAACTATTGTAAACTATATATTATATAATATTTGTTAGATTCGGTCTGTTCATAGACAAGAAATTTCTTCTTTGTGTAGTAGGTTACTACACATATAATTTACCGTGCACCATCTGATTTCAACAATAACAGACTTCTTTAAATTTCTCTTACTAAAGCTTAGATTAAAGCTTCAAATAAGTGTAAACATTGTACTTTTCATTTATATCGAAATACAATGGCCCCAAGACTATGGAAAGCAGACGAGTTTTGATTAGATATCGCAATAGAAAATGTTTTGCTCATTTCGTAAGAAGTCAAAGCTTACAAATAAGTTACAAAATTTTTAAACGCTAAAACTCCAGAAAAATATAAGTTACTAAACATTGTTTTAGAAGATCATCAACATAAATGTTGGTAGAAGGAACAGATTTATTGACCTTAAAAACGCAAGGAATATGTCGGTCTTCAAAACCAGCACATTATGCAGAAGATTCTGCGCACCACAAGATAGTAGTTTCGCTAAAATAATTCAATATTAGTACATCAATTTTAGAATCTGAAAAAGTATCTCTGTCGAACAAAATGCATTTCTTAGTAAAGGCTTAAACACCAAAAACAAAACAAATTGTACTATTAACATAAATTGAAAATTCTAGGAAAGTTTTCTTTAATTAATTTATGTAATGACTTACATGTTCTGTGGAGTACTTGGTTATCATAAGAGAATGGTGGCGTTTTGAACATTATTTAAATTAAAACAGAATTACTTACAGCTGATGTTGTTTAATTTTCTAAATCGTCGTCTGAAACAGGTTTTTTTTACATAACTAATAAATTTCGGTATGTGCGCCATAAGTAGCTCGGCAAATGTCCAATCGATAATCAAGTTCTGCCCTAACGTTAGTTAACATGTCTTAACGGTTGTAGTATTTGCGGTAGTTAACGGTAGTCTTAATGGTAGTTAACGGTTGTATTTGCTTCATTTAATCCGGTTCCTTAAGTGATTTAGGTCACGATTTTTTTACCGATAATCCATGTTTTTGATCTACCCCCACAAGACGAAATCTCAAGGTGTCAGGTCTGGACTCTTTGCAGGCCTGCGTATGTCCAAACTTTTAATTCGAAGTGTCTGTGACAAATGCAGTAAAGTGCAGGGGTATGCCATTTTGTTGGAAATGAAGTTGTTGGCTGTTTTCCAGTTCGTCCAGCTGAGGTATCGAGATACACAATTCCATTAATTGCCTTTTCAGTAAAGAAGAAAGGCCTTATCAGACGATTTTTCATCACACCACACCAAAAATTTACTTTAAGCAAGTCGCGATTTTCTAAAAAAATGTATGTGGGTTTTCAGATCCAAATATACGTGAACTGTGTTTATTCGTCCATTGATATGGAATGAAGTTTTGTTTGAAAAAAAAAATTATCTAAAAATGATTAGTTTTCATTAATCTTTTTCAACATTTCAACAACGAAACAATTAAAACGTTTTGCACCATATGCAATCGACTGGATTTTATATGCCCGTAATTTCAGTCTTTTGTGTAAAACTTTGTGGATTGTTGTTTTTGGAATAACTAACTCTAGGCTTCGAGGTTTTGACTTCTTAGGACTTCTGATTGCAGATTGTCTAATATGTTCAACTTTTTCGTCTGATACACTTGACCCGCCAGATGATTTCTGCTTTTGAACTGATCCCATTTCTTTGAATTGTTTGAACCAACGTCGTATGTTATTTTCATGTGGTGGATCATTTCTGTATTCGAATTTATACAGCAACAAAACATATTTTGCTTTTTCTTTGTTAGAGAACATAATAACTCACTCCAGAAAACACAAATCAACCACACGAATTCAAGATATAATTTTGAGGTTACAACAGCTGTTAAATAAACTTTTGGATTATAGGCTATCAGCGATACCAATAAACACCACAATTTTCCTCATTACTGTCTTCGTATGTATTAATGAACCCCACCATTCTTTTATGATAACGCTGTATAATGAAGTATCGTAGGTGGGCTAACTCGCCCAGTAGCCTATTCTCGCGGGAGCTTTAACGCTCGCAAGGAAAAACACTACTTACTGGCTACATAATGACATATTATACTCTTTTGTAACATATTGTTTAATCAAACCTTTTAAAATCATGTATTACAAAATAATATATTCTATTTGAAATGTTTGACTTACCCCCTGCCTTCTCACCTAATATATCAATAATTTTAATAAGAGAGCTCATAAAAGCAACCTTTCGCTTCAAATAAGATTGCTATGCACTGTACATAGTTAACAGAACTATAGTATAGAGTTTGCTACCCTGTGTATAATGTTCTGTCTAATTTATACCCCTATTACGCTACTATTTAAATGCTTAAACATTATCAGTCAATAGGCTGAGTATTCATTTCTAGTGCGTAAATTTGTCTTAAATACACGACATATAATTCAATCCCGACAAAGTTTATGCTTAATACAAAGTTTATACTACCATAAAATTAATGTATTCTTTGTTATTTTATCTTAAAGTAGGTTAATAAAGAACAAGATAACCAGGTTATTGTGAACTCGAGCAGAAACTCACCCTTTATTATCTCATAATCAAGAACAAGTAAATATTGTTCGTTGAAATCAACCTCAGGGCTTTTATGAACAACAGTGATATAACGAATATTATTAAATTATGGTGTTATTTAGCAGTGATAAATTTTTTTGGCCTTTATCTTTTTTACAATAATATTTGTTTTGAATAATTTTAAACATTGCTCTAACTTTAAATATATATTTTACATTCCAAATAATTTGTTAAAGGTCCACTTTAATTTTGACCGATTATTCATGATTAAAAAATTATCTTAAATATTATAGGGTGAACTCTTCACTTAGATTTTATTTTATATAAGATTTATATAAGGTTTATATATATATATAAAGTAGTTGAGAGTTTAAAATGACGTGTCACAAGTTGTTCTAACTTTTGCTTAACTAAAGATATGAAACCGTTTCTATATTTGTTATACACCTATATATATAGAAACAAATATAGAAACTGTTTCATATCTTTAGTTATGCAAAAGTTAGAACAACTTGTGACACGTCATTTTAAACTCTTCACTACTTCAGGTATTTACGAAAATTTACTACAGCATGTAGGGTATAACAAAATAACACAAAACGAGGTTTTTGTAAACTTTTTTTTAATCTAAGTATGATTTTAATATAACCTATTTAAGATCTTTAAAATATTTTTGAATTTGTGGTGAATATGTTGAATATGTAAAAATTAAAAGGCAATATTTTCTTCATTTTAATAATTATTAACCTAGCTTGTATTAAAGATAAATTTGCAAAATACTCTTATTTATAAAACCGTTTACTACTGCCATTGATTTCATAGAATGACATTTCAAATCCATTAAAGAATGTTACGTTAATTCCACATTTAATTTATAAATTAAAATCATAATTACATTACATACAAGCTAAATTAATAAATTGTTAAGTTTAGAAAAGTAATTTCTTATAACCAGGTGAAATAATGGCAGAGAAATGAAAATGTCGCCACAATTTTTTAAATGGTTTTGAAGATTTTAAATCTGTAAGAATAAAACGATTATTACATTTAAGAAAGTTTTAAAAATCTCGTAATTTCTTATTTTGGAACACCCTGTGTATAATATTAAACTTTTGTAACACCCTGTGAGATACTTAAAGATGAGAACTTTAAATAACCAGTTGCATTTTTTTTACTTATTAAAACCAATATCTTGAAGCCGTTTCCACATTTCCCAAACACTTAATATAAACAAGTTAAATCGACATATTTATATAATAATTTTAATTGGTAAAGCTTATTATAACATATTTTATTGTTTGTATATACATATATACTAACTATATAAACTCTAGGTAAAACTAGAACTAGGAAATGTGAAAAGCTCCTAATGCCTTTTTGTCAACTAAAACTTTAAAATTAAGAAACACACCCAAGGCTATATCTATATCAGGTTAGTCAAAATTATCATTGATTTCTTTGATTACTAATTTCAATACATATTTCCAACATGGCCCTAGTTTACTAGGCTATGTTTGTGATGTTTGTAACTTGATAACTGAGGTTTATGTATACTCTCGAAATGCAGTGTATTAGTTTTGTATATACAAAAAATGGTACGTATGGTTAAACTATATAAATGATATAAAAAATCCATCAATATCCACTAATTTTAAAACCGGAGCTCTTTATGATTATTTAATGTTGGAAGTGGTACCGTAAAATACAGAATTTAATTCCACGTATATCGAATATTGTTACTTTTATGTTAAATGGTTGTAACGTGGTCATAAATTTAATATAATCCACTAAAAAAATGGCTAAAACGTTCTGGGTAGGCTATATAATAAACTGTAAAAGATATTAAAAAAGTTATATGTAGGCCTACATCAAATTTAAACGACATGTTTAAATAATTTAACATATGTAGACTACATGCTATTAAAGTCCTATGGAGTCAGAAAGTATTGTAACAAAGCATATACTCTTATTAAAATATCTGGGTGAAAATAAGATAATTCCTTTCTATTTTAGAGAAACATACTGGTCCTAAATCGACAAATATTTTTTTGTTTTTTTTGCATATTATTATAGATGGACATTTCATGGGCATATTGATGTACAATAAGGTAAAACGATTCTTCAAAAAAATATTAATATTTAGTGACTGAACACAAAACTAGGTGACAAAATAATGTAAATTATATTTTTTGTTTATTACTAGCAATTCTAACGACACCATTCAATTGGTGTTAAATGACTGGTGATATCTTAGTGGTTGAGTAGTTTTAGGCACCAATCTTTTGATCAAGGTTTGGTGCTGCAGACTTTTAGTTGAATCCCACATAAAAGGCAAGTTTTTTCTTTCTTTTTTTTCTTTTTTTTCTCAGATTCTTTCTGCTCTAAATTTGGTAAAACGGAGGGATGGCCCACTATAAATAAATGGTGGGTGTTTTGAGTGGAATTTGACGAGGATATTTATAAATTAATTTCATAAAAACTGTTCTTGTTAATTTCTTATTAAAGAAAACCACAGTTAAGATTTTGGAGCGATATATTTACTGGTTTCTAAGAAAAGTGTAAAAGAATATGAAAAATTAGGCAGTATCTGGTCCGCTTAAAATCAGTACTATTTGAAGATTTTTCATGGTAGGGCTAGATGTGTGCAATTATTACTTCCTCGAAATTTATTATACATTTACTTATTAGAATTTAAACAATGCAAAATATAGATGTTTGATTGTTAAATTATGTAAAACTGAAAAAAAAAAGTTACCATCCCAAGACATTTGAAACATATATTTAGCACTTTTTCCACATATTTGCTACTTGTTTACAATCGTATTTACGGTTTGCCTTAATCAAAGTGTAAACAAGTAAATTTTATTGACATAAATTAATTAATTTATAATTTAAATATTCTAAATCAATAAGGTACTGAGTTTAAAAAGGAATAGAACTAACAATATTAGTTTAGTGGGATCAATTTAAAATCAAACATTAGCTTCATAAAAATCCAGCATTGTGTTTTGTAGAAAAACAATGTTATAAAACTAATTTCTAATTTTACTTAGATCAATGATAACTTTTTTAAATTGTAAGTTTAAAATACTTCTATTTAAGTTCGGTCCTAGCAATAAATACAAAGTTTATGTAGAGTAGAGTTTATATTTTTTAAATGACTACACAAAGGACAATAATTTTCTCCCAATAATCTGCTATAAAAATACAAGTTTACAATATTACTATTAAATTTTTTTCGCCTAACTCTATTGACGGTTATTATTTTTTCTATTTACAAATATTTATAACATAATTATAAATAGTTCTCATTTAACATTAATAAATTAATATTTCCTAAATCTTTCCACAAACTGTAAATTTTGGCTCTACAGCTACACTAAATCGAGTATAAACTCATTTTATTTATCATTAAAACAGTTTATGATATAATAGTAATTACAATAGGTTGAAAATCACTATTAAGAAATTTAATTAGTAAATCTAACCTTTTTTTGTAGTTTTAACCTCGAAATTTATTCAACACTATACTTTATATTTAAGAAGAAAAAATATAAAAACACTGACAGCATTAAAAACACTTTGTAAAATTAATAGTTGATGTTAAACATTTCGTTTAATGAAATATGACATTTAATAATATATACTCTCAAACGGATGAAAACGACCAACCATTTGTTACGAACCTCGTGAACTAGAGAAGAAAAGTTCTATTGAGAGGAGGAAGTTGGGAGCTAGCCAAGGCCTATTAAAATACGAATTAATCACAATATAAGAACAACGATATACAACTGTCCCACTTGTTTATTTATTCATACTGTAAACTGTTGTATATCTGATAATGCATTCTTCTGTCTCTCACTCGTTCTTATAATTTTCGCTTTCAGTAAATTGTCTAACTATAATTTATATCCTTCATTTTCCTTTCAGCCTGTACTTGTATACTAAACTTTTATTTTACATACAAATTAGACATATCGTCTACATATTGGAATTTGAAATTATAAATTAAATCTAGTGCTAAAATCTAACGGCCCATTACCGGTAACTTCAAGGACACCTTGTGGTATTCGATCTTCTATTTCTCCCACACTAGCGCATTCTGAACTGAACTCACAGTACCACTAAAATCCGCATGACATAAAAAAAAATAGTAAGACATTGGTAGAAAGTCTTATCAGAAAAATGAGGGTTCTTTTTACAAAACAAGGATATATTCAGAGCTGATTTAGAACTGAACTACTACCGTCTGCATCACATATTGACTCACGTTAACGTAAGACAAGATATAAAGTCTTTCCAGAAAATAAAAGTTTCTTTGATTAAAGAACAAGGATTTACACAGAGCTGAATTATCAAGAACTGCCGAACAGGTTTTTATGAAATATTTAAGTTATAATTTAGTATCTAATAAATTATTATGCATAGAGGAACCGATTAAACAAATTTTCCGTCAAAATCAATATTATTAATGGTTCTTTATTCCATTACCTCTGATTTTCTCATACCAATTGTAATACCGGCATAACCTTCATGTAGAATATGTAGATGGTTGGTTGCACTAAACGTAATAATCAATGTTTTCATAGCTTGCTTAATCTAAGAGAGATATACCTCCATTTTTTTATATAGGTTAGATTCAGATAATTCTATAATTAACACTTCTATAATAGTGATTTCGGTGATTTACATTTAGTCAATATTTGTTTGCTTTTAAGAGAATGTGAATGGAATGAATATTGTAAATGTGAATCCCAAGCAATTCTATCTCACAATTCTCGCAGTTATAGGTTACGTTGAGCTTTCTTAAACTTAATTTAGATCATGTTGGTAAATTAATTTTAGGGAACTTGTCATCGCTAAAGGAGCTGAATGATAAAACGCATAGTGGAATGTTTAAGAGGTACTATGAATATAAAATATGGATAACCTACAAAAATCTCCGTATTTATACTCAAATTACCTTGTAACGAATTCTTTCTTATAAATTTTTATTTAACTTTGTAAATATAAACTTAAATAGAAGACAAAAGTGGGTACAATACCCTGAACGTACTGAGTTACCCAAAGCTTGAAGATCATATTTCTTGCCAAAATGTTCCAAAAACTCAACCATTATCATTGTGAAAAATCACTCTTAGACCAGCCATCTTTTCTGCGTTTTACAAAACAAAATCACTTAGAATAAGTATGCTATCAAAATATGTTGGTAGGAAACTAGGTAGCATTGCGAACTCGTTACACTATATTTTGGGCACTAGTTTCACTTTATAAAACCGAATTTTATGTAACTTTTTTACATAGTAACTTCCTCGGGATTTACTTTTATCAACAGCGTTTAAAGGGTGGATAGTACCTGAAGAAGGCCTTATGTAAAACTGTCCTAAAATACATGCTGTCCAAGTTAATTTCTCCATGTACACTGGTGGTGAGATTAAGATTGGGGAGCGTTGCATGTCACCACTACCTTTTTATTCTGTACTTATACAATTTGCAGGGAATCATGTACAAAAAAAAAGAACCAATAAATAACGATGAATCATTTCATCACAACCTCAACAAATTTATTTTAAACATAGTTATCACGAAATACACAATAAAGCTAACTAAAACTTTCACATCAAAAATTTTACATTGTAAAATAGGAACTGTATTACAGATTTATTTTCCATCAGTAAAAGAGTTTTTATATGCTAAGAAATATAAAATAAAATATTCGTATGTTTGCTATTGACAATTTAATTTACATTCCCAAATAAACAAGCAATATAACTTTAGGTTGTTAAATATAAAATGAATTACACATTTATTATCCAACAGTAAAAAAAAGTTTTCTTATGCACAGAGAAATAAAAGAAAGTGTACGTTTTATTGTAAATTAAATTTATTCAATGAGAAGTAAAGATGGAATGCATCTAATTTTTAAAGAAAAGCCTAAAATTAAAACTCAAAAAGGTAAAAGTTTGTTAGAGATATTATTTTTAACTTTTCGTACTTTAAATGTAGCGTATATTTTGACCACCAGGTTGAAACTAACTTTAACTTTTTCAATAGATAAGATTTTATGTGACATTGTTTTTCACTTCCTTTTGATTGTTAAACCAATTTTACAATCTACTTTTACTTTCATACATATACGTTTATTGTAGAAAGCTATGTGATTTGTTAAGAAATCCATATTGATTTTTGTATAGATATATGCTTTAAATGCCATGAGTATATAAGTGTCAAGTGGTTTTGTAATGTCTTTACACCCCGAACGAGTGGAAAAAAATAAGTAAATTTGGTATATGGGAATATTTTGGCGATATCTCCGGATATTTATATATTTTTTACTATAAATTTATATTACGGTAACTTTAAATTTGGGAGTTGCTCCCTTAAGAAAAACAAAACACAAAATTACGATTTTCTCAAAATCGACTATGAAGGTTATAAATAATGTGTAGCTTCTAAAAACATAAACAAAATGTATTTATCTCATTACCGGTAAAAAAGCACAAAACGAGCTGCTGTAAAATACGTAATTTCACAAATTTGACTAACCATAATTCTGTTAAAATTTTATTGAAATATAAAGGTTAATATATTCCAAGCTAGAGTGAAAAATCGTAAGTTAAAAATTATTAAAAGGTTTGGGAATAATTGGAAACAAATTTAACTTTGACCGTCGTCTTTAGAATGTTGAGTTTGATCAAATACGACTGATGGTGAGGACATGTTTATGGGACAAGTGATAATTTTAAGCTCATCATAAAATAAATAAATATTTTCTTCTGTGTCGGCGTTCATTGTTCATTATCACTTGTTGATTGACAGCTACAGAAATCACATTTTCGAAGACGATTAAATTTGATTCGTTATGCATTCGTGTGGGAAAAATTGTTCAATATTTGTGCATGGTATTCATCATTTATTTCAAAAGATGTTGACTATTGACGCATTACGCCTAAAAGGCGCTTAAGGGAGAATTTAAATTTCCGATGCCACGTTCCGGGCACAAACTTACGCCGTTTGTACGTAAGAATTTAACAAGAGAGAAAGGTAGAGGATTTGTCAGTTCGAAGCCTATACCCTAACTCCCCTATTTATTTCTTAAAATTCCTTACATTATTTTATTTAAATGGTACAAATAATATGAAAAATCTTATTCTAACAATATACAACAAAATTATTTCAATTCTCTATTTCTATCTTACCTTAAATTTTGCTCCCTTATACTCTTATCTCAAGGTTGTGCCTTTTGGAGCTCTTGTTATCTCACCAAAATAAAAATTTACTTTACTTTAATTTTAATTTTCTTTAGAGCACTTAATATCTTTTTTTCAAAAAGGAAATTTACTGATTAAAGGATATATTGAAAAATACAGAACAAGTTTGAACTTTAATACTTTTAAAGCAAAATTCAGACTGTAATGTTAAATACTACTTGACCTTATTTCATTGAAATCATTACAACTTGCTCGAGTTGAATTATTCCAACAAATGAAATCTAAACGTTATTTCTATTAACAATCTGGTATACACTTAATTCTATACTTATCCTACTAAACTTAAAATTCTAAAGAAAGTAAATTCTCTTTTAATATATATTAAATTTTAAATTTGACCAATATATTTGAGTTTTTTCAATATTGGTAATGACTTTATTTTAATTAATTATTTCTTTACGCAATATTTCCTTTTATGATTTTATTGATTCCCGATTCTAATAAATTTTTGAATTAAAATTTTTAAAGTTTGAAAGATTTTTATTTTGAAATTCTTGATTTATGCGATACCTTTTTAAGTTGATTAGAGCCGATCTATTCTCCCTTGGACTTTGAATGACTATGGTCTCTGAAAAATTTGCCCAGTGATGTCATCCAGAAGTGAATCTTCAGAAGTCCTTCTTTCATTTTTCTTTTCCAGTTCCGTAGATTATTCTAAAATTCATCTTTAATTATTTTTTTCTTAACGGCGATAACGACAGAATATTGACTTTAATATTTGCCGGAGTTCGTACTACCTTCGCTTCTGCAAGCAGAGTTCAGATGTAGTGCCGTCTTGTTTTGGTAATCGTACTTAACCTCAATAAGTACTGGAACACTAACAATATTTTTTAAGACGAGTTCCGTTTTCAGTCTTACGTGGTTTCTTCCTTGAAGCTCGTACAAGACTGATGATCTAACTTGGTTCAATTTAGATCTCAAATTTCTAGACTATACACGATAGCCAACTTTTACACAATTTCTTATATCTTTTTTATTAATTTGTTTTGGTTTTCCCGTTTAGTGAGTACGTTTTCTAACTCCTCATGGCTTATGTAATTATTCTGACTCTGTCTGTTGTTTTTTATGTATTTTTCTCTTTTTTTAGTTTATTTCAAAGTTTAGATTATATTTTTTTTTTGCCTTTTTGGTGGCAGGCCTTCCCCCACTCCGCGTAGTCATCGCTTGGTCATTTAATTCCTGTGACAACCTGAAAATTGAATTTTCTACGGTTGATTTCTTCAACTCGCTATAACTCACTTTCGCTTCGCTAGATCTTGTTTTGGATTGGCTCATTTTGAAGCCCCTTTCTTTTTGGTTCTGTCTAAACTTTAATTGAACCTGTGCGACCTTTCTTTCTTGAGTTATGGTGACTTTTAGATTTCGTGAATTTTCCAATTTTATTTTTCCTTAATTTTGGAAAACTTTAAAATTTTCTTTTCTATGGTTGTTCCTCCTATTTAAAAAGTCTCAAAACCGTTCTCCTCTTCTTCCTGGCTTGTTTGGTTCCCAACTTATGTCACTTTCTTCCTATTTGGTTTTCTTTTTCCTTCTTATTTTAATATGTTTAATTATTATTGTTGTTTGGTCTCATGAACACATTACTTTTTAATATTACTTTTCCGATTAATTTTACACCTCTTTCTTTCGAATATAACTTCTTAAATATTTATTTTACAGTATTGTTTTATTATTATTAATTGTTCTATTTTAATTCCTCTACAAGATGACTTACTTTTATAGTTAAAGTCGAATTTAGAAAACTTAACATGTACTCTTATGTTAAATCTCGGTTTTCCTGTCCGTACCATCTTGTGTCGCGCAAGCCTTGGCTTGTTACATTACATTTTCCTCTACTGAATTTAATTATTACTCTTTTTTCTACTACTATTGGTTTATTTTTATTGAATTTTTGGAATTTTGAGTTTTTTCAAAATTCTCTATGGAGATTGGTTTTTTGGACCTTCTCAGCATGTACGTCGGTTTGTTGGGTACAACTAACAACGTTTAATTGTCTTTGTGTATACTTATTGGTTTATTGGGTGTGTTTATGTGTTTTTAGCATTTAGCGACTTCAACAGATTGGTCGTCTATTCTTCAAAAACACCTGAAGATTAATAACTCCATTTGAAACAGCTGCAGTTCATAAGATTACAAATCCACATGTGACGAAAAATAAAATTAAGAATTTTTCAATAATTTATTTATACAAATCAATGATTCAGTGTCAATCATAATGTATTAATTTCATTGATAAAAACGACTTTCATGATAAATTTCTTTTATTAATTTAGTGACCTTCGTGGAGGATTTCTTTCATTGATCCAGTGACCTTCATAATAAATATCATTCATTGTTCCAGTGACCTTCATGAAGGATTTATTTCATTGATCCAGTGACCTTCATGAAGGATTAATTTCATGGATCCAGTGACGTTCATGACAGTTTTCTTCCATTGATCAAGTCACCTTCTTGATGGATTTCTTTCATCGATCTTCATGATGGATTTCTTCCATTGAGCTTCATGATGGATATTTTCTATTGATGCAGTTACCTTTCTGGTGGATTTCTTTCATTTATCCAGTAAACTTAATGTTGGATTCATTAATTGATTCAGCAACCTGCATTGTGGATTTCGTTCATTGATCGAGTTAACTTCATGATGGGTTTCATTCATTATCAAGTGTCCTTTATACTGTATAATGAATAATGATTATCGTTCTGATCCAGTATCTTTATAATTTATTATTTCGTTGATCTTGTTACGTTTATGATATATGCCTTTCATTAATCCAGTGAACTTCATTAAGGATTTATTACATTGACCTAGTGATTATTATGATGTATTTCCTTCACTGGTCTAGTGACTTTCATTATATATTACATTCATAGATCTACAGACCTTAATATTGAATTTCTTTCGCTAATAGAATGATCTTCATGAAGGATTTCTTTCATTGATCCAGTAACCTTCATGATGGCCTACGTAATGGATTTCTTTCATCGATCCAATTACCTTCATGATAAATTTCTTTCACAGAACTATTGATGTTCTCGGAAGATTTCTTTCACTGATACAATGACCTTCATGGTGGATTACTTTCATTGATCCTATGAACTTCATGATGGATTTGTTTTATAGTTCTTGGACCGATTAGAACTTGAAATAAGTTGATATTTCTCAGTAACATTTATCATTCTATTTCACAGTTTATTTTTAACTGCTCAAGTATTTAATTTAACGCTGTGAATGAATAATAGCTTAAAATTAAAAGAGAATATAAATAACAGATTGCAACATTGATTATAGAAATGAAAAAGGCACCGTAAAACTATGTGTCACTTGATTATTAAAAATAATATATTTTATTTCAAGATGAATCGGTAAAAAATAAAAAAATGGATAAAATAAACAATTAAGCTCCCTTCGTGTCAGTGTCACATGGCGTTAGCGGGTATCGTAGATCTGCAGATATGGAAAATCTCCACTCGCTTCGCTCCTCACAGTGTCTCGACCCTGTAGGGCATCAAAGGTAAACATTTTTGAAGGCACCTCAACTCGCTACGCTCGTATCGGGGAATCAGCCTTGTCGGATTTAGTAAACTATCACATTTTCTTTCAAGGTCAGAGTTCGAATTAAATTTTTGTTAATAACTACTCTATTTTTAATCGTAGAAGAGTGGGGTTTGTACCATTAAATGCATAATTGAAAAAAGACATTAGTATCCCACTAGATATATAATACAAGATATATAAACTGTTTAGGCCAGTCGTTTTCTCATTTTAATCCGATTGTTTTGAATTTCAATAGGTTACTATAATAGATATGTATTCTAGTTATGTTCGTATCATTATTTTTGCGACCGCTATCGAGCTTAAGTAAAGTCAATAACAACGATGGGAGTACAAGATAAGAAATATAATTGATTTCGGTTTATGATGTCATGAAGTCCCAAGATCAGTCAAAAAACTGATGTTAATATATTGGATGATTACCAAAATTCTTATACTGGGTCAGTACAAAGAAAGAAACATAAAATATTGACCTCCCATCCTCGAATTCTCAAATTGGGTCGAGATAGATAAAGAACATAAGAGACATGATACGAAAGATGGAAGAGAGGGATCTAACACAACACTACATCTGTAGATCTAGCAAGGTTACTTCGGGATTGCCACGAGCGTACTCACTTAAAATGAATTAATAAGATTGTTAAATATTAGCTGTTCCTTAATATTGCGTCCGGTTCAGCTCAATGTAAAAAATATTTTAATTTATTCAAATGAAACACACATATATATTTTTTTTTGTAAATTCTAGATTTATTAGATCTAGCTGACTAGGGATTCGCCACTGCATTGACGAAGCTTATACAAACACTGAATAACCTAACAATTAAATATCGTATACATTTGGAGACCAAGCCCACCAGTCGCGTTAAGTAACAATGGAACCTGTAGCGGGGATATCAAGTGAGTCATATTAAGTGTCTTGCCTTTATTTCCAATACTTCAATCATTTAAAAAAAAATTATGATTCCTAGCTACAGGTTGCATTGTTGTGTTGCGGAACTGGTGGTCTTTGTCTCAAAATGTGTAGAATAGGATATAAAAAAATAGTCTTTGTATAAGCCTCGTCAATGCCGTAACTGGCGAAACCATGGTCGGTTAGATCTAATAAATGTAGAATTTACAATAGATTTTGTATGTATTTTATTTAAGTTACATGCAATTCAAATACCGTCAGTCATCAGTGTAAACAATATAAATATTTTAAGTGTTTGCTTGTATTTGATGATTGTTACCTCCTCGCTGGGTTATGTAAATTAATTTGGTGATTGCAAACATTAAATGATCGCTCTTAATCGGCGTTGTCATTGGTCACTTCCGTTTCGTTGATTAACTGGTCTGTAATCGCTTCATGGGTTATTTTATATAGTTTCTTGTTCTAAATCATAAAAAGGATAATTAAATTGAAAAGATGGACTATCAGCCGTGTGAAATTGTACATATTGTATTTTGGTGATTCAAAATTGTACAGTAATATTTCGGGAGGTAATTCTAGAGCTAAAAATAAGAAAAATGTTTACGTAAACATGGGTCTTGTAACGCTTCTTTTTCAGCCTTTGGTTCATTTTGTGTTTTTTACAGAAATCATACATCTTTAAAAGTTGATGAGATATTGAACGTATTAACAATGCACCAAGACTGATATTACCATTTTTTTATATTTTAAAATGACTGACGTTTAAAATGCTCGAAAAGTTAGACAGTTATCATTACAAAATATATAGGCTACAAGAAACAATTGTTTTTCCTATTACAAGGGATTTATTTATTTTTTTTAAATATAAAATTATATCAAAGAGTTTTCAACAAAAATATTTACTTTAATTTTAAAACACCAATTGCCATTTTGAAATTGTTAAAAAAAAATCTTTATTTTAAGTAATTTCTGGTGAATTAATTACAATATTGGTATTAACAATTATTATAATTTCGTACTATTTTGGTGTAGGGTAATTTTTGGGTGTTGTAGGTAATTACTAACAAATTATGTTTTTAGTGTCTTGTCAATAAATACATTATTTTTTGACCTACGAACAAATTTAAAAAGGCATTTTTTTTTTTAAAAAAAGGACAATTGTTTGTTTCATGTAAATATTTTGTACCATTTTCTAGATATTCAACAATAATTTAATCATCTGCCAGTTTTTAAATGTACAAAAGAATTAGTTTGTTTTCTGCTTTACTGATAAAACAGTACGTTATTAATGTGTATACCAAATCTTCCCTCATATATTTTATCTACTTTAATATTTTTTTGTTGCAAAAACACATGATGACCGACAGCAAGAAATCAAAGTGTTTCTAAACCCAAGTTCATATAAACCTAATTTCTTATATTTACTTATACAATCAGCTCCCCAAATACTGCCCTACAATTTTAATCACTCTACATTGATTTAGAAAATAGTCCTCTTATTGACTTTGCAAAAGGTTCTTGAATTTAACTGCATTGACTTGGCTAACACTCTTCATATGTACTTGATTGATTTTGAAAACAGTCATCTTATTTACCTGTAATGACTTTGCAAGAAGTTCTTGTATTTAACTGCATTGACGTGGTAAACACTCTCTATATGTACTTGATTGATTTCGAAAACAGTCCTCTTATTAAATTTATCTGTATTGATTTTGCAAAATTTCTTGTATTTAACTGCATTGACTTGGAAAACACTCTTCATATGTACTTGAATGATTAAGAAAACACTACTCTTATTTACCTGTATTG
The DNA here is from genome assembly GCA_963513935.1 of Aphrophora alni. NCBI lineage: Eukaryota > Metazoa > Arthropoda > Insecta > Hemiptera > Aphrophoridae > Aphrophora > Aphrophora alni. The sequence goes on along the minus strand of OY740775.1, from coordinate 44,429,556 downwards.
ACTTTGCAAAAAGTTTTTGTATTTAACTGCATTGACATGGCAAACACTCTCCGTATGTACTTGATTGATTTAGAAAATAGTCCTCTTATTTAGCTGCATTGACTTTGCAAAAAGTTCTTGTATTTAACTGCATTGACGTGGCAAACACTCTCCGTATGTACTTGATTGATTTAGAAAATAGTCCTCTTATTTAGCTGCATTGACTTTGCAAAAAGTTCTTGTATTTAACTGCATTGACGTGGCAAACACTCTCCGTATGTACTTGATTGATTTAGAAAATAGTCCTCTTATTTAGCTGCATTGACTTTGCAAAAAGTTCTTGAATTTAATTGAATTGACTTGGCAAACACTCTTGTATGTACTTGATTGATTTAGAAAACAGTACCCTTATTTATATGTAATGACTTTGCAAAAAGTTTTTGTATTTAACTATATGACTTGGCAAACACTCTCCGTATGTACTAGATTGATTTAGAAAACAGTCCTCTTATTTACGTGTATTTCCTTTGCAAAAGGTCCTTGTATTTAACTGCATTGACTTGGCAAACACTCTCCGCATGTACTTGATTGATTTAGAAAACTGGCCTGTTATTTAGCTGTAATGACTTTGCAAAAAGATGTAATAGATTCACGCTAAAAGAGAATGTTTAGCAAACACGTGGAGCTTAAATTCTCGTTAAAATCCCAGTCATATTAAAAACAATGCAATCTTTTTTATGAAAAAAAAGAAACAAAAAAAAAAATAATAAAAATTTCCATTGGATTAAGCAGGGTTGACTAATTCATAACATGCGAAAATGAATTTTAATGTAGTTAAAAGTTAAACGTAAGGGGAGTTAAAGGATTAATATATATAACTAAAATCTAAATTACAAATAATATGTGAAATTTAAATTAATAAAAATGAAGGTAATTGGATATAATATAATCAAAGTAATTTATATCTGGTGGGCTTTTTAGTTCGTGTGTTTGAATATTACAACTCAAGGTTGTGGAGTTCTTTGATATTCTTGGTAGGCCGTGTAACAATTAATATGTCCTGTTAATTCCCCATTTTTAATACATATTGTTCCATTAGAACTAGGTTCAGGTATGTGTAATAAATTACGTAAGATAATATGTAAGTCCCTTTATAGCTAATATGCCATGCCGGTTCCCTGTGTGCTGATTATTTTGACAGAGTTAAAGATAATAAGATAATATATTCCAGTGCTGGAAATCTTGGGACCTGAAGTGCAAAACGTCGTGGCTAAGATTAGCTAGCCCACAGTTCCGCTTACAAACACCAGCTTCTCGAACATTATATTAGCTATATAAAGACACTGCGTTCAAAAATGTTATAGAATTATGATAAAATACAAGGTGCGGCAAAAAAAACGATCTATTTTCTGCGGCGCACGGTTCAGCGACAGGACGTCTGAGGGTGGTGGGGGTAGGCTTGTTGTAAAAAAAGCCATTGTCGGTAGTCATGGAGCAGTGGTCGCCTGAGCAACGGGCGTTTGTTATCGAGGCTTGTTTTAAAAGTGGCAATTCAATCGTTGCTACTCAGCGGCAGTTCCGTGCATTCTTTCAATTAGGTCGACATGGAGAAGTTCCGTTGCGTAGCACAATTATGCGGTGGGTTAGCCTACTAACTTTAGAACAACGGGTTCTGTGTTGAAAAAGAAGCCGACAGGCCGTTCAAGGTCAACTCGGACGCCAGAGAACATCTATAGACTTCGTGCTGTTGTGGAAAAGAGTCCTCGTAGGCCCGCTCGTAAACAAGCTGCTGCTTTGAACATGTCTGATCTCTCGGTCAGACGAATTTTGCGGTTCGCATGGCTTCAATTGTTGCACAATAGCCAATTTGTATGGATGAAAATTCAGATCGAACCGCAAAATTCGACCTAATTGAAAGAACGCACGGAACTGCCGCTGAGTAGCAATAATTGAATCGCCACTTTTAAAATACGCCTCGATAACAAACGCGCGTTGCTCAGGCGACCACTGCTCCATGACTACTGACAATGGCGTCGTGTAGGCTTTCCAACAAGCCTACGACCACCACCCTTAGACGTCCTGTCGCTGAACGGTGCGCCGCAGAAAATAGATCGTTTTTTTGCCGCACCTTGTACATTAATGAAATTTTTTAAATTCGAGAAAGAAGGAGAAAATTCTTCTTTGTTTGATTTGGAATGAAAGGGGGGGTAGGGATAATTTTAAATTCATCAATGAACCCACAGTCTATTTTTAAATTATACATTTATTAAGATATAATTTTTATTAATTTTCCTCAATGTTGCTATGAGATGTAAACTCCTTCCTTAGCATGCTCCTGACCGCACGTATTCGAATTCTAAAATAGAAAAACAATTATTTTTACTTTATAATATAGTTACGTATTTAATAGCATTATATGTAAGGAAATTATTAAAATATAGCATAATAAGAATATAGCATTATATGTAAGGAAATAATAATAATTAGAGTTGAGAGAAGTGAGTAGATCAAATTTGGTAGAGAGTTTAAATCGAAATGTAATAAACTTACAATTAATAAAAAAAGATTCACCAATTGTCACGACTTTTTACCTATAATAATTATTTCTAAATAATGTCTTGGTCAATATACGGGAGCGTATATTTTATTTATGATCCGAGTAAAAAGTATGTATGGATCTAAAATAAAATTGACCAATCCTACATGAAAGTCTCTGTCTCTGATGGTAAACTATTTCTACATTAGTTGTCGTAACGAAAAATTATATAAATTTAATAACAGCTGATTTAATTTGACAACCATACAATCATTTTGAGGTTGGTTTAACCATCCAGATCCATGAGAGATGATCATCTTCCATTTTTAACATGTAGGGTGTTGGTAAATTTATTGAATGAAAAAAGTATTTCAAGATGTGTATTATACAAACTCTCTGAAGGTAAAATATGTATTACAAAAATCAAGTGAGGGAGTTTTTGTACGAAATGAAGTTCCTAATGTCGAAGGTCGAGGTTCCACAACAACTTCTTATTGTCGATGGTTTAACTTCTAAATTAGGTTTGTAATATAGACTATCGAAGTTCCACACCAAGTTCTTAATCCCGAATTTTGAAGTTTTACATGAGTTTCTTATTGTGGACGGTTGAAGATCAACACCAAGTTCTTAATGTAAATTGTTGAAGTTATAGATCATCTTAATAATATTGATTGTCGAAGTTCCTCACAAAGTTTTAAAGGTCGGTGGTTTAAGTTCTACATGAGGTTCTTGATGTAGACCGTCGAGGTTCTACAACAAGTTCCTATTGTTGATGGTTGAATTTCTAATTCAAGTTTTTAATATAGACGTCGAAGTTCCACACCAAGTTCTTAATGTCAATTATTAAAGTTCTATATGAGGTTCCTAATGTAGACGGTTCTAGATCAACACCAAGTCTTAATGTTGGTGGTTGAACTTCTTCAATAAGTTCTTAATGTAGACAGTTGAAGATCCACACCCAGTTCTTAATGCCGACTGTCCAAATTCCACATCAGGTTTTTAATGTCGACTGTCGAAGTTCAACAACATATTCTTAATGTTTACTGACAAAGTCCTACAACAAGTTCTTAAAGTCGGCTGTTGACGTTACACACCAACATCATAATTTCGACTGTCGTTGTTCCAATTCAAGTTCTTAAAGGTTTCGATGATTGAAGTACTACATCAAGTTCTTATTGTAGACAGTTGAATATCCACACCCAGTTCTTAATGTAGACTGTCGAAATTCTACATCAAGTTCTTAATGTTAACTGTTAAGTTCCACATCAAGTTCTTAATGACGACTGTCAAAGTTCCACACCATAATCTTAATGTTGACTGACAAAGTCTCACAACAAGTTCTTAAAGTCGACTTTTTATGTTTCACAACAAGATCTTAATTTCGACTGTTGAAGTTAAACAGCAAGTTCTCAATATTAACTGTCGTAGTCCTACATCAAGTTTTTAAAGTCGAATGTCAAAATTCCACACCCAGTTCTTAATGTTGACTGTCGAAATTCTACATCAAGTTCTTAATGTTAACTGTTAAGTTCCACATCAAGTTCTTAATGACGACTGTCAAAGTTCCACGCCATTATATTAATGTTGACTGACAAAGTCTCACAACAAGTTCTTAAAGTCGACTTTTTACGTTTCACAACAAGATCTTAATTTCGACTGTTGAAGTTAAACAGCAAGTTCTCAATATTAAATGTCGTAGTCCTACATCAAGTTTTTAAAGTCGAATGTCAAAATTCCAGACCAAATTCTTAATGTTGATGGTTGAAGTTCTATATATAGTTCCTAATATCGACAGTTGAAGCTCCAAATCAAGTTCTTAATATCGACGGTAGAAGTTCCAATTAAAACCCTCAGTGGCTTACTTTATTGAATACGGACTTAGCAACCAGAGGGAATCCGGCTATACCTACACGTTGTTCATGTCTTTTTCATCTTTCCTATCAGGTCTCTCTTGACCAACCCTTGTTGTCTTGCGATCCTGACGATATAATATTCGAGTGTCTATTTTAGGTTTGTTTACTTTTTTAAAGACTTATGCCTATGGTAACTAGAAGGTTGGGTGTCAAAACAACAAAACATAGTACAAAGATATAACTAAGAGGACTGAACATAACGCAGACGATAGGCAGACATCATTCCAAGAACCACTGTACTTAAAGGATCCCAAAACTTATAAATCTGAAAAAGGTCGTGAACTTTTGAACTTTCTAAAAATTTTGTGTTGAATGAATTAATGTGCTAACTTAGCGATTATTTCGGAATTAGAAATACTGAAAGAAAACAAGTTAACACTGTGTGAAAAATTATCAAAGATATTGTGTAAGAGTTATATGAAGAAGAACGTATTTAATATAAAGTTTTGGTTATCACATATAAAATTATTTAAAAAAAAAAAATACAAGAATAACCGATTGTAGAATATCCACAACTTAATTAAACAGATACAACATATCCCACAACAGAAAACTCAATATGGATTATAAATATTAATGCGACATAATGATACTTATTTAGTTTAAAATAAATTCACTTACTTGCTCCTCTGCAGACGTCTCTTTTGAAAACACAATAGTTTTTAAACGTCTGGTATCCATGGATTGGTGAATATGCGCAAATTCTATTCGACCATGGCGGGCAAATTCGTATACATCTAGAAAACAAATATCCGATGACCCTTACAATAAATCGTACAAATCTGATGATGTTTCTAAAGAAACTAAAAAAATTTAGTTCAACCTTGTAAGGTGCCGAAACTATCTCTGGACGTTTAGTAACTGCGACTTCTGTCTCTCCATGCAAATAAACTCCATACAAAGCATCAACTTTTCCTGGTTCCTTTTCAATTTTTATTACATCTATTATCGTCTTATTAGGAGTGTTATTATCATCTAAATTAATTTGTTCGAATGTAACTTCTTCGTTTTTATTTAGTTGAAACAATTTGTCGATATTGTTATACAAATCTAAAACAAATAACATGATTAATAAAGAAATAAATATCTGATCTAAAAACATAAAATAATGATTAAGTAGAAAATAATTATTTATAGAAAAACAAATGCCTAAGGATAATTTTTGCTTTGCTCTGTTTGAAGTATTGGCAAATTAACAACAGATAATGCATACTGAGATCAATACAGCTTAAGTTACTAGATATGGGTAGTTACATGTCAGAACTAGAGACACTAACATCTGAGCTGTACAGCATATCATGGATATAGACAATCTATTTAGTTTGTAAATTCAATGCAATGACATAAAGTCTAGTCTTAAAATTTACCGCACATGCACACGATAAAATTTTCTATGTACTTTGATCATTTTTTGCATATATTTTTAGTCTTTATACAACCTTTTATTATATTATTATTTTTATAACTTGTATTTTATAATAAATCACACTTTCATTTAAATAATATTGATGTCGGGATAACTATAAGGCCACACAATTTTCATTTATTTAAAGTTGTAGATTTGTAAATTAATAAATATTATTATTATTATTATTATTACTTTTTCATTTTTTAAATTGTTCATTCACTAATTTTTACAATATTAGTTTACATAAAATAATAACAATGAGCTTTCCTGTCCAGACACAGGGCACGTATCACAATAACTTATATATTTTGAAAAAAATACGCTTTAAATTACTAAAACCTATTTCAACACTTAATATATTTTATAAAATTTAATAAGATTTACCTTATAAAATTAATAGATTTGATTTCTTATTTTCACGTCATCAAATGTAGTTTATTTAGTTTTAACATTTGTAGGATCCTATAGGCACAAGTTTAGTTTTGTCAGGAATTTCTTTCTTTTTCTTTTTTCATATTTGATTTATTTTTAAAAAAATACTATTGGTTAATATGGTCACATAAGGTATTACTATTTAATGGATCAAATGTTTGACTATTTCTTTTTTTTTGTAATAATTTACAGAGTTTAAATTTCCTCCAACAATTGAATTTTACTTGTGACCAATATCTTGATATAATGCCTTTACAATAAATTTTTAATAATTAAAAAAACATTTTATTGTATTTATAAATACTAAACCAATTTTGGGATAAATGACTACCTGGGTTGTAATCTTACAAAACTCTTCTGTTCAAGCTTAAATATTATTCCAATGGTTGACAAGTTGCACGAAAGAAAGTTTAATTATGGAAGGAATTTAAAAGACAGTTTGTCATCCTCATATATTTATTTGTAAATAAATATATTATTACTATTGCTTTCATATTCCAATAATATCCTCAAAAGAAATTATAGATGACAACACGCATACTAAATATGCAATTACATTAAAATATCAAACTATATATTACACATTAAAACATAACCTAAATTATTAAAATAATAGCTGAAGTACAATAAAATTAATATAAAAACTACGGATAAACAAATAAGACCTCTAACAAAAAAAAAAAAATATCACATTCAACTATACCCAAGCAATAAAATAATAGAACAGAATCCCCCTAGAATAGAAGAATCCAGATAACAAGAAGCAGTCTAAGATTTAGCTTAAGAATTTTATAACTTTTCATAGTCTTTGTATATATCAACCTACTTGTGATGAAATCCATATGATTATATGAACTTAACCATTGCTGTCTAGCGTGATAGTTACAATATTTTTCTGGTATCATAACTGTGAATGGCCTTGTTTCGGCATATGTTCACACTTAGGTTTTAGTCCTGGTATAAATGTAATAGATTTCCTATGTATGACAAACACTAGTTATTTATTCTGATATGATAATGTTCCTCAAAGAAAAATTCAATTGCTTCAGTTGATTGTTAAAACATGATTATTAATATACCACTAATTAATAAGCTGTTAAAAGAATTGAATCTTTGCAATATAGTTATTTCATAATGATGATATACATTATCATGTTAAATCAGACACTGGCCATAAAAACAAATATACTTGGCGTTTCTAGAATATAAATCAACTCAAATATAAAAGTAAAAGTTAGTTCATAGCCTAGTAGCTTTGATATATATTGGATACTAGAACTAGATCAATAACCTCACTTTAAACTATGTTGTATTTTAGTGGACTCCAAGCTAAGACTAAATAAAAAGCTTAGTCTTTGTACTAATAAACCATATTAATAATTAATTATAATACAATTTTAATTTCAACAATACAAATAATCTTGAATTTATTTTCCCACTAATATTGTTTAACTGTATATTCAAAATGAACTTATTTTCGATAACAAAATGAATGAAAACACAATGTCCCCCAAAAAAGTTTTAAACCGCTTTATTTGTGCAACAAATATATAAGAAGACGTTTCAATGAATAAGTCATTATCCTCCGTTCTATATTCACACTAATCTTGATGTGTATAACACTGTCACACTCTGTCTAACTTTATAAAATTGTTCACCACAGAAATATAATTATAGAAAATACATTTAAAAATAAAACTACTAATATAAAAAATAAAATAATAATATTTATAATTAATATAAAATAAACCAACAAATAAATATGAACAAATTGTACTCCACTGAAATATAAAATAGAAATTATTCTTAAAATAAAATAAAACCAACTAATAAACTTTACAAAGTGATATAAAACAAAAATCAAATAGAAATGGAACTAAAGTACATTGTGTAAAAAATAATATATAATGAAACTTACATTATGAATGAAGCAAATAAATTTTCACACATAATGTCACATTATCACCGTAACCTTGTTCGAAGGGTTTTATCGTGCTTAAATATGAAAAACATAGACAATTTTGAGGAATAGGCATTTATTTCATTGAGTAACATTTTATTGTTTTTTTTTAAATATAGAAATACTTTGAAAGCTTTCCAATAATATGTTTGATGTAACTACTACATTTAATTTAAATTTGTTTAAATCTAACTTGTGGTTGGGTGAGCTCATACACATTAGATTTTTCGGTTGGAACAAATGTTCATAAAATTTCGTTATACTTTTTCTTTATTGGCCTATATAAATGTTATTAGACGAGTCATTATTAATCTCAAAAATTCCTGGATTTAATTATTTTCATAAAAACATAACTGAATATACTACAATCTTTGTTTTGTTGCATGTTTTTTTTGTGTTTATGAGAATCCTAATTTTCCTTATTGTACTGATAGGTCTTCTATTTCCAGGTTTTCCTTAACTGAGGTAGGAAGATATATAATTATATTCGACATATTAACAAAATACATACAGATTTATTCGTACTTACTGGTCACAATGGCTTGATCATCGCTGTTCAATTTCCCATCCTTACTATAAATTATTCTCTTAGGTAGGTTCGCTATTAATTTAGCAACTGCCGCTCCAGTTACATTCTCTGGTTCTGGAAAATTAGATTAACAAAACGTATGAGTACAATTAAAGTAATAAGTTTAAGAGAATGTGGATTTAGTGAAAGAATTGTACAGAGAATCAAACATATATGAAAAGTATAAATGTTGTATAACAATAGGAAAGCAATAATGCCATCTACAATTTCTGTCAAAAAGATGAAATAAAACATATTTTGAGAAAATATTAAAATATGGGGCCAAACTTGCTTTGATTAAATGCGTCCTCAGCGGTAGTTGAATTTCATTATAATTAGGTATTTAATGACGGTGGTCAAGGTTAATTTTTGTTTTTATCGTTATTCCTTAACAATAATGTTTTTATTTTTTTATTTGCAAATATAAAAGATCTTTTAATGTTACTTGATAATGATGTAATTAAGTTCAAATGATTAAATATGGTGTAATCGGATATTTTTTGATCATTTGTGTTTGTATTAAATCTAACAAATGACATTTCGAGTGTATAAATCAACCCTCTTTATCAAGTGTAATACTAAAAGAGATTTAGGATAACTTCCTCTTGGCTCTACCACTTTAACAGTTGTTTACCGACCTTTAAAAAGTGTAGGCCTGTTTTTGGTGGTTTTACATGATCAGGTTAATAATAATTAGTGTTAGCTTTAACTGCTCAGGCCTAGTTTTAGGCTCGATTACTGTTCTTAACATTATTAGTTTCCAACATGATCCTAGACTCTAGGCAATGTGTTTGTTCTTCGGTTTTATACTTTAGGTTTTACACTTGATAACTTGAGAGATGATTTGTACACTTGAAACGTCATATATTTTGTAAATATGGTAAATGCTTATACCGATTAAAACATTTTTATAATTTGCTTAACTAGTAAATGGGCGATTTTTTAAAATTTGAATAAAAACTCATGAAAAGGTAAAGATGGCAAACAACGTTTTGGGGATTTCGCAAAAAAAAAGTTTCTTTTTTTGTGGTAGTTACCCACAAATATTAAGACTTCGAAATTTTATTAAAATCTATTCTCGTCTTTTGGCTGTAGATCACTACACATACAACATACAACATACAACTAGATCACTATCCAGACAGAAGAACTACAGACATCATTCAGAAAACCACATTTTTGTACCCAGGGAGTCTCAAAACAGATATTTTGGACACTTAAGAAATTAGACATCAATATTTTTTATACAAAATGTTTTCTATATTTTATCATTTAAGGCAGTAAACAATTGATAAAACTTTACATAAGGGTGCGTTATTTGATTTGAGACGAATTAATGTTGAAAAAAAAATAAGATCTTTGCAGAAAAATGGTTTTTTCAACACAAGTTATTTTGAATCGAAGAAATAATATTACATTATTAATTCTGTGTTTTGTCGATGCTTTCAGTCATTTCAGTGTCAAAAAAATTTTTTTTAATGGAATTCTACATTTCTGTGTCTATTCTGTGCTAGAAACAGGAAAAAAATTCTTTCTAAGATGTTATTAAGATATTCAAGTCGGAAAATTAATGCAAGATTTCGATCGCCAAATATATACAATGCTTTTAGTTACAATCGTTTATTGTCTCTTTAGTTAGACATTTCCTATAAGAGCCTTCTAATATAAATACCTTCAAGGCTGTGCCACAAAAGAGTAGGAAATATCTGGAAGGGAGCTCTACACACTACCGTGCAAGAAGAGAGCGAGAGAGAGAAATATTAAGGGTTGTATCAGAGAGAACTTAACACGCTACAGTAATCATGAAGGTCAGGAACACTTTCAGACTACAACAAAGCGCTACCGTTCTGAAGAAAGAATGAGGAATGAGTCGGTGGTAGCTCAATACTCTACCCCCTACCCCATTCGAGACTGTTAGGAATCCCTTCAGAGGAAGTTCAATACGCTACCGTACCTGAAGATATATATATATATATATATATATATATATATATATATATATATATATATATATATATAGAGAGAGAGAGAGAGAGAGAGAGAGAGAGAGAGAGAGAGAGAGAGAGAGAGAGAGAGAGAGAGAGAGAGAGAGAGAGATGAGGATATCTCGGAGTTAGCTCAACACGCTAACAGAGGAAGGAGATGAAAGGACGAGTTAGAATGGTAGCCTAAAGAAGACTAGTCATAATTCAACTTTTAAATAAACAGGCGTTTGTTAAATTATTTCTTTGTAACAAATATATCCGTTACAAGCTATTCTCCATTTTCTTTTAATTTAAAATAAAATGTTATTATTTTAACAAATAGGTAGGACATATCGTAACCTTCAAGGAAAATGTAGTTCCCCCTACCAAAAATTTTTGTAAAAATAACTTCTTTAAACAACGTTTTTTCACTATTGTTGATTAAAAATATTCATTTGGTGTCTGAATAAAAAAAAAAACCTGTATATGTTTCAGTAGCCAAAATTTACTTATGAGTAAGTTGTCTAATAAGATTTACGTGTTACCTTTAGTGGTTTTTTCAATTTCCACGTAATCAACAGGTACGTATTCATCTTCATCCGTAATCAAGTCAACTATGGCAACTGAAAATAACAAAACATCATCTAATTAAATTTACACATACTTCTGTTATTCGTTTGAGTTATGTTATTGAAAAATTTAAAACAAGTATAAAGTTATACTATTTTAAAGATAATAGTTGAAATTGAATATTTGTATACGTCTTTATAACCAAAAAATAATCATCTTGAAAAACGTCAGTTGGACTACATTCGTTTGACTTTACCATATTATCCAAGAATATCATTTCAATAGTTTTCAATAACTTTTTGTTTTTAAACAAATTTTAGATGTTGGATATCTTTGAAAAATTATGTATATATTTTAATAAGAACTTAAACTTTCTTCCCTCTGTCATGAAGATACGACTCAGCATATGCCATATTTCATTTTTTGATTTCACTTAATGTTTAAAGACGAAAACATTTTGGCCATCATAGTCATTTAACAAAATAAGAAAATATAAAATTATGACTCCTATCGCTCAAATACTTTAATTGCGCCAGGGTCGGATGATAACTAAGTTTACCAAGTAAGATCAGATAGGAAATACAAAGAAAGTAATAAACATTGACAGACTACATTAAAAGTCATATTTGATTGAACAAGATTTTTGTGACTGAAGTCAAAGTTTTGTTTTGTTTTGTTTTTGTCAATTATTCTTGAACTTTACTACTTTTTTTAAGCTTACTTGCCTATTTTAGGATAATAAACATTTTATAACAGCCTCATACTCTATTCATTTTTTTTTACGATAACTCATATACCGGAATTTTTTGAGAGATCCCAAACAACACTTTTCGGTTCGGCCTTTTGTAAAATTTGGTAAACATATTTAGAGCCAATTTAGAGAAAATCGTAGTTTTTTGTTTTCATCTTATCACGGTTACTTCTACATTTTGAGTTATAAAAAGAATGAAAAACGTTTTCCGATATATGGCCAAAATATGCCCACATAATAAATTTGATTAAATTATACCCTCCTGTTTGGGTTTTAGAACACGCCACATTCTCGTATACGAGACAGACGGACATTATTCCAAAACTACCACTCAGGGGTTTTCAAAATACCTGATATCACATTAACATTTTGAATATGTAGTTTCTTATCTCAATACGCTTTGAGTAACAAAGTCATGCGTAATCCTTAAATATTTAAATAACTACAATAAAGTTTTAGTATATTATTCACAAGTTGTATATCTTACCTCTACGGTCCAATTCTACTCGAGCTGCAACCAAAGCAGCAACAGCTACTGAAAAATAAACAGATGTAAATAAATTTACACATATTGAATCTTGCAGCTTACGTATTCTTTTTCAATTGCCCACGGTTTTTAAAATAATTTGCATACGTAAAAACATTTAAATTTTAAATTTAGGAATATATATATATATATATGAAAAATGTATAATATTGTATAACGTCTCAAAGTGATCAGATTGATATTCTAAATCTTTTAAGGATGTTCACAATAACAACTATTTCCTATTGTAACAAAGTGGCAGAAAAGGCGAAGCCCGAACTACATTATTGAAAACAAATTAACAATTTTACCTCCTACATTTACTCGCAGGCACATAGATGCAACTAAAATTTAACTTAGCTTAACATTTTGAATGATCCCGGCGCAATAATTAGAAAAACTCTTTCCTGATAAGAAGCGTGGATATTTAACATGAACTCCATCTTCGATTAGTTCCAAAGTTTGGCCAAATACCAAAATTATTTAAATCGGTCAAGACGTTTAAGCTGCAGAGCACTGGAATATATAGAGGTACCAGACAGACACACCACTCTTGTAACCAAGGAGACCTGCAGGTATATCCACCTAAAACTAGACATCTATTTTTGGCCAATCACGTACTACGTATATAAATATGAGAAAGTAAATGAGTCAAAAACGTTTAAAAAATGTATTTTATAAATATATTTAAATCGATTTATTTACTACATAACAAATTTCCCTAGGTGGGGTATATTGGAAGCTTTAAGACAAAAAATGTCTAAGGACGTAGACCTCCATCCGAGTTTTGCTTCATTTTTATCACGAAAAACCATTTCAAAAAGTCAGGAAAAATACCCTTGTGACTGTGGGTCCATGTTCTATACAAAACAATATGTTCAGAACATCTTTCCGATGAGACCAGCCTTATCTTTGGAGTTTGAGTGGGGTGCGGGATGTTCTTTACCTCACAAAGAGAGGTTAAGCCCAGCATAGACAAACGTTAAATTCGGAAAGTGTTTTAAACTTGATTTTGTGGTATTAAATACAAATTAAGAGACCATAGCAACCAATATAACAAAACATACAAAACAGCTTATTAAGTCCAATACATCAAATAGATGCCAGAATGTGTTTAAAAGGTGATTTTTTAAATTTAAAAATAAAAGAGTATATTCATAAATTTTCGCAAGAATTTTCAAAATGTTTTTTTTATTTAAAAAAAAAACCGCATGGAAAATTGGTCCGATAGAAATTGAAAAATAAGCATTAGGAAGGTTGACGTTAAAAACATTAAAAACCTCTAAAAGTTTCCTGTGTGACCATAAGTTGGTGCCTCAGATAGTGACATGTTATTATATTTTATATTTACTAACGATTCTCAGACTCTAATCTTTCCAATGATGTAGGTTTAGCGGCTACGGAGGAGTTCTCTAGCAAACATATTTAAGCTCTGCTGAATTATCTGTAACATTCTGTCAGGGCACAATACATTCTTATAACAAGCCACAGAAATCAAATAAAACATTTCTTTTCACAATCTTATATAGAAATCATTAAAACTACTTATATAAAATTAAACTATTCCTTGTAATGTATCCAGCCCAACATAATTAACATATGAACATAATTAAAATATAAACTATCACTTGGACATGAAGAGTAATATATCTTAAAAAAAAAAAAAAAATAGTGTCAAAATCTGACTTTATCAGAATTACTTTTAGGTATCCCAAACCAATATTGTCATCAGAGAGTGACAAGTGCATTCTCAAATATTTTAAACATCTATTTAAATCTAGAAAACAAAATTTTAATCCTCCCTATAATTACTATTATTACCACCCTATTGATTTTATCCATATTTTCCCCCGCATACAGCCAATTCATAACATGTTATTTTTTTTATTTATTAAAATATGATTGGAAACTGATTTTGTTCGGCCAAATATTGAACAGTTTGTTGACCAGATTTGCATGGAATCTTATAAATTGTTCTAAATATGATGTTGGAATTTCATATTTGAGAAAACCCCTCAGTCTTATGATATAATTAATTTGAAACATTCCTGTATCACCTCAATAATTTTTAAAAAATTCTCCAAACCTTATTATATACAAGTGTCTTATCGACAGAATCTTCAACTATTTAATTAGAGAAAATTTGATTAAATCCTTTATATTTTCATTACTATACGAAAATATTTTTACTGTAAGAATTAAATTTGATTCGATGTATTACCTAACGTAACATAACTTATCTACCCAACATAGTATCCCGTACTGGAGTCTAGAAATAAATATCCAAAATATACATATTTCAATATCAGTAATGAAATGAAATATCTTAGGGTATAAAATTTCCTCAAAGGCAACTATAATTCTGAATTTATTCTTTTAATATAGAACTACCAATTACAATTTTAGTTTTCATTAAACCAATATCTCAATTGGCTTAAGTCAACTTGTATCTATATTTTTAGGTCATGATTATTAGCAGCCAAATAACACTATGCTGTGTCGTATGGAAATGCAGTAAGACTCCCATCCTATTTAAATCATATCTATAGAATAAAATAATATTGTACACAACAAGGAACCCAGCGGAATTTAAATTTAGGTCTGGAACCACTCAAAAGACTTCACACTCTGACACATTAAGTTCTATAAGTAGATAGTTAAAGTACAATAAATACCACTGTCCTGACTCATCATCAACACACATGGTCTGCAAAATCAAAAGCATTTGATACATAAATTAATAACCAAACACCTTATTTGTATTTAAACCCCGGTACAGAGTCGAAGAAAACTATGCTAAAGCATTTTCCTTTTTGCACTAAAAGTATTCTGATTGTTCCTTAATATTGTGTTTAATAAGAACGACTACTGCAAATTTGATTTGGCTCAGAAACTCCGATTTCTAAAATTGATAGACATAATATGAACCAATATCAAATATTTGTCTATTTAATTTTCTTTAAAGAGAAACCTTATTATTTAAACCGACCTCTATAAGAGGTTTTTATTTTTTTATATTTAAGTGTATATTGAAAAAGTATAAATATCTTTCTGTATTAATTGATTATTGCCAATTATTTAATATATAAAACATATTACGTGTTGAAAACTAAGAGCATTAAATTCTACAAACAAGTTAATAAAAACTTTTGTTGGAAAATCAGCTTTTGGTTAAAACACTCCAATTTTAGAAAAACAAACTTAGTGAGGCAGCTAAATTATTGGAGACCCAGTTAAAAAAAAAAATCGTGTCTTTTAAAAACGTTGCCTAAACGAAAACTGATTTAGAAAATAAGCTTTTAACTTTGTGTTAGAAATTGAAATGCTTATAACAAATACTGGGTGTTTAATACTAATAATAATGTTTTAAACATTTTCAGAGTACTATTTACATTTTAGGATTTAAGATTTTTTTTTTAATCTTAATTTTTCTATACTACTTTGTATTAAATTAGACGATGTGAAGAGCTTCCTCATTAATGTATTAAATGGTTTTATACGTTAGAGTAGAATTTCTGTTTTCCGAATCAATATTAATTACGAAGTTTAATATCGTAATATTATTTACGAATCAGTGTACGAAGTTTGGTAATTGTAAAACAATTGACCTGCGTACTTTGACTAATCTTTAGATATGATGACATCAGGAAACCGAAAAAGTAACTGTTAACCGGGCGTCTGTCCGTTTTCTCTACGTAAGTACGATAGCGGCCACAAAAATTAGGATAGAAACATGAAATTTAGTACTGTGGTATATCCGTGCTCATTTAGAATACTATAGGTTTACTATTAATTGCCGAGACGTTGACAAGAGACGAGCGAGTGGAGGTTTGTTAATAGATCCTCATCTACTAGTTCGAGTGCCCCAATTTTCATTGCCTAACCGACGTCAAGACATTGTCATATAGGTAATATTTACGACGTTCAGAAAAGCTGTTATAAATTACCTTATTACTGAATAAGACCCTTTGATCTACCAAATGCAAATTAACATTTTGGTTATTTTTGGTTATTACATTTAGAGGATCTGTTTTTATTGCATTTATATGATATAGTTTGGTGAGTACCACATCAACTAGTGATATTTTTGTCATAGAATAATATTGTCAGGTTTAATCTTACTTAGGTAATTCCCACAGCCTCGTAGTAATGATTTAGGTAATTTGATTACCCATACAATAAATAACTTATAGCATCCGCAATGGTCACAGGCGTAACCCACTCATACACATACATTATTAATAGCCTTGTTATATAGATTAAGTGTTTTAATAAAAAAGGCAATCAAATGGTTAATAAATGCAGATAACTTACCCAAATAAAAGAAAATTACTGCCGTACTCTTCATTTTGAACCAGCATGTATTCTAATTTAGAAACACATCCTCTCAATATTATAATTATAGTTTACTGATATTCTACTTATCTGTTAGTTCAGGGTTATTCTATTTTTTGTTTAATAAATACCATTAACTTAAGCCCTCAAATATAAAATCAGACAATTTTAGTTAATTTATAACATTGACGCAAAAGTTTTTTTTTAAAAATCTACATCAATAAATTTTCCCGATAAACATATTTTAAATAACAACTGTATAGCGGAAAGTAAAAACATGTACGGTAACTTATTTCATATTTATTTATCAATTTCAATGAACCGATTTTATGAAAGAGGAATAATTATTTTATTTGGTTAAATTAAAGTTATTATTTAAAATTGATTTTTGTTATAACTTTTTGTATTAATTTAAAAAATAAAAATGAACTAAAAGTTAGTATGGTTAATGAGTTAAACCTCAAAAGTTTGTTCCAGAATCTTGAAATATAATATAATAAGATATAGCTCTCTTAATTGCTCAATGATTTATATTTTGAATCAGAGAGCATTCAATATAAATGGACACCGAGATAAATAAATAGTCTTAATTCCTTTAAAACTTCTCACAGACGAATTAAACAAAATATACATAAAAAAAGAAGAAGAATTACAATGAATTTTGTTACTAAACTTGCTTGCTTATTAAAAAATAAATACATTTATCTTGAATATAAAATTACAGCTAACTATAAACGGAGAGAATATTTATAATGTGTATTATAACCTAACCTATCCTAACGTAACCTAACCTAACTCCCCGTACCATCAACCTTGATGTAAATCTTAATTAATTAATTCAAACTAACCTTGACCTGAATTCATTATATTTTGTTTTTGTTTTTTAATTGTTGTTTAAAGACAAATAAACCATTTGATTATGATCGCCTTATGAGGAAATTAAGAAAGGAACACAAAATAAAGATTCCTAGAATTACGTCAGAGGTGAAAAAGAACTAGAGTTGGTCAAGAGAAAATATGTGATAAAGATGAGAGAGAGGAAACATATTCGGAATATTTAGACAAAAGACCACAGTGTATTTTTATTGGTTATACATAGTAGTGTTCAAATCTGCCTCCTAATACTGTATACTCTATTCCACATTTTTTAAATCCGTTTGTATTCTACTCCAACTCGTATGTCGGTAATAATTTCCTTATGAGTAACCATTCCAAACGAATATCGTATGATTTTGAGAAGAAATCAGAATAAACTATATAAATGTCAAGTACATATTCAACAAATTAGGAGTTATAATAAAACTCTAATTATTAAAAAAATAATTAACTAAAAATTGTTTAAAAACTCTAAATTATATGAAAATAGTATAATAATTATTCAAATTATAAAATTAAACCATTATAAACACTGTATACACTTAAAATGTAATCATTGTTTAAAGTTTGCCATGCATAAATAAACTAAACAAACCACTAAAACGAAGGATTTGTTTTAACGAGATCATTTATCTTAACCTTTATTATTAGTTGTTCACAAACTCACTTGGAATCTACCGTCTTACATTACAATCTATTAACAGTTCCTAATATTACACTCCTTTACCACTCCACTTTATTTTTATTACAATCGATTGATAGAACAAAATATACAAGTTCAATCAAAGTATCGCATATACAGCGTTAAATATCTTGACAAACTTCAAGAAATGAGAGCGAGATTAAAGCAAATAAAAAAATATACAAATATATATTTTAAAAAGGATCGTTTTCCGTTTATCTGTCTGTGTTTAATATACAGGACGATTCCACTATCCGTTAACATTGGTATTTTGGAGGGGATGGTATTAAACGGTTTGAACTTTAAAGTCTGTTTAAAATAAACTCTAGGAATTTGCTTATGAGGAATCTTATACAAATATTTATTTTGATAATTAACAGTGTATTGCATTAACTTTGGTAGCACTTTTCGTGCCTAAAAATATTGAAATAAAACCCAGTATCGTTAAATGATTCATTTAGGAAAAAGCTAAAAACTGACCAATTTTTGTGTAAATGGTTTAAAATAGCGGCCAAAAATGTATAAAATGGAAATTGATTGAATTTTTTTTTTTAAAAGACAGAATATTAAAATCAATTGAAGAGCTTTCAAACAATATCCTACTCTACCATATACTAAAATTGGTAAAAAATTCAAAAAATAATTTGTTTGATTTTTCATAAAGCCAAGTCTGAAAGATTTCAAACAGTAAGGTAAGTCGTAATCGTGAATTGCTTCACAAAATAAATTGCTTGCCAAATGTTTACTAATGAGAGCGCAAAATTCCATTTTAGAGTGGGTTTTCGGATTAGAACGAGTTTACAGAAAGTAATCCAATATTTAATCTACTATAAATAATTTGATAAGGTTGTCCTCAGTCCGTTATGTAGACGTAGCTACAGCATTATTTCGCATAGCACAGTCGGCTTTATCAGGCTAAACACTAACACATAAGTAAGTACCACGTGACATAAACACGCTTTAAAATAATCTGAGTAAACCTCTTTGTCATTGAAATTAAGAATTATCTGTTACCATATTATGGCTATTCCTATATTGCGACCGGTAAATACGATACTGTTTATATAAAAACCAAAAAATATATTTAGATTAATTTATTAAAAAAAAAATTTAAAAAAAAAAAAAAAAACTATCATCTTGATCAGCAATAAACACTATGAATATTTTGCATCTATTCAATATATTTTAAAACCAATATTCCTTAAATTTGATATCAAGTATTGTTTGATATTGCGGTTGGTTTAACGACTGTGGTAAAAGTGGATGGTTTAGTAATTTAATTTAGATTGGGAAGTAGATAAAAATGAAAAAGAAATGAAATGATTAAATGACATTAATTGAAATTATTACCAACTAATAAAATAGTTTTTGATTAATTTTTCTGTCTTGTTTAGCTAAGAATTAATGTCACAGTACCTTGTAGAGGCGGCGTTCCTTTCTGGTAATTGTTCTGTCGTGAAGAATGCCCGTGTGCACATGCGAGAACATCTGCTCTAATAACACAAACTAAATACAATTGTAAAACACAAAACAAAAACACTTGACTTCTTAATACTAAACATGACAATTGTTTATGAGTCACAATTAATGAATTTGCTGGCCGAAATGCGTATGTAATAAAAAGAAAAAAAGGATTTGTATCTTCGGATTTAGAAAGAAACACAAATACCTGTTTGAGGTTGAAAATTGGACTGATTGAAAGAGACAAAAGAATACATCAATACAGCTGGAGTTCTCAGAATTCCGGTTGAAATAGTTTCATGAAAATAATATTGGAGTAGTAATTTAAAAAATGTAGATATACTGAACAAGTATTTTCATGAACCCAAGTGAAACATAACATTTTTCGATACACGGTAAACTTCTACTATTTACCGGTAACGGTACTTCTATCAAACTTTTTTTTAAATTTGTTGTTGATTCTTTAATTTATCATTGAGTATATCAAGTTAAAAAGAAATAACCCAAACACATACAATATAGAATCGAGACCTTATTCGACATTTGTTTATTGGAACTTTTAATTTTAATTTTGACGTTTGGACAGTGATCGAGAAACATCCTTTACGAAAAGATTAAGACAACTGGACCAAATTTTGTAAATTGTGTTATACTATTAGTTTGCAGTTTTCAAAAAATTTCATAATTTTTCAATTTCTTTCGAAATAGCGTCCATTTAATATTTGTCCATGCTAAATATCTAGGAAATCATCATTCTACCCCCCCCCCCCCGATAAACTCCATATGAGATAGGTAGTATTTTCTTTGATTTGTACATGTTCTTCGTGATCATGATGATAGCTCAGTTTTTTCTCAAGACAACAGAGTGCGTTGCTACAGGCAAAAAATGTAGTAAAATATTAAATATCCAAATCTAAGACATAGTTAATATCAACACGCTGCTCTTCAAGTAATAGTTGTATTTTTACTGATATTTATAATATATTTTTACACAACAAGAAAGGTGCATATCAATTACTAGAATATCATTGTGAATCTTCAATGAAAGACCATTCTCCAAAACCACAATAAAACACTAACAACGCAAGGACTGTATTTTTATGTTTATTCTAATTTATGTACATTGCAACAGAACTGTTATCATAGTAGTTATTAGTTATTGTAGTTATTAAGATTAGTGGTTGTTGTACCTCTGAGAATGATAACAGTTCTATTGAAATGCACAAGAGGTAGTATAAACATAACTATACAAGCTTTATATTGTTAGTGGTTCATGTGTTTTTGAGGATTTTTCTTTCATAAAAACTAAAATATCATCATGTTCCAAAAATGTATGTATGTTTTAAAAATTAAAAGTTATACGTATTTATTTTCATCGGTATGTTTTACAAGAACGTATTTACAATTTATATTCAAGGAGGTGAAGGGGAATTTGTTCCTTTCAGTTTAGTGTAATACCAACTCTTTCAAGATATAGTAAATTATCCACTTTTTGCCCATGAAGAACGGGAATTTCGTAACACAAAAATCGCAACACCATTTTTTTGGCTCGAACAGACGTTAGATTATATTTGATGGTTTACTAATCTAGTAAACTGTGAAGAATAACTTACGCTCTGTCAACTTAGCTATACAGCGTTCCAATTCTTATTTTAATTGTGAATTATTGGGAGAGATACAATTAATTATAATTCTAACATAATACGTATAATTGGAATAATAAAATAATAATTTTTAAACACTATACAAACTCTCTCAGTCACCTAAACTTAAAAAAAAAAAAAAAAAAAAAAAAACCATCAAAATTGTCAGTTATTTGAGGGTAAATGAAGGTCTTTAAAGAAATATTTCCAAGCCACAAACCGGATTTTTATTATTTATCGATTATTAAAGACTTCGCATTTTTTGAGAATTTTCTAACATTAGTTTGAGTAGAGGCCTTAGAGGCTACTGTTGAGGAAAACTTCATAAAAATATTTAGAGTCAAATTCGAGTAACTATTTTTCATTTTCTTATTTTTTTACAATAGCTACTCAAACGTTTTAGTGAAAAATGATTAAATAAAACCCCGAGATATTGTCAAAATATGCCAACACCGTAGAGAAGTCAGAAAACCACTTCTAAAATAGCTTTTCTGGTGTTATGGTACTTCAAATTGGATATATCCGCAAAATGCAACTTACAATATGACTCCACACACAACTTTCTCTTTATACTTGAAAAGTTAAAATAAGCATATTTTTAATGTCAATATAATATGAAAATTTGATTCAATTTTAATAATTTTAAATTATAAAAATTGACTAGTTATACTTCTCAACGACTAACACTTTTTTATAGCTTTCATTTTGGTTAATTTAAATGTGGATTTTATTTACAACTTGTTTATTTACTTTCGTTTATAACACATGTGGAGCTCTTAACCTTTTTAAAGTTGTAAATTTTATGATAACAACACCAAACAGTGTATTTTTAAACTGAACCTGCAATAATAATTGTAATTGTTTTTTACTATGTTATAAAGAATTGATACCATCAATTAAATACAACCTTGCATTTTGCATAAATTAGGAAATTAAAGTGTCAAGATACGTTAGAAGCAGATTTTTATTTAGTAAAACTAATTTATTTAAACAGGTGTATTTATTTATTTCAAACTTTCATGGATATTTTATCATACATTTGCGTGATATTTAAAAAATGAAACTTATAATAAAATAGCTTGACATATGGTATCCCTTTATAAAATACTAGCATGTATATCGTCCGACATGGCTATAGACTACTAAGCTGTTTTCATACTTCCTGGTCCTAGATTTTTCACTTGAAAACGTGAGTTGATCTCTACTCTCGAAACGTCGTTTATTATTTTCGATATACACATATGAAAGTCAATGTTTGAATAAAATATATTAATAATATGCCTTGAGATGTTCGCTACCTGAAGTAGGAAACTGATGTTCACTTCTCCCCTATGGTCCCTGTGGAGGTTTGAGGTAAGAATCTGGTGACAGAAAGAGGTGCACTATTTGTTTATGCAAACAAGCATTGACATAATGTATTCCTAGTGCTGCTCTCGAACATAATATCTATATTTTCTTATTTGCTAAATATACAGTGTTTTTGTAATTGCGGTTTTTGTAGTTACAAAAACGTGCTTTACTGCAAATTTATTAATCGTATAACAAAGACACACTTCTTCTTGTTAATGCTAATGAATTTTCTTTTTACAATCAATTTCTCTTTTATTATTATAATAATATTTCACAATTAATTTTAATTTGCTAAGGATACACTTATCTAAATACAGCAATTGTCTAATTATTTAATCTAACAAATGAAATACCTGCAATATTTATTAACCTAAACAAATGAAAATACCTGGAATAAATCACAATGACTATTAAACACAATGTAATAAATTATACAATGCTTCCTTAACAATTAGAAAAGAAACAAATTCAATTTAATTTTACTGTACTCTCTTTAATTTAATTTCTTTTAGTAATTGTTTGCCCAATTTAATTAATTTACTACCCTGGCTAACTCGTTTTATTTAAAGATTGCTTGAAATACAAATAAAATAAAATCTCTCTCCTTTGTGTGGTACTTAGGTGACTATAATTTAAACTTTAGTTACTTAATTAAAATGATGTTTGTGGTTAATTATTTAGATAATTTTTCACAGTATACTTATCGAATCTGAAGTCATTTCACAATCCGAAGCGTGGTTGTTTGGTGGTTGTTCCAGCGGACAAGCTCGATGTTGATTTGGAGTCCTCCAATAATCTCCATTGTTCTCGCAAACCTGTAATCTGGTCTGGCAATCACTTGGCGTAACTCTTGAATTCTCGCAGATTCCTTCTTATTCTTGACGCTGATATTTCAACTATTAACTTTTCGCTGACTCTATTCACTTTACGACGTATTCTTTAACTTTAACTAAATCACTGTTCGACGTATTTCTTTTAATTTTAATTAAATTGTTCGCCGTATTTCTTTTATTTTAACCAACTCTCTTCTCGACGTAATTTCTTTTAATTTAAACACTTCAATTTCGACGTATTTTTCTTTAATTTTAATATTCTGTGCGATTACATTCAAATGTTTACCATTTTCCGAGAAGAATTTACAATTTATTATTAAAGTTTTAACAAAATTTTTTGTAGAACAATTATCAAGTAGAACAACCTTGTACCAAAAACTTCACAGAACATCCTCTTTTCCTTCTCTCGGACCTATATTTATAATTTCCTCGTTTTCAACAGTCACACCACGACAGTCTTTATTTTTCATTGGCGGGATACAAATTTTACTGGAATTAAAAAGTGACGCTCTTTTCAATTGGTTAATTTAAACTATGTCCGTTAAATTATCGTTAATATAACGAATCTCTAAATGAATTCCTTGCCATTAAATCCTTCAGTTTTTTGGGTATGAGCTTGTCCATGAGCTGTCAACTCTTTTATTTCTTGTCAAATTGATCACTTGCCGTTCACTCACCATAGCCAGCACCTTTTCGTTACAATAGTTTGAATTGCGTAAATAATTTTATTGAAAAACACGTTTCATTATTGAGTTAATCATTGAAATATTTTGGGGTAAAACATCTATGCAATGTTCAATACTTTATTGTTTTCAAATATTCAACATTACTATTGTGAAACGATTCCTGTTCAAATAATCTAGATTGACTTTAAGTATCAAAATTTACAAAATATTCAAATTTATCTGCAGTATGAGGTTTGTGTTTGATTACAAGTTTCCTCATCAATAAATCCCCAAAACCCCGTGGTTTGCACAAAATGCCAATTCCTTTTAGAATTGAGCATTCCTGAAAGAACTATAAAGAAATGATTGTCAACAACTGATCTGTAAGTAAAGGTAATGTTTTAAAACAAACTCTGACCAGATTATTAACAAAACTGTTGTACTACTCTTTTATTTGACGAAATATTTAAATCCCAAAACTCTCCCAAAAGCATAAAATTTAATATAATCAGGATCAAGTTGAAAGTCCAATTTTATACATTTGTTCTTATTTTATTTTGTGGAAATGAATATTATGAGGGGTATTTTTATGTATAGATAAACCAATGATCTAAGAAAACCTCCCATATATTACGTTATTCCACTTTTTACGTGAGATATAAATATGTTGTGGGGTTTATATATATTCACATTTTAGAAACCGTCAAAATTCCATTACTATAATTGTTTTAGCTATTTTCATACAAAATGTAGGTTAATATTGTATTACTAAAATTGCATTGATTTTGAGTCATTTCTAATACGAGTAAATAATGTCTAATATAAATGTACTTATAAAACTGGAGTGTTCAAAATCAAGACATTGGTATGTATCTAAATTAATTGTGGGACAAGGTGTAGGCAATTCCCTTGTATAAGCAATTCTCTTATTATAATTCATTTTAAATTGACTTAAATTCAAAATGTCGGTTTTAAGATTGCAGACTAAGATTATAAAACGGAATATGGTACAAGTATTGTGTAAGGTTATGTTTTCTAAATATGTTAAATAAATATACCACAAGCAGCACTTATTTATGTTCACTTAAAAACTCATTTAATTTTAAACACAAGGCTTAATTTTAAACTCCTTTGGTACCTTTGTTGAACACTTCAAACACGACAAATTATTATTTAAAAAAAAATCCAATTCAATCTCCCCATGTACGATATTTCTTGTCTATGTAGCACTTCGTAAAAGACTGAAAAGATATATACAGTGTGTAAATTAAGTATTGAAACAAATATGTATTTTTCAAACTAAAATAGGTACAAATATTTGTTTGTGGCATTGACTCTTAACAAACGTTCCTGATTTTCTGACATAAAATAAAAAAAATTTCAACCCCCTAAGGAGGTTGCGGGTAGGGGTAACCTATTTTTTTAAAATAGCAACCCCTATTGAGTAACCACTCATTTTATAGGTCTTGTCACCCTAAAATCAATGATATAAAGATAATTTAAATCCATTGAGTTTGAACAAAATAGCGGCCAAAAACTCTACGTTTGCAGTGAAGTCTCTTAAAATGGAATTATTAATTATTACCGTATTTGAATTCCGCGTTCCATTATTAAATTTGTGTTTAAAATAAAATCTACGTTGTTATTGGTTTTTAACATTCTTCTGTAAAAAAAAATAAATAAATAAATAAACTAAAAAAAATACAGTTGGTATTTAAATTGAAACATCTATGCTATGTTGTTTCTTACCAAAATAAAAAAATTTAAAAAACTTGACAACAAGTATAAGACAATTCATTTAATGCGTAATTGTTATACGAAACAGTGCAATTACCCAAAATAATGAAAATACAGGGTGTTTTACAAACGAATTGTAATTATTATTTGTTACAACAATGGTATTAAGCCATGAATATTACAAAAAAATTCTAATGTACTATGTAAAACACACTCAAAGTAAAATGTATTACTAAGTTACCTTTGGTATTCATAAATATTCACAGATGTTCGAAATGATGGCCAAGAACAACTTGACAAAGTCCTAAACGATTGTAGAATTCATGTAACACTTTGCCAATTGTCTGTTGATCAATTGACCGCGCTTCCTTTATAATCCTATCTGAAAGCTCGTGTAAGTTTTCTGGTCGGTTTACATACACTTTACTCTAGAGATATCAATATAAAAATAATCCAAAGGGGACAAATCGGGAGATCTTGCAGGCCATTCTATGTAACCTCTTCTACCTATCCACTGATCAGGAAAAGTCAAGTCCAAATAATACCTTACATCAACAGCGTAGTGAGGTGGGGCGCCATCTTGTTGAAACCAAATACTTACGTCCACGGCATGTTCCTCATCTTCAGGAGGAAACTCTCTTGAAAAAGCGGGTACAATAGATTCACGCAACAGGTCCAGATAACGAGCACCATTTAAATTACCTTCAATTATAAAAGGTCCAACTACCTTTTTTTTCCAACTATTCCTGCCCAAACGTTAATTTTCTGAGGATGTTGTGTATGGAATTCTTGAGCCCAATGTGGATTCTCATCTGACCAGTATCTCGAGTTTTGTCTATTGACATGTCCGTTGAGGCTGAAAGAGTCTTCATCGGAAAATACTATCTTCGTTTTAAATAACGGATCTTGGATACACCGATGCATCATTTCTTCACAAAATTGAATTCGACGATCAAAATCGTCTTCATTCAATTCATGTATTAGCTGTACCTTGTAGGGATGAAATTTTTCGGCCTTTAGAACTTTATGTATCGAAGTGTGACTAACACCTAGATTACTACTGAGCTGACGAGTAGATGAGTGAGGATTTTCTTGAATACTCAAAAGCACATCCAATGACTTCTCCTCTGTTAAAATTGATTTTGTTCGACCACTTTTAGGTTTATTTGCTACATCCCCTGTTTCCAAAAACTTAGTATAGATCCTACTTACTGTAGATTGATTTATTTGATGATCGGGGTACAGTTCATTAAATAACTCACAAGTTTCTTGACATGTACGTGTTCTGTCCCCATACCCAACAATGATGAGGATGTCAATCTTCTGCTTTGTACTTAAAAAAAAAACTACAGAAGCAATTTATTACCGACCTCTCTACAAAATTAACTTAACCAGAATGAAGATATGAAACACTTTCCAAAGAATGTGCTTAACAAACACAAACAAGAACAAACATGGAAGGGTAATTGGAAATTTCCAAGTTTGGACTTTGTTCAGCCAACCCATCTTATCTACATTGTGTACTGCATTCCCATGGAGCTGAGATAACCAGAGCTACTTTATTGATATATAAAATAAATCTCCGTTTTCTTGTTTCAGATCTCTCCTTTTTACTTATAAATTCCTATAATTAAAAAGTCTTTTTTATTTTAATATCACCTTAAAAAGGCCTCATAAATTTGAAATTAGTAATAAAACGTATTGGTCTTCGGGATACTTTTCTAAAAGATGTATTAAAACATTTCTTGAGTAATAACTATAACCATTGTTAGTTCAAACATAATTGATGTTTTTTGCTATTTAAATACGGTAATTTAAATACGGAGTTTTTGGCCGCTATTTTGTTTAAAATCAACGGATTTAAATTATCTTTATATCATTGATTTTAGGGTGACAAGACCTAAAATTATAAGTATTATTAGCCGATCTGGCAGAATATAGGATTTAATTACTTGGTTACTGACAATGCTAACGCAAATATTGACAACATATTTGTGCTGGTTAACCCTAGGCGATTTCAGAGTTATTATTTAGAGCCCATACGTGTTATTTTGTTAATTGAATAATCCATCCCTGGTAAAGGTTGCCTCATTAGAAAGCAATACCTCACGAATAAAGTTGGGGACATCAATCGATTTTATTATTACAATTTAAAAACATCTTATATCAAAAATATTTAAATTTTCGCTCATTTTTTATTATTGTAGACAATTTACCAATAAATTATAATATCAGTTTTTTGACAATAATTCGGTTATCAATTTAGTGATTATACAGTGATTTAGTATTTACAGTGATTATAAAAATGGTTTTTGATTGTCGTTCAAATGGAAAACTTTATTGTCTTTTGTAATTTTTATAAAGATGCCGGTGTTCGATTCATTCCACGTTAATATTTAATACTGCCATTTTAAAAACACAAAGAAGGTAATGAATTATTGTATATTGATAAAAGATCTCAACATAAGAAATTTATAGGCTATAATAATTTATTCATTAAAACACAAAATGGCGGATAGACAGAGAACTAAGCTTATTTCAGACAAAAGCGCGCTCGTTCTGTGTTTATTTCAACCGCTGGAATAATCTGCTAAATTATCCGACAAGAGTTTTGATATATCCTGTATATATATATATATATATATATATATATGTGTGTGTGTGTGTGTGTGTGTGTGTGTGTGTGTGTGTGTGTGTGTGTGTGTGTGTGTGTGTGTGTGAGTGTGTGTGTGTGTGTGTATGTATTATATGTTTTAGAGAAAATATACATGCCGGCCGTTACTAAGTTTAACCGTTTTTAAAACCCAGTTAAATTTCAACTTTTTTTTTTATTAAAAAAAAAAAAAAGATTTGGAAATTTTTCATAAATTGTATAAAAAACATTACACAATTATTATTTTAACGCTTAAAATAAAGTTAGAAACAATTTCAAAATTTTGCAATTTATAAAAAATGTACTTCTAACATCACAAGTTAAACAAGTGAAAAAGAGTTATAAACAACCCTTTCCTGTGTTATATTGAGACTTAACACACTTCTTATTGTTCCTTGATTATTTTTCCATGATTATTTTTCCTCTCCCGTAAATCATCATCGTTTCAATACAAAGTAAGAAAAAAGATAAAATTATTAAAGGCGGTATTCTCTTCTAAACTGTAATAGAGTTAGAGTAGAGTGAAAACAAGAGTTAGTTACCTGATAACAGATGAAAGAAATGAACTTAACCCAAGACTACATTGAAAAAGATGTAGATCCAACTAAGTTCCCTTCAAAACCTTCTCCCAAAGAGAAGCTTTAAAACTTTCAGAAAGTTTTGAAACACTTTCTAAATCATCCCGATACAAGATTAAAAGGTTTTGAAGCGGTTTAAAAACAAAGCGGTTTCAGTGTCCAAAATATATTTTTTAATTATATGTAACCCAGTTTTAGAATATAATCAGAACATTTTAAATTTCTTATTTTAGTATTATATTTGGCACAGTTATTGTTGATAAAAATATTCAAATGTTTTTCACATTAAATTTGACAAAACTTTATATTTAATATTTGATTTCTTTAATTTTGTAAAATATTTTGGAATCATTTATCGTTTTAATACTATTTTACCCCTAAAGTTATAAACGCTTTATTCTTTTCAATCCGAGCGTATACGTTTATGTCCCTATTCTGGATATATTCACTGAATGTTAAAGCAAACAAATAATAATCTACCAACTATAAATATACACAAATGTTTTAAAATACACAAAATGATTCTTATCTGTTTACACATATGATTAACTTAATATATTTTTTATTTTTATTTTCACAGGAGATAGAAAATAAACAATATTTAGAAAGTTGTATTTGATCGCATAGAATGTCAATATTGTCTAGACAAATAACCTTACACAGGTGTAAGCGGATATACAATTTTAACTACAAAAACTGTACAAATACATGGAAATGTATCTTATTTGACCAGTAATGTTATATTAAATTTCAATACTGTAGATTATTGTTGTTCATAAGGGAAAGACGACTCTGATATCATTGGCTTTAAATAAAAAGAAAAAGAAACGTGACATCCAAAGCCCTGGATTAACGTCAGGGTCGGAGAAGAATAACAAATTGTCATGAGTTACCTCATGGGAAAGACGAAAGATAGGAATCTAACTCTACAGTCTAGACTACATGGAACAATGGATGGATCCGGTTGGTTACCCCTTCGTCGTTTATAGGTCATCATCGCCTTATATATAAGTAACAAAAAACACAATTGTACTCTAATGTCGTTAGGGTCGGAAAACATGAGTTGGTCAAGGGAAACCTGATTGGAAAATAGAAGGATCTCACCTAAGACTAGACGTTATTAGTTCGAATGATAGTACCCTTAGGGGCTTACTCTTCGCCAATACGAGAGTGGAGGACCCGAGAACCCTAACTGGGTCTGAACACCATGTTATCGTGATGTATTTTGTTTATTTAAAATTTTCTTCTTTTTACATAAGGCGAAAATGACTGAAAGGGTTTTTGCCTTTAAACAATAAAAAAATAAAAATCTAATTATAGTTCAAATCATAAACAATTGCATTGTCGTTACTGAAAACATACATTTTCAACGATAAACTTCGTATAAGATTAAACAATAGTTGGAAAGAACACATCTTAAAATGTCTGTGCAGCAGTTCTAATTTAACAACAATAGTTCCAAGTGTTAGTAGCAATATCCTACAAATCACGAAGGTCGTTTGTGTCACTATCCGTTTTAAAATAAAACAATACTCGCTTTAAATAAATTTCAGTTTAACTAAAGAGAACTCAAACAAAATATGAGTGTGCTGGAATCATGTAAGTAAAACATTACATCTTCACCATTTATATAAAGAACTTCATATTTATGTTCACCTACCAATACATCTGTAGCTTCAATGCCTACCTAATAGAGAGCAGCACTTTACTGATTACACGTTATTTAGTTAATTTTAGATGCAATTTTAAATATACAAGGTTTTCAAAATGTGGACAATTTATTTTTCATACAACATTAAGATACAATGTGTTTATTATCTGATATTGTTTTTATTTTAAAAAGAAAAGAACAGTAGTGTTTTGAGACAGACATACAGATATAAACATGTATAGTTACAAATTCATTATTTTTGATTTCTGTCAAATATAAAACACATTCAACTTTTGGTATACAAATATGGTACATTAAAAAAAATAACAGTATTTATATGCGAGCAAATAACATTTTTAAGGCTCTTTGTACCAGTTTGGTTTTATTTTGTGTGGAGAAAAAAAACTATAATAAATTAACTAAGAACAAAATATAATAGTTCGTATAAAAGTATAGCGGTTATGGTGGCTAGAACATGTTGGATGAGATACACGGGCAGTAAAAACATATGTATGAGCAAAAAAAGGGAAAAAAATAAGAATGGGAAAATCACAATATATATGGTTAAAGGATTGGAAGTGAAAATATGGGGGGGGATAATTGTATTTGATAAGAATGAAAGAAGGCTAACCGTAAAGAATATCAAGATATTTTGTTACAAGGAATTGTTTGAAACTTTCAACTGTCGCAAAATGAACATTTGTTTTAACGTCAAGAAAATTTTCCGTTTTCATTTTATAAATGTATTTGAACTTTGATTTACTTCTTATACAAGTCTGGATACTTATATACAAAGTTATTTTGTCAGTCTTGAAAGGTTAGTTTTGAAGTTCTACAAGTTTATTGACTGTTAAGTATTTTAAAATCTATCTAGCTTTCAAACTAAAATTTATAGATTTCAAGATCAACTTCAGTACTGATATCAATTTCCATAGAATGCTTAAGTTTTCAGCAACTTTTATAACATAGTGAGTATTTATACAAAGGGAGAGCGAGAGAAAAAAAAAAGCTATAGAATAGAAAATTGAATTAAATGGAATTATATTTGAAGAAAATAAATGGAGCTAGGAATTACTTGAAGAAGTGAAATGATCTGTACATACTACTTTGAAGAGATAATAGGAAGTGCAAGGAGAAGTTAAAACAGACCGTAAAAGAAAGACACGGAGAATGATTGAGAGGGGTAATGAGACAAGAAGACAGAACATGTTAAAGAGAGAGGGAGATGGACATTACGGAAAAAAAGAAATGGAGAGAAGGAGTTAGGTGAAATAGAAGAGATGAAACAGCCAAGATTAAGAGAGAGAGTAAGTTTAGGAGAAAAAAACTCAACTCTAGTGAGAATTGGGGATTGCGAGATAGTAGAAGGAAAAGAGAGAGGGAGAGGATAAAATGTGACAAATAGAGAAGAGTGATGTAAGAGAAGAGAGAGAGAGATGAGAGAACGTGACATATAAATTAAAATAGTGAGTCACACAGATTAGGAGAGAGAGCAAAGTAGATATAGTGATTAGGAAATATGAGTAAGGAAGAAATAGTGAATAGAAGAGAGAGAACGAAAAAGAGAGTGAGAGAGAGAGAGAGAGAGAGACAGAGAGAGAGAGAGAGAGAGAGAGAGAGAGAGAGAGAGAGAGAGAGAGAGAGAGAGAGAGAGAGAGAGAGAGAGAGAGAGAGAGAGAGAGAGAGAGAGAGGACTTAAAATGTTTTCGTGTTCCACAAGGGTACAAAAATTAGTAAAAAAAATAAATAACTTACATAAGATATAACTGAAAAATACAATATATATATTTAACTTAACTTGTGAGATAGTATAATTTATTGAACTCGAATTCTCACAAAAAAGTATGTTTATTTACTTAAATGCGTTTGAATAAATAACCTTTCTATTTGTGTTGAAATTCTACATTACATGTCATGGTTTATATAACTTGTATGAATCTGACTTACAATGAAATTTATTCCGTAGACAGATTGTTGTCGCTTCCATTATATTTATTCAAAGGTCATTTTTCTATTGTTATTTAAAGGCAAAAAAACCTCTTATCATCGCCCCTTATACAGTATATATACTAAAACCCCTACAAACATTTTTGGCTTTCATTTGTTATAGGGTCATCGAGACTTTTAAGCACCCAATTGGTTTTGTCTTTTAAAGACCTTTAAAATCAGGGATACCAAGATGGGGGTTACTATTGAAAGTTTTAACGTTACCCCCTGCAACCCCTACTTCAAGGCGGGGGATGAAACTCTAAACTACGTAAAAACCTACTAATTGGTTATTTAAAAAAATAAAAATATTAGGTGGGGTGTGGGACTTTTTGGACACACAGTATATATACAAGATGTTTCAAAAAGGACTTTACAATTTTGAAAGTTCATATAAATTTAATGAAACAAGGTACAAGGCTGGTTTTGGTGTTATTTAAGGGAAAGCACTTCAAGTTTTTTTATCTTTAACTTTACTAAAGATGTTCTATGTGGCATGTGGCTTCCGTTGGTTATCCTGTAGACATCCCATCGGTAGTCGATTTCTTCCCAGATTCGCACTAACATTTCACGTATAACTTGCTCAGCATCAGCGTTAATTCTTGCTCTACACTCGGAAAACAAAGCGTTTCTACACCCAAGTTCGTATAAACTTAATTTCTTATATTTACTTATACAATCAGCTCCCCAAATATTGCCATACAATTTTAATCACTCTGCATTGATTTAGAAAATAGTCCTCTTATTGACTTTGCAAAAAGTTCTTGAATTTAACTGCATTGACTTGGCAAACACTCATTATATGTACTCCGTTGATTTATAAAACAGTCATCTTATTTACCTGTAATGACTTTGCAAAAAGTTCTTGTATTTAACTGCATTGACTTGGCAAACACTATCTGTATGTACTTGATTAATTTAGAATACAATCCTCTTATTTATCTGTATTGATTTTGCAAAAGGTCTTGTATTTAACTGCATTGACTTGGCAAACACTCTGTGTATGTACTAGATTGCTTTAGATAACAGTACTCTTATATACGTTTATTTACATTGCAAAAAGTTCTTGAATTTAACTGCATTTGCTTGGAAAACACTCTCCGTATTAACTTGATTGATTTAGAACACAGTCCTCGTATTTAACTGCATTGACTTATCAAATAATTCTTATATTTAACCGCATGAAAATACTTTTGAATCCAAGTCATTGACTTAAATCAGTCGTACTTAACAGCATGAAATGATTTTTGGATCTCAAATCTCTATTCTTTTTCTATTTTATGTTTCACGGAAGACAATGCCGCGCAAATATATTGGAAATTGTAAAATATATGAGAGTTGTTATTTATTGTAAGAGCGTGTCAATAAAAAAATGCGCCATAAAAGATAAAATATTGGGATATCATATTCTAGAAATATTTTCCCCATTTTTTAAAGTAGAGAGAGTAACAGTCAAAAGAATGCCTGTCAAAATCATACTTTAGAAATACCCCTGCGATTCAACCTTGACTTATGTAAGGTATTTATTTTCTGTAATGACGTCAATGTTTTGATTGCCATGACGCAATCTCACTACTTCAACCACCTCCCCCAATGCAAGGTAAAAGATATTACATTATTTTATGAATACGTTTTACAGCGATTGAATAAATGACATTGACAGCATGAACAGCTTTAATCAAAGAACTGCTTACGATATTTTTATTTTACGTTTGACACTTATTTGCTGCCAATGAATTCTCAGATAACATACTTTATATAAAATGTCAATTAAATACGTTTTACCTGGTGAATATATACTATAAAATGTGTATACAATTATATATACTAAGTGAAATAAAATATTGAAGTATGTATAAACTTGCTAGATGTAATAGGTTCACGCTAAAAGAGAATGTTTAGCCAACACGTGGAGCTTAAATTTCCGTTAAAATCCCAGTCATATTAAAAACAATGCAATCTGATTTTATGAGAAAAAAACCAATTTCTATTGGATTAAGCAGGTTTGACTGATTCATAACATGCGAAATAAACGTAAGATGAGTTAAAGGATTACCATATAAAACTAAAATATAAATTTCAATGAATATGAGAAATTTAAATGAATCAAAATGAAGGTAATTGGATATAATATAAACAAAGTAATTTATATCTGGTGGGTTGTAAATCAGTTGTCAAAAAATGCGTTTGATGCAATAATACTAAACAAATGGAAATACAGTTATCAACACAGATATATAAGTAAAGTTCAATGAACTTACAATAGAAGTTCAATTCGGTTACCATGCTGTTCTAACATTGTATGTTTTCAACACTGATTTACACTTTTTGTCGAAAATTGTCTAGGACTGTATGTTTTCAAAACTGATTGGTTTCGTTCCTTCAAATGCTCATCGTCATGAATCTTGACTGAATAATGCACTACAGGCTGAAAAATCTAGGGGTGTATTATCTAGGTTTTGTTGATGCCTATACTGCCAATCAATTCCTCAAATATTTCTTTAGAAAGTCTCTCACAATTACAATATAATGGTGGGACCATACATTTTGTTACCATATTACCTTTTACTTAAACGACAGCAGATGTTCGTAAAGGGGACTATTTTCCTGTTATAACAATATTCTTGATGCATATCTAGATAATTTTCAGAATTAACATTTCAGAAAATAAGGCCCGATTAGCCCACTTCTGAAAATCCCTGCCCATACACTGACGCTAAAAGAGTTTAACTCAGTATCCATAGCCACATGGGGATTAGTAGAATCCCAGTAGACACAGTTAGTTGTGTTTGTTCACTCTACCATTCACCATTTTAAAAGTCGTTTCTAAAAAGCTATTCTACAAATTGGGATCGGCTTCTTTTCGGATTCTGTACAACTCGCAGAATCCATACGTCAGTTAGGATCACACCCATTTAGGCTTTGAAGTAAAGTAGGGCTCTATGGTTACAATTTCAGCTTTTTCTGAATGCTTCGTAGGCTTGTTCTGGCTATTCCTTATTAATTGGATGCTTTTCTTTGAGATTAGTTGGTAATGGCACAAACCATTGCGCGACAACTTTCTCTTCAGTAGTAACTGACCTTTAAGCCTACCTGAACGAGGAAGCTTCGCTAGCGAACCAGTCTCATCAAATCTTAAATTTAATTTGCAAATACATTGTCGAGATGGAGGTTGGATGTTTAGAATACGTTCCACAAACATCACTGAAATTATGGTCATGTTTCCATTATATTTTCAAAACAAATAAACCCTGTTCTGTAGTTAACTTTCTTTCCATTGATTTTTTCAAATATCAACAAACAATACAATTTTAAACTAATAGTGTAAAATGACTTATGGGTACTACGCAGTAGTCAAGTTCACAGTTCTCACTTTTTGAAATGATCATTTTAAAACCTTCATTAAAATTACAAAATATAATTTTTTTAATTGGCTTAAAATATGAATCGACCTAATTAGTAAACATCAATTTCACGTAATCAGCTGTAGTAAGTAAATAGCAGTCATAAGTAGTCAGCTGTTGTGAATAGTAAATTATATATATATATATATATATATATATATATATATATAAATATATATATATATATATATGATTATTTGCCTGATTAAAATTTGTATTTTCATACTATTCTTGTTATAAAAATAAGTTTAATATTTATTTTTAACAACAAATAATTGATTAAAACACAATTATAACCTTTTTCATGTTGTTTTGTTTATGAAAATTTCTATTAAAATACTCCAACATACAACATAATCAAACCGGATTGATATTTGTTAAAACAGTATTTGTACGTATACAATTTATAATCTAAAATATATTCACATGTAAGTAATAAGTATAAAATGGTATGAAGTCTACATTCCTAGTATTTTAATTACAATGCGGCATGCAGCAGAGAATTAATTAAATACTTAGGGTATTATCCTTAGGATCAAATTATACTTTCATTAAATGAATGAAATACATTACCATTTATTATGTATTTAATATACAATTAATTAAACTATAGACTAATTTGCATTGTCTTATTAGGAATTCCTATAGGATACTTTTTAATTAAAATTGAATGAATCCTGTGTTAATTGTGATTTTAATAGTTAAATCTAAATAAATCTTAAAACATACTATACTTGGGTATTTGAAAATTATTTATCGAACGACTAGTTTATTCAGGTAATTAACTCCGTACTATAATAACACTTCTACGTAATGACTACTATCATATACTGATTTGAATGTGTCGTATATAGGTTGTTGTAAAACACCTTAGCACTATAAGGCTATTATTTAGACTTATTTAGATTTTACACACCAAATGGAACACAAATTGTTGAATAAAATACTGTTTAATTCGCCTTTATTTATCCTCTATCTTCCACTTTGTTTGTAAAGAAACAAATGGCGGTTAGTGGCTCAACAAAGTAGAATTATAATATAGTTTAATGAAATTTTGTTTTTCATTTGGTGTGTAGAATCTGAATATGTATAGTGAGCTAAGTTTTTAATAACACTGTCTAGAAGTTCTTAAGTATCCAATGATTGAAATATTGACTCTCGTAACGTAAAAATTGATACTGCATTCATATGTCACGATAAACTTCAAAGCGAAGAACCGTTTTGGAAAGAGCTCCAAAATCAAAAATCGTAACAAATTCCCGTTTAAATAAAATAAATAGAATAAAAATTTGCTACAGTCATGTATTTAAAAAAAAAATCATTGGTACATCGTTGAGAAAATTATGACCTTATGTATGCATGCAAGCAAGCACGGATAAATATTCATTGATAACAGTTGTTTGCTCTCATATTTATCAAACAAAAAGAAAAATCACCAGTAAACGGTACAAAAAGAAAGAAAAAAAAAAAAAAAAAACAGACGACATTGGAGTTGTTATATTTGAGATGATTTCTCAAAACCATCTTTTTCTGTTTCGACTAATAGTAACTAGGAATCCTTTTTTTTTTTTTTTTTTTTTTTTATGAAACGTAGAAAGTATATCTTGAAAACCACCTCACTTGCTAGTGTTTCTATCAAGTTGGATAAAGTGTCAGAAAAGGTTTTGCATACTCTGAGCTTTTTAGATAGTTGGTCAAAGAAGGGTAGCGTACACAGTTTCAGCTATGTATAGTAACTGGAGGGAGATAAAAAAGCCTGATTAGAATAATGAACATTTATAGAATAATCATACAAGACCCTATGTGTAGATGCACCGCAACATTTAAATTTGGTGCCTCCGTTAATCATTTAACAATAGTTCTAATGTATGCAGGATATACTTTGTCATGGGTTTACCAAAGGTAACTATTCTGTCATGAATTCTCTTTAAAATTTTTAAAAAAATGGTCAATGATGTAAAGAGCAACAGCAAACTATCTCGTACGTTCGAGAAAAAAAATTGTATAGATTTAATATTTGATTTATTTGTAATTGTATGTCATTACCATCTTTTAATATACTCACCTTTGAAGGTTGTCTAGCAGAACCTCTTCTACAGACCTGTATATTCACCTGCACTTATACCTTCCTTCTTAATTGAATATCAGTTATGATCAGTTATGATTCAGATCTCGAAGTGGAAGGACGTATTGTGGCCAACCGGTTCCTTATCGCTGATAGCGTAGTACAGTCTGAATCGTGTTCAAATCATAGTTTTGCTTCCAATCTATTTAATTGCAAACTTGTGTTTTGTGGTTTGTTGTTTTCACAGTTTTCTTGTCGAATTGGATTGGTTTTGTTGTATACAATGGGTGATAAGTGTTTGATTTGTGTTAAGGTTATTTCGGGCCGCCAACTTAAAATACAGTGCAACGATTGTCAACTTGGTTTCCATGGTGCTTGCGCCAAAATGCCTAAAGAAGATATCGATTACCTTAAAGAAAATGGAGAGATTTGGCGCTGTGACGGATGTCGGAAGACTAGGAGGAAGAGTTTGCTGGTTCAGACCAAGATTGAGAGTGGTGAAGGAAGCATTACGGACGTAATAAAACTACTTCATGAAATGCGAGAGGAGTCTAGAAAGCAAATTAAAGATCTTGAAACTGAGTTGGGAAAATCGGTGGAAATGTGCCATGCAAACATTGAAGACTTGAAGAATAAAATTGAAGCTCAGTCTATGGCGCTGAAAATCTATGAAACCAACTTTGAGGAAATACGTCAAGAAAATCTAACCTTGAAAAAGAACATTCAAGCCTTGGAGTCTAGAGTTGACGACATGGAACAGTACTCTAGAGCAAATTGTATTGAGATAAATGGGATTCCGGAAACAGATAACGAGAATGTTGTCAATATAGTTAAAACAATTGGAGTTAGCCTAGGAGTCCAAATAGATGAAGGTGTGATTGACGCTTGCCATCGCTTGGGACCAAGAAAGGAGGAGAATGTTGGAAGATCACGTGGTATTATAGTGAAGTTTACGAGAAGAGTCATTAAAGAAGAGATCCTACAAAAAAGAAGAGTTAAACGCAATTTTAATACGAAGGATATTGGTTTGTCGAAAGTACCGGAGGAGATAATTTATATGAACGAGAGCTTAAGTCAAGCAAGAAGGCGTGTGTTTAAGGCAGTGCGAGAATTGCAGAAGGAGAAACATTTCCGTTTTGTCTGGGTGAGAAATGGGAGGATCCTAGTGCGGCCCGAGGAAGGTGCGAAGGTCATCACAGTAACGACAATGGACCATGTTACCGGCTTACAGAAGATGCAACCACTCAATCAACTGCAGTCAACGGACACCACAAAGTGAACTCAAGTAACTGTTCTAGTTTAAACAATAAACGCTCGTATAAATGTGTTTTGGGTGTTGTCCAGGTCTTGTGCTCTGTTGTTTTGCCGTCTAATAATTCAAAATATTGTTGCGAAGGATCTAACTGTTGTATTTTTTCCCTTTGTTTTTTAATTAAAGAAGAAATGGTTTTACTTTTTTCTTTTTAATGGTAGTATTTCAACAAGAAAATGTTTTTAACTGTTTTAATGACTTCATATTGGTTGCCCAGCAAAACATCAGAAGCATGAGACAAAATTTTGATTTGTTTGCATTGGAATTGGTGAAACTAAATAGATTGCCAGATATTTTAATTTTAAGCGAAATATGGATAGTAGATAACGAGATGGCCCAGTACAGTTTACCTGAGTATAGTATGTTTGCACAATGTAACCATCGTTATCGGGCGGGCGGAGTAATTGTTTACATATCTAAAAGTATTTCCTGTGAGCGTGTAGATAATATTATACTTTCAACAGCTGATGTTGTTCATTTGCAAATAAAGATAAGTAACGACGTGGTTATTGATGTTATTGCTCTGTATAGATGCCAGGAATTTAAGATTGATAAATTTGTTGATGAATTTGATAGATATATAGAAACAATTAACAATCCAAATGTTATAATAAGTGGAGATATTAATATAGATTTACTTAAAAAATTGTGCTCAGTTGATAACTATTTAATCAGGATGGCATCCCATGGGCTAATATCATTAGTCGAGGATCCCACTAGAGTGACAGCTAACTCGAGTACATGTATTGACCATATTTTGTTCAGGCACAGGTTTGGTATAAATCTAAAATATGAAACTAGGGTAATTGAGAGCGGTATAACAGACCACAGAATGACAGTTTTATGTTTAAAGTATAATCATATTTTGAGAAATAAAGCCACTCAACCTAATCCATTCAAGGTTAATTATAATCAGTTCTCAAAAAGAATTAAACAAACTAAATGGGATCAAATCTACAATGTCCATAGTGTTTCCGTAGCTTTTCAAATATTTATTCAAAAAATTGAGTTACTTTTATTAAACTCGCAAAAACCATTGTGTAAAAATAGAAACAATAAGATTAGATTGAGACCCTGGATAAATAATGAACTCATTAAGCTCATAAATACGAAGAATAAGTTATACAAAAATTGTCTAAAACACCCAAATAATAATCGAATAAAATCTATATATATAATAAATTTAAAAATGAATTGATTAACATAATCAGGGAAACCAAAACAATTTATTACAGGCAATTAATTGACAATAACAAAAAAGACCCCAAAAGACAATGGAAAATCATTAAACAGATCATCGGGAGTAATGACGATAGTGGTGAAAAGATTATGCTAAGAGATAACAATTCTGATAACAATTCCATGATTGATTCAGCTGAGGTTGCAAATGTTTTTAACAACTTTTTCTGTTCTATTGTGTCCGATCTTAGGGAACAAATTGAACTAGATAGGAATTCGATAATATCTGTAGACGAAGACTATGTTCGTATATTTTATTGTAGTTCTCGTAGTGACTCGATGTTTTTCCACCTCACTACAGCGATGGAAATAAGTACTATTGTAAATTCACTTCAAAATTGTAAAGCACCAGGGTTTGACAACATAACGCCAGTTTTAATTAAGCAAAATTTGAATTCTATGTTAGATGTTCTGGTCTACTTAGTTAATCTAAGCTTAGGTTCCGGGGAATTTCCTGAAATATTGAAGAAGGCAATAGTGAAACCCTTATACAAAAAAGGTGATAAATCTAACACAACTAATTATCGCCCTATAGCTCTCCTTTCGGTTTTTTCTAAAGTCCTGGAAAAGATCGTGAAAAAACGATTAATTACATTTCTTGAAAAGCAAAATTTCTTTAGTAACAGACAATATGGTTTTAGGAGTAAACTAAGTACAGATAATGCACTATTAAATTTCATGTCTCAAGTATATGATGGTATTAACAATGGGTTCTACTGCGCTGGTATCTTTGTTGACATTATGAAGGCTTTTGACACTGTCGATCATTCTATTCTATTGTCAATAATGTACGATGCAGGTGTAAGGGGTGTTGCCTTAAACTGGTTTCGCTCTTATCTGTCGGACAGAACACAACAAACTAGAGTAAATGGCAAAATCAGTGACCAAGGGAAAGTGAAGTATGGTATCCCACAGGGATCAGTACTCTCTGGACCCCTCTTCTTAATATATATTAACAATCTTTGTAACGGTCGTTTTAAGGGTAGTCTTGTCGCCTTTGCTGATGATACTGCTTTATTTTACAAAGCCAGATCCATGGAAGAATTAAAGCGGGACATGCAAAATGACTTAAATGCATTACGTTGGTGGTTCACAAAACATTTCATGTTGATGAGCCCTAAGACAAAGTATGTGATATTTAATACCTCTAGGAAGATTTTCTTTTCAAACCAATTGAAGTATCACAATCCAGCGTGCGGAAAGGTTGGGGATTGTAAATGCCCAGAAATTGAGCAGGTAAGGGACATTAAATATTTGGGTTTGTTTTTGGTTTCTGGATTAACATGGAAGGTACACATTCATTATTTGAAGAGTAAGCTAATCATATATATCAGAACCTTTTATCTATTAAAATCAGTATGTAAACTTCAATTTTTGAAATCTATTTATTTTGCTCTAATAAACTCCAAGCTGGGATATGGTATTGCGGTTTGGGGAGGTGCATATCACACTACTCTAAGGCCAGTTATTACTTTGCAGAAACATTTTATCCGCATTATGCTAAACAAGTCCAGAATGATACATGCTGCACCCTTATTCAGAACTTTAAATATTTTACCACTTAAAAGTTTATACATTTATAAAGTTTTAAGAATTTTTTTTGATAAAAGTGGGGAAAGCAAAAATCATTTAGGACCAAAAAGAGGAAAATTACGTAATTACTTAAATGTGTTTATACCTAAACCGAATCTAACAGTTTTTAAGAAATTTTACTCATATCTCGCTCCTAAGTTTTTTAACGCAATGCCAGATTATATTAAAGGTTGTAGGAATAAAAAGAGATTCTGTAGGTTCGTTAGGGAAATTCTGATTAACCAAGTTGATGTGTTGCTGAATTTAGCACATTACAATGAAGTATAATTTTGGAAATGTATTGCATTGTTTTGTGGTTGAAGAGGAGAAATGTATGTATGTATGATGTGTATGTGTGCATGTATGTGTGTATGTATGTATATGTATGTGTATGTGTATGTATGTATGTGTATATGTATGTATGTGTATACGTATATGTATATGTGTATGCATGTATGTGTATGTGTGTGTGTGTGTGTGTTGGTATATATGTGCATGTATATGTTTATATATGTACATGTAGTGGTTGGTGTATGTATGTGTTTGCATGGATATATATATATGGCTTTATTTCAAATTCCATTCCTTATTAGATTGTTTAAGTTAAAGCTGGAAATGTATATATAAAACTGATGTAATGTGTGATTTCTATTCAAATTGCTTGTGGTATTTTGTAAGTTTATATTTGTATTTAATTTGGAAGCCATTATTGTAACTTCACACTAAGACTGATGTAGTGTGTAAGATTCGGAGGAGTGCGGTTGGTTGCCGGGTTTTTCTTTCATTCCGAGTATTTTAAGTTGTTATGTTTAAGTGCTTTTCTTTTTTTATATACATCCCAAACAGGTTTTAACCTAGGGATGTTATTATTGTTTCCCTTATATGTAAGGTTGTATATATACTTGTATGTATAAAGATAAGGAGCAATAAATATCATTTCATTTCATTTCATATTCCCACTTGACATGTGTTCTTCCTCTTTGAACTCATTTCTACTCTTTTAGGCATTCTAAATTCTAACGTCTTTAACACTTAGATGAGATAGTTTCTTTTCAGATTCTATGTTTCTATCCCTCTTCAATATCTTAACGTTTTCCAACTTTACGTTCCAAGCCTTATTTGATTTTTATCACGGTTCAGATTAAGCAGAGTTACATGTATATATTTTGCCTATTACGTTTCGTTAAAATATTTTATTTTAAAAATGAATGTAAGTTTCACATTACTCTTTAAATCCAGGGGTAAATAAATACCTCAGGATTATAGTCATTAACTCTGGAAGCTTTACTAACAAGTCACATGTACTAACGATGTCTCTGATATATACTTTTTTAAATCTATCAATGAAATTATTACAGAGGGAACAACCAATCAAATGAGTAATCTTCTTTGTTAAACGGATTTAACTAGT
Source organism: Aphrophora alni (assembly GCA_963513935.1). Lineage (NCBI taxonomy): Eukaryota > Metazoa > Arthropoda > Insecta > Hemiptera > Aphrophoridae > Aphrophora > Aphrophora alni. Next base: position 44,385,496 of record OY740775.1, on the reverse strand, counting down.
TTGTTAAATCATGCAGCTTGTTATATTTATTCAATTTTGCTGATCAAAAAAATTATATATGAAGAGGATATTTCTTTTGAATAAAAATAATCATTAAGTGGTGTCTAACAGAATACAAAGAGATCCTAGAATAAGCCTTCGTTAAATATAATAGCTTGAAATATAAGGATTATCCTGAAATAACGACTACAGATGTAAAAATTATTTTTTCAATGAAAATCATTTCTTTGATAATTTATACTTTAGTATGATTCTTTTAATTTATCTTTTTATATATATCCAAAACATTCATCTTGGTTTGTAAAACATATTGACTAATATTATTCCGAAATATAAATTAAAAAGATATTTAGCAATAATATCTGACAGGTGATCACTGGAAGAACATCTGAGATCCAGCTAATTTTTTTTATATTGCAAAGCGTTAAGCTTGCTTCAGGTCATAACTAAATAATTGATATAAATTATTTTCGTAGTATCAAAAACAGATTACCTACTTCTAAGTATATATCCATGCGATGAACACATATTCGACTAAAGTATTTTATAATATGCAGTCATTTACATAGAAATATATCTTTACACAGGTTTCTAGCACAAACCATTTGTTCATAATGTATTTGGTCTGAATTACATTCTTGGTAACTTTAATTTTTTCAAAAAATTACCCATAATCTATCTTGTAGCTTTAAATTCGTTACTTTTATTTTTTTTTTTTTGTTATAAAGCTTTATGAATACTACTTCTTAATTATATTTACATAAAAATCGTCAATTCAACATAATTGTGGTAGATAAACCTCTACCTTCGATAACAACAATCAATATATATATATATATATATATATATATATATATGTATATATTATTATTACAACTGAGTACAAACCCATCTAGTAATTTACATTTAATAATTTTTAACTATTTGCCCAGTAATCAAGTCATACCCTGGTGCTTTATTCACATTCAAATGGTTTTTGATTTCATTTTTCAGTTCCCTCAGTGTTACTGGTAATATTTCCATTTCTTCATGTTTTTTTATATCAGGAACACTTTTTCAGCACATTGCTTAGGGAGAGGCTGGAACGTCTTTTCTAAGAATGTTGCAAAGAGATCTGCCTTTTCCTTAGGACTTCTTGCCCAGGCTCCATTGCCATTCTTAATTGGAGGAATTTGTATTTTAGGCCTTTTGATTCCTTTTGTTGCCTTCCAAAGTGAATAATCTCTGTCCTTTGTGGGAGATAAAAGTTTTAAGTATCTATTAATAGATTCATTCTTGTAATCTTTAATAGAATTTTTAATTTTGTTGCACAACCTGTTAAGTATTTGCTTGTCTTCTGGTGCTCTACTCCTTTGCCATTTTTTCCGTGCCTTCCGTTTATCTTTAATTAGCCATCTTAATTCGACTGGATAGTACTTTACTTCATATCTTTTCATGTAGCTCACTGGAGTACTCTTCCAAGCAGCGCCCTGAACGATCCCAATAAATACCTCGAGCTCATCCTCCAACTGACTTGAATTTTTAATCGGTAAATTTAGCTTTACATTTTCTTCTATTATGCTACTGAAAAATTTCCAGTTAGTTTTCCCACTTGTTATTTTTGGGACTGGTGCCTTGTTTTTTACTATCAGCTCACTTATCGTCATAATAACTGGTGTATGGTCCGAGGAAAGACTCTCATTATCTTCTATATGAATGTAGTTTTTTTTTGAAATTCCTTTAGTAACAAATAAATCTATGATATCAGGTGTCTTGTTTATGTCCGCCGGCTAATATGTAGGTTCACCACCAGAATAGAAGTCGCACCCCAGTGCCGTTTCTGCTGCTAGCAATTCTTTACCTTTTGGATTTATTATTCTTGAACCCCAGAATGTGTGTTTTGAATTGAAGTCTCCTCCAATGACAAAATTTTTTCCCAGAGTTTTAAATAAATAAAGAAACCTCTCACGATTACCTCTATACCTTGGTGGACAATATATTGCACCAACATCATATTGATTGTTTCCCTTAACTTGGATCCTAATAGCAATAACTTGCATATCTTCTTCGTAAATGTTTATAATTTCATAATGATTGATGTTTTCCTTTACAAATACTACCGATCCTCCTCTAGCACTATCTGCAGGATGGACTGCCCCATACCAGCAAAAACCACGCAACTTGACAAAAGATGCTTTTGTAAAATGGCTTTCTGATATTAAGCAAATATCTATTTGTTCATTATCCAAGAATATCTCTAACTCCTGGATACGTTGTAACAAACCATTTGAATTCCATGCGGCTATTCTAAGAGTTTTATTCATTTTATGTAAAATATCTGTTAATATCAGTAAGGTTTATGAGAACCTCTTCAAATTTTGTATCGTTAGACTCTAGCTGTTTTTCTATAACTTCTAATCGCTATAATACTTTTTCGAGGACACTATTCTCGTCTACATTTTCCCTTCTAACGTGTTTACCCTGGACTGCGTGCGAAAAAGTTCTATCGCTTTCATTTGCTTCCCGTTCTGCTGGTATTTTTGTCATGTATTTTAATGTCTCACGTTCTTCCTTATCTTGTCTGCCCCTTTGTTGAGGGTTACTAACTTTTTTCGGATCCTTTTTCAATTCTTTAGCTACCTCACATCCTCGATAGTTAGCAGGATGCTGCCCTCCACAGTTGACACATTTTGGAGGTGTATCTTTCTTTATATCACACTGCTGAGTAGCATGCCTCCCTGTACACTTTACGCTTCTAGGTTCCCGGTGACAATACTTTGTTGTATGGTTAAACCCTTGGCAGTTTTTACATTGCGGTATCTGATTTGTAGTTTTCCTTAAGGGTTCAATTTTAACTTTCACAAAACAAAATAATGACTCCTTTACATTGATTTAAACTCATTAACTTAAAAACTAATGCAAGTGATGCATTATAATAGTGTGACGTATTTAGAGGAACAGTAATATCGGTTTCGACCTGTGATCATTATGGTTGGGATCGTGATCCCAGTTTGGGTTCCGACAGGATCCTTGATTGTCGTCGGGGCTCATCGTGGTTCCAACCAGATCCGAGAGTTGTAAAACTAGACGTTCGGTAAGAGAAAGCAGGCGTGGAAACCCAGAATTTAGGACAGTCGAATGTAACACGCTGATGAAGCCGGATGTATAGCAATTCAGTTCCACCTTCTTAGTTCGTGTGTTGTAAATATTACAAAGCGAGGTTCGTGGGGGTTCTTTGATATTCTTGGTAGGCCGTTTAACAATTAATATGTCCGGTTAATTCCCCATTTTAAATACATAATGTTCCATTAGAACTAGTTTCAGGTGTGTGTAATAAAATAAGTAAGATAATATACAAGTCCCTTTATTGCTAATATGCTGGTTCCCTGTGTGCTGATTAGTTTGACAGAGTTAAGGGTAATAAGATACTATATTCAAGTGCTGGAAATCTACGGACCTGAAGTGCAAAACGTCGTGGCTAAGATTAGCTAGCCCACATACACCAGCTTCACGCACATTGTATTAGCTATATAAAGAGACTGCGTTCAACAATGTTATCGAATTATGGTTGAAATATATTTATGAAAGATTTAAAAATCTAGAAAGAAGGAGAAAATTCTTCTTTTTTGATTTGGAAAGAAGGGGGGGTAGGGATAATTTGAAATTCATCAATAAATCCATACTCTATTTTTTAATTATACATTTATTAAGATATAAATTTATTAATTTTATTCAATGTTGCTATGATATGTAAACTCCTTCCTTAGCATTTTCCTTTCCTTACGTATACGAAATCTAAAATAGAAAAACAATTATTTTTAATTTATAATATAGTTACATAAATAGCATTATATGTAATGAAATAATAATAATATAGCATTATATGTAAGGAAATAATAATAATAATATACCATATTAAGAATATAGAGTTATATGTAAGGAATTATATGTAATTTACCTATAATTATTTCTAAATAATGTCTTGGTCAATATATGCGAGCGCATATTTTATTTATGATCCGAGTAAAAAGTGTGGGTGGATCTAATATAAAATTCACCAATCCTATTGGAATGTCTCTGATAGTAAACTATTTTTACATTAGTTGTCGTAACGAAAAATTATATAAATTTAATAACAGCTGATTCAATTTGACCACCAAACAATCATTTTAATTTTAGTTTATCCAACCAGACCCATGAGAGATGATCATCCTCCATTTTTAACATGTAGGGTGTTGGTAAATTTATTAACTTTTGTATGAAAAATATATTTCAAGATGTGTATTATACAAACTCTCTGAAGGTAAAATATGTATTACAAAAATAAAGTAAGGGAGTTTTTGTACGAAATGAAGTTCCTAATGTCGAAGGTCGAGGTTCCAAAACAACTTCTTATTGTCGATGGTTTAACTTCTAAATTAAGTTTTTAATATACACTATTGAAGTTCCACACCTAGTTCTTAATACCGATTTTTGAAGTTTTACATGAGTTTCTTATTGTGGACGGTTGAAGATGTACATCAAGTTCCTAATGTAGATGGTTAAACTTCTTCAACAGGTTCTTGACGTAGACAGTCGAGGTTCCACAACAAGTTCCCATTGTCGATTGTTGAACTTCTAAATCAAGTTTTTAATATAGACGGTCGAAGTTTAACACTAAGTTCTTAATGTCGATATTTTAAGTTCTACATGAGTTTCTTATTGTAGACAGTTGAAGATCCAAACCAAGTTCTCAATGTAATTTTTTTATGTGCTACATCAGGTTCTTAATGTAGACGGTTCAAGATCAACAACAAGTCTTAATGTTGGTGGTTGAACTTCTTCAATAAGTTCTTAATGTAGACATTTGAATATCCACACCCAGTTCTTAATGTCGACTGTCGAGATTCCACACTAAGTTCTTAATTTCGACTGTTGAAGTTAAACAGCAAGTTCTCAATATTAACTGTCGTAATCCTACATCAAGTTTTTAAAGTCGACTGTCGAAGTCCCACACCAAGTTCTTAATTTCGACGGTCAAAATTCCAGACCAAGTTCTTAATGTAGATGGTTGGAGTTCTACATATAGATCTTAATATCGACAGTTGAAGTTCCAAATCAAGTTCATAATATCGACTGTAGAAGTTCCAATTAAAACTCTCAGTGGCTTACTTTATTGAATACGGACTTAGCAACCAGAGGGAATCCAGCTGTACCTACACGTTGTTCATGTCTTTTTCATCTTTCCTATCAGGTCTCTCTTGACCAACTCTTGTTGTCTTGCGATCCTGACGATATAATATTCGAGTCTCTATTTTAGGTTTGTTTACTTTTTTATAAGCCTATGGTAACTAGAAGTTTGGTTGTCAAAACAACAAATCATACAAAGATATAACTAAGAGGACTGAACATAACACAAACGATAGGCAGACATCATTCCAAGAACCACTGTACTTAAAGGATCCCAAAACTTATAAATCTGAAAAAGGTCGTGAACTTTTGAACTTTCTAAAACTTCTGTGTTGAATGAATTAATGTGCTAACTTAGCGATTATTTCGGAATCAGAAAAACTGAAAGAAAACAAGTTCACACTGTGTGAAATTATCAAAGATATTGTGTAAGAGTTATATGAAGAAGAACATATTTAATATAAAGTTTTGGTTATCACATATAAAATTATTTTTTTAAAAAATACAAGAATAACCGATTGTAGAATATCCACAACTTAATTAAACAGATACAACATATCCCACAACAGAAAACTCAATATGGATTATAAATAGTAATGCGACATAATGATACTTATTTAGTTTAAAATAAATTCACTTACTTGCTCCTCTGCAGACGTCCCTTTTGAAAACACAATGGTTTTTAAACGTCACGTATCCATGGATTGGTGAATATGCACAAATTCTATTCTTCCATGGCGGGCAAATTCGTATACATTTAGATGACAAATAACCAATGACCTTTACAATAAATTGTATCAATTTGATGATCTTTTTAATGAAATTAAAAAATCCTGATCCAATTTTGTTAAGAGCCAATTTGTAGATAGGTTTTAAAAGTATTTCTGGACGTTCCGTAACTGCAACTTCTGTCGCTCCATGAAAATAAACTCCATACGTAGCATTAACTTTTCCTGGTTCATTTTCTATTTTAATTGTCTCTATTAATGTCTTATTAGCACTGTTATCTTTCAAATTGTTTTGTTCGAATGTAACTTCGTCGTTTTCATTTAGTTGAAACAATATGTCAATATTGTTATACAAATCTAAAACAAATAAAATAAAGAAATAAACGTCTGATCTAAAAACATAAAATAATTATTTATAAAAAAACAAATGCCTAAGGATAATTTTGCTTTGCTCTGTTTGAAGTACTGTATTGCCAAATTAACAACACAGAATTAAAGGCCACATTAAAGGCCACAGAATTTTCATTTATTTAAAGTTGTAGATTCGTAAATTAATAAATATTATTATTATTATTATTATTATTATTACTGTTTCATTTTTTAAATTGTTCTTTTCACTAATTTTTACAATATTAGTTTACATAAAAATATAACAATGAGCTTTCCTGTCCAGACACATGGCACGTATCACAATAACTTATATTTTTGAAAAAATACGCTTTAAATTACTAAACCCATTTCAACACTTAATATATTTTACATAATTTAATAAGATTTACCTTATAAAATTAATAGATTTGATTTCTTATTTTAACGTCATAAAATGTAAACTTATTTTATTTAATTTTAACATTTTGGTTGTAGGACCCTATATGCACGAGTTTATTTTTCTCAGGAATTTCTCTCTTTTTCTTTTTTCATATTTGATATATTTAAAAAAAGTACTATTGGGTAATATGGTCACATAAGGTATTACTATTTAATGGATCAAATGTTTGACTACTTCTAATTTTCTGTAATAATTTACAGAGTTTAAATTTCCTCCAAAAATACAATTTTGTTTCTGAACAGTATCTTGATATAATGCCTTTACAATAAATTTTGTAATAATTTTAAAATATTTTTAATCGTATTTAAAAATATTCAACAAATTTTGAGATAAATGACTACCTGGGTTGTCTTACAAAACTCTTCTATTCAAGCTTAAATATTATTCCAATGGTTGACAAGTTGCACCTATGAAAAGGTACACTTCAAACAATAATAAATAGAACATTCTCACGAAAGAAAGTTTAATTATGGAAGGAATTTTAACAACAGTTTGCCATCCTCAGGTATTTATTTGTAAATAAATACGTTATTACTATTGCTTTCATATTCTAATAATATCTTAAAATGAAATTAATGATGACAACACGCTAAATATGCAATTACATTAAAGTATCAAACAATATATTACACATCAAAACATAACCTAAAATTAATAAAATAATAGCTGAAGTACAATAAAATTTATATTAAGACTACGGATAAACAAAGAAGACCTCAACTAAAAAATTTAAAAGATCACATTCAACTATACCGAAGCAATAAAATAATAGAACAGAAACTCCATAGAATAGAAGAATCCAGATAACAGAAGAAGTCTAAGATTTAGCTTAAGAATTTTATAACTTTTCATAGTCTTTGTATATATAAACCTACTTGTGATGAAATCCATATGATTATATGAACTTAACCATTGCTGTCTAGCGTGATAGTTACAATATTTTTCTGGTATCATAACATTACTGTGAATGGCCTTGTTTCGGCATATGTTTACACTAAAATTCGAAAAAAGAATACCACTTTGAGTAAAAAGTAAGTATAAACAACCTCTATGAAATAAGTTTTACAACTTTGAGTTGGTTTTAGTCCAGGTATATATGTAATAAATTTCCTATGTATGACAAACCGTAGTTATTTATTCTAATATGATAATGTTCCTCAAAGAAAAATTCAATTGTTTCAATTGATTGTTAAAACATGATTATTAATATACCACTAATTAATAAGCTGTTAAAAGAATTGAATCTCTGCAATATAGTTATTTCATAATGATGATATACATTAACATGTTCAATCAGACACTTGCAATAAAAACAAATACAAGACGTTTCTAGAATATAAATCAACTCAAATATTAAAAGTTAGAGCATAGCCTAGTAGCTTTGATATATATATTGGATACTAGAACTAGATCAATATCCTCACTTTCAACTATGTATTTTAGTGGACTCAAAGCTAAGACTAAATAAAACGCTTAGTCTTTGTACTAACAAACCATATTAATAATTATAATACAATTTTAATTTCCACAATACAAATAATCTTGAATTTATTTTCCCACTAATATTGTTTAAGTGTAAATTCAAAATGAACTTATTATCGATAACAAAATGAATGAAAACACAATATCCCCCAAAAAAGTTTTAAACCGCTTTATTTGTTCAACACATATAAAAGAAGACGTTTCAATGAATAAGTCATTATCCTCCGTTCCATATTCACACTAATCTTGATGTGTATAACACTGTCACACTCTGACTAACTTTATAAAATTGTCCACCACAGAAATCTAATCTTAGAAAATACATTTAAAAATAAAACTACTAATATCAAAAATAAAATAATAATATAATATAAACCAACAAATAAATGTGAACAAATTGTACTCCACTGAAATATAAAATAGATATTATTCTTAAAATAAAATAAAACCAACTAATAAAATTTACATGTGATTAAAAAAAATGTTTAAAAAAACATTGAAATAGAAATGGAACTAAAGTACATTGTTTAAAAAATAATATATAATGAAACTTACATTACGAAAGAAGCAAATAAATTTTCACACATAATGTCACACTATCACCGTAACCTTATTCTAAGGGTTTCTCGTGTTTAAATATGAAAAACATAGACAATTTTGAGGAATATGCCTTTTATTTCATTGAGTAACATTTTATTGTTATTTTTAAATATAGAAATACTTTGAAAGATTTCCAATAATCTGTTTGATGTAATTTGTTTAAATCTAACTTTGTGGTTGGTTTAAAGGATGAGCTCATACACATTAGATTTTTCGGTTGGAACAAATGTTCCTAAAATTTCGTTATACCTTTTCTTTATTGGCCAATATTAATGTTATTAGACGAGTCATATTTAACCTCAAAAATTCCTTTATTTTATTAATTTCATTAAAACATAACTGAATTTATCACAATCTTAGTTTTGTTGCATATTTTTTGTGCTTAGGAGAAACCTAATTTTCCTTATTGGGCTGATAGGTCTTCCTTATCCAGGTTTTCCTTAACTGAGGTAGGAAGATATTATTATATTCGACATCTTAACAAAATGCATACAATTTTATTCGTACTTACTGGTCATAATGGCTTGATCATCGTTGTTCAATTTCCCATCCTTACTATAAATTATACTCTCCGGTAGGCTCGCTATTAATTTAGCAACTTCCTCTCCAGTAACATTCTCTGGTTCTAAAAAAATTATATTATCAAAACGAATTAGTGAAAGAATTGTACAGAGAATCAAACATATATGAAAAGTGTAAATGTTGTATAACAATAGGAAAGCAATAATGCCATCTACACTTTCTGTCAAAAAGAAGAAATAAAACATATTTTGAGAAAATATTAAAATATGGGGCAAAACTTGCTTTTAATAAATGCGTCCTCAGCGGTAGTTGAATTTCATTATAATTAGGTATTTAATAACGGTGGTCAAGGTTAATTTTTGTTTTTATCGTTATTCCTTAACAGTAATGTTTTTATTTTTATATTTGCAAATAAATATAAAACATCTTTTAAGGTTACTTGATAATGATGTAATTAAGTTCAAATTATTAAATATGGTGTAATCGGATATTTTTTGATCATTTGTGTTTGTATTAAATCTAACAGATGACATTTCGAGTATATAAATCAACCCTCTTTATCAAGTGTAATACTAAAAGAGATTTAGGATAACTTTCTCTTGGCTCCGCCACTTAAACAGTTGTTTACTGACCTTTAAAAAGTGTAGGCCTGTTTTTGGTAGTTTTACTGGATCAGGTTAATAATAATTAGTGTTAGCTTTAACTGCTCAGGCCTAGTTTTAGGCTCGATTACTCTTCTTAGCATTATTAGTTTCCAACATGATCCTAGACTCTAAGATATGTGTTTGTTCTTCTGTTTTATACTTTAAGTTTTACACTTGATAACTTGAGAGATTATTTATACTCTCGAACCGTCGTATATTTTGGAAATATGGTAAATTTTTATACCGATTAAAACGTTTTTATAATTTGCAAGATGGTTAAGATAAATACTCTTCACATTTTAATACAATTTGACTAAATCGAAGGAAGCATTTTTGAAAAGTTAACTACTCAATGGGCGATTTTTTAAATTTGAATAAAAACTCACGAATAGGTAAAGATGGCGAACAACGTTTTGTGGATTTCGCAAAAAAAAATTGTTTATTTTTTTGTGGTAGTTACCCTCAAATTTGTAGTTTTAGAAAAACGAAAAGTTTTGAATACGTAAATAAATTTTATTAAAATGTGTTCTCGTCGTTTGGCTGTAGATCACTACACATACAACATACAACATACAACTAGATCACTATCCAGACAGAAAATCTACAGACATCATTCCGAAAACCACATGTTTGTACTCAGGGAGTCTTAAAACAGATATTTTGGATACTTAAGAAATTAGACATCAATAATTTTTACGCAACAAAAAATGTCAATATAATTTACATTTAAGGAAGTAAACAATTGATAAAACTTTACATAAGCGTGCGTCATTTAATTTGAGACAAATTAATGTTGAAAAAAATAAGATCTTTGCAGATAAATGGTTTTTTTAACACAAGATATTTTGAATCGAAGAAAAAAATATTACATTATCAATTCTGTGTTTTGTCGATGCTTTTAGTCATTTCAATATCAAAAATATTTTTTCAAATAGAATTCTACATTTGTGTATCTATTCTGTGCTAGAAACTGGAAGATTTTTCTTTCTAAGATGTTATTAAGATACTCAAGTCGGAAAATTAATGCAAGATTTCGATCGCCAAATATATACAATGCTTTTAGTTACAATCGTTTATTGTCTCTTTAGTTAGACATTTCCTATAAGAGCCTTCTAATATAAATACCTTCATGCTGTGCCACAAAAGAGTAGGAAATATCTGGAAGGGAGCTCTACACACTACCGTGCAAGAAGAGAGAGAGAGAGAGAGAGAGAGAGAGAGAGAGAGAGAGAGAGAGAGAGAGAGAGAGAGAGAGAGAGAGAGAGAGAGAGAGAGAGAGAGAGAGAGAGAGAGAGAGAGAGAGAGAGAGAGAGAGAGAGAGAGAGAGAGAGAGAGAGAGAGAGAGAGAGAGAGAGAGATATATGGATGTCTCGGAGTTAGCTCAACACGCTAACAGAGGAAGGAGATGAAAGGACGAGTTAGAATGGTAGCCTGAAGAAGACTGAAGTCATAATTCAACTTTTAAATAAACTGGCGTTCGTTAACTTTATTTCTTTGTAACAAATATTTACGTTACACGCTATATCTCAATTTTCTTTTAATTTAAAATAAAATGTTATTATTTTTAACAAAATGGTAGGACATCTCGTAACCTTCAAGGAAAATGCAGTTTATCCCCCCCCACCAAAAAAAATTGTAATTTAATTAAAAAAACTTCCATAATTAACGGTTTTTCACTATTGTTGATTAAACATTTTTATTTCGTGTCTGCATTTTAAAAAAAAGAACCCTGTATATGTTTCAGTAGCCAAACTTTACTTATGAGTAAATTGTCTGCTAAGATTTACGTGTTACCTTTAGTGGTTTCTTCAAATTTCACGTAATCCACAGGTACGTATTCATCTTCATCCGTAATCAAGTCAACAGGTACGTATTCATCAACGATGACAACTGAAAATAACCAAACATCATCTAATTAAATTTACATTCTTTTGTTATCCGTTTGAGTTGTTATTGAAAAAATTAAAACAAGTATAAAGTTATACTATTTTAAAGATAATAGTTGAACTTTACTACTTTTTTTAAGCTTACTTGCCTATTTTAAGATATTAAACATTTTATAACAACCTCATACTCTATTAATTTTTTTTTTTTTTACGATAACTCATATACCGGAATTTTTTGAGAGATCCCGACCAACACTTTTCGGTTCGGCCTTTTGTAAAATATGATCATCATATTTAGAGCCAATTTTGAGAAAATCGTAGTTTTGTGTTTTTATCTCATCTCAGTTACTTCTAAATTTTGAGTTATAAAAAGAATGAAAAAAGTTTTCCGATATATGGCTAATATATGCCCACATAATAAATTTGATTAAATTATACCCTCCTGTTTGGGTTTTAGAACACGCCACATTCTCGTATAAGAGACAGACGGACAGTATTCCAAAACTACCACTCAGGGGTTTTCAAAATACCTGATATCACATTAACATTTAGAATATGTAGTTTCATATCTCAATACGCTTTGAGTAACAAAGAGGCCTAATCAATTCTTAGTTACAGTTTTTCCAGTCATGCGTAATCCTTAAATATTTAAATAACTACAATAAAGTTTTAGTATATTATTCACAAGGTGTATGTCTTACCTCTACGGTCCAATTCTACTTGAGCTGCAACCAAAGCAGCAACAGCTACTGAAAAATAAACAGATGTAAATAAATTCACACATATTGAATCTTGCAGCTTACGTATTCTTTTTAAATTACCCACAGTTTTAAAACTAATTTGCATATATAAAAACATTTTAATTATAATTTTAGGGAAATATTTAAAATGTATAATATTGTATAACGTCTCAAATTCACCACATTTATATTCTACAACTTTTAAGGATGTTCACAATACCAACTATTTCGTATTGTAACAAAGTGGCAGAAAAGGCGAAACTAGAACTACATTATTGAAAACAAATTAACAATTTTACCTCCTACATTTACTCGCAGGCACATAGATGCAACTAAAGTTTAACTTATCTTTACAATGGAATATTTCGTTACAAGGCAGGAAAGCTTCATTTTTTGAATGATCACGACAGTTCATGTGCGAGGCGCTATAATTAGAAAAAACACTTTCCTGATAAGAAGCGTGGATATTTAACATGAACTCTATCTTCGATTAGTTCCAAAATTTGGCCAAATACCAAAATTATTTAAATCGGCCAAGACGTTTAGGCTCAGAGCACTGGAATATATAGAGGTACCAGACAGACAGAACACTCTTCTAACCAAGGAGACCCGCAGGTATATCCACCTAAAACTAGACATCTATTTTTGGCCAATCACGTACTACGTATATAAATATGAGAAAGTAAATGAGTCAAAAACGTTTATAAGGTGTATTTTTAAATAAATATATTTAAAACGATTTATTTACTACATAAAAAAATTCCCTAGGTGGGCTATTTTGAAAACTTTCAGACAAAAAATGTCTAAGGACGTAGACCTCAATCCGAGTTTTGCCTCATTTTAATCACAAAAAACCATTTCACAAAGTCATCAAAAGTACCCTTGTGGCAGTGGGTCCATGTTCTATTACTTTTCGGTATCCCAAACCAATATTGTCATCATAGAGTGTGACAAGTACATTCTCAAATATTTTAAACTTCTTTTTAAATTTAGAAAGTAAAATTTTAATCCTCCCTCTAAATACTATTATTACCACCCAATTGATTTAAAACATCCATATTTTCTCCAACATACAGCCTATTCATAAGATTTTTTTTTTGTTTTTTTTTTTTTTAAATTTATTAAAAGTTGATTGGAAACTGATTTTGTACGGCAAAATATTGAACAGTTTGTTGACCAGATATGCATGGAATCTTATAAATTCTTCTAAATTTGATGTCTGAATTTCATATTTGAGAAAACCCCTCAATCTTCTGATATACTTAATTTGAAACCCTCCTGAATCACCTCAATAATAATAAAAAATAATAATTCAAACCTTATTATATGCAAGTGTCTTATTGACGGAAATTCCAAGTATTTAAATAGAGGTAAAATTAAATTAAATTGAATAAATCCATTATATTTTCATTGCTATACGAAAATATTTTGTCTGTAAGAATTAAATTTGTTTCAATGTATTACCTAACATAACATAACTTATCTCCCCAACATAGTATCCCGTACTAGAGTCTAGAAATAATTATCCAAAATATATCCTATATATTTCAATATCAGTGTTGAAATGAAATATCTTAGGGTATAAAATTTCCTCAAAGGCAACAATAATTCTGAATTTATTCTTTTAATATAGAACAACCAAATACAATTTTAATAAAAAATAAATTCTTGGTATTTAATGTAGACTACTTTCCTATCCTCATTCAAGAAAAACCATTTGACGAAATTTGTTCAATAAATCATATTATTTATAAACTAAAGTATCCAAACTCATAACATTATTTTTCTTTTTTAAGTTCCACATACATATATTTATTTTTTCACTTAGGATCATTCTGTTTTCATTAAACCAATATCTCAATTGGCTTAAGTCAACTTGTATCTATTATTTTAGGTCATGATTATTAGCAGCAAAGTAACGCTATGCTTTGTCGTATGGAAATGCAGTAAGAGTCCCATCCTATATAACTCATATCTATAGATTAAAATAATATTGTACACAACAAGGAACCCAGCGGAATTTAAATTTAGGTCTGGAACCACTCAAATGACTTCACTCTTTGACACATTAAGTTCTACATGTAGATAGTTAAAGTACAATAAATACCACTCTCCTGACTCATCATCAAAACACATGGTCCGCAAAATCAAAAGCATTATTAATAACCAAACACCTTATTTGTATTTAAAAACTCATACAGAGAAGAAGAAAACTATGCTAAAGCATTTTCCTTTTTGCACTAAAAGTATTCTGATTGTTCCTTAATATTGTGTTTAATAAGAACGACTAAGGCTAATTTGATTTGGCTCAGAAACTCCGATTTCTAAAATTTATAGACATAATTAATATGAACCAATATCAGATATTTGTCTATTTAATTTTCTTTAAAGAGAAACGTTATTATTTAAACCGTCCTCTATAAGAGGTTTTTATTTTTTTTATTTGAGTGTATATTGAAAAGTATAAATATCTTTCTGTATTAATTGATAATTGTCATTTATTTAATATATAAAACATATTACGTGTTGAAAACTAAGAGCATTAAATTCTACAAACAAGTTAATAAAAACTTTTGTTGGAAAAGCAGCTTTTGGTTAAAACTCTCCAATTTTAGTAAAACAAACTAAGTGAGGCAGCTAAATTATTGGACACCCAGTTAAAAAAAAATCGTGTCTTTTAAAAACGTGGCCTAAACGAAAACTGATTTAGAAAATCAGCTTTTAACTTTGTGTTAGAAATTGAAATGCTTATAACAAATACTGGGTGTTTAATACTAATAATAATGTTTTAAACATTTTCAGAGTACTGTTTATATTTTAGGGTTTAAGATTTTTTTTTTAATCTTAATTTTTCTATACTACTTTGTATTAAATTATACGATGTGAAGAGCTTCGTCATTAATGTATTAAATGGTTTTATACGTTAGAGTAGAATTTCTGTTTTCCGAATCAATATTAATTACGAAGTTTAATATCGTAATATTATTTACGAATCAGTGTACGAAGTTTGGTAATTGTAAAAATATCGACCTGCGTACTTTGGCTAATCTTCATATATGATGACATCAGGAAACCGAAAAAGTAACTGTTAACCGTTCGTCTGTCCATTTTCTCTACGTAAGTACGATAGTGGCCACAAAAATTAATTAGGATAGAAACATGAAAATTAATACTGTGGTATATCTGTGCTCATTTACAATACTATAGGTTTACTATTAATTGCCGAGACGTTGACAAGAGACGAGCGAGTGGAGGTTTGTTAATAGATCCTCATCTACTAGTTCGAGTGCCACAATTTTCATTGCCTAACCGACGTCAAGACATTGTCATATAGGTAATATTTACGACGTTCAGAAAAGCTGTTATAAATTACCTTATTACTGAATAAGACCCTTTGATCTACCAAATGCAAATTAACATTTTGGTTATTTTTGGTTATTACATTTAGAGGATCTGTTTTTATTGCATTTATATGATATAGTTAGGTGAGTACCACATCAACTTGTAATATTTTTTTTTCATAGAATAATATTCTCAGGTTTAAAATTGAGTATGATTACTCTTTTAAAATCCTCCCACAGCAATATTCTTACTTAGGTAATTCCCGCAGCCTCGTAGTAATGATTTAGGTAATTTGATTACCCATACAATAAATAACTTAAAGCATCCGCAATGGTCACAGGCGTAACCCACTCATACACATACATTATTAATAGCCTTGTTATATAGATTAAGTGTTTTAATTAAAATGCTAACTAATGGTAAAGAAATGCAGATAACTTACCCAAATAAAAGAAAATTACTGCCGTACTCTTCATTTTGAACCAGCATGTATTCTAATTTAGAAACACATCCTCTCAATATTATATAGTCTACTGATAATCTACTTATCTGTTAGTTCAGGGTTGTTCTTTTTTTTTCGTTTCTAGTTTCTACCAAGACCGTAATAAATATCATTAACTTAAGACCTCAAATTTAAAATCAGACACATTTACTTAATTTATAACATCGACTCAAAAGTTTTTTTTAAATCTACAGCAATAAATTTTATAGATAAACATTTTTTTAAATAACAACTGTATAGTGGAATGTTAAAACATAAACTGTAACTTTTTTTATATTTATTTATCAATTTTCAATGAACCGATTTTATGAAAGAGGTATAATTATTTTATTTGGTAAAAAGAAAAATATTTTTTAAAACTGATTTTGGTTATAACTTTGTGTATTAATTTAAAAAATAAACATGAAATAAAAGTTGGTTTGGTTAATGAGTTAAAACTCAAAAGTTTACTCCAGAATCTTGAAATATAATATAATATAGTTCTCTAAATTGCTCAATGATTTATATTATAAACTAGAGAGCATTCAATATAAATGAACACCGAGATAAATAAATATCATAATTCCGTTAAAACTTCTCACAGATGAATTAAACAAAATATACATAAAAAGAGTAGAAGAACTACAAGCATTATGTTACTAAACTTGCTTTCTTATTAAAAAATAAAAAAATTTATCTTGAATATAAAATTACAGCTAACTATAAACGGAGAGAATATTTATAATGTGTATTATAACCTAACCTATCCTAACGTAACCTAACCTAACTCCCCGTACCATCAACCTTGATGTAAATCTTAGTTAATTAATTCAAACTAACCTTGCCCTGAATTCATTATATTTTGTTTTTGTTTTTTAATTGTTGTTTAAAGACAAATAAACCATTTGATTATGATCGCCTTATGAGGAAATTAAGAAAGGAAAATAAAATAAAGATTCCTAGAATACCGTCAGAGGTGAAAAAGAACTAGTTTTGATCAAGAGAAATTATGTGATAAAGATGAGAGAGAGGAATCATATTCGGAATATTTAGACAAAAGACCATAGTGTATTCTTATTGGTTATACATAGTAGTGTTCAAATCTGCCTCCTAATACTATACTCTATTCCACATTTTTTAAATCCGTTTGTATTCTACTCCAACTCGTATGACGGTAATAATTTCCTTCTGTGTAACCATTCCAAACGAATATTGTATGATTTTGAGAATAAATTAGAATAAACTATATAAATGTCATGTACATATTCAACAAATAAGAGTTATAATAAAAATCTAATTATTTAAAAAAAATTTAACTAAAAATTGTAAACTGTAATTATTAAAAAAAATATTAACTAAAAATTGTTTAATAATTCTAAATTATTTGAAAATAGCATAATAATTATTCAAATTATAAAATTCTACCATTATAAACACTGTATACAGTTAAAATGTAATCACTGTTTAAAGTTTGCAATGAATAAATAAACTAAACAAACTACTAAAAACGAAGAATTTGTTTTAACGATATCATTTATCTTAAACTTTATTCTTAGTTGTTTACAAATTCACTTGGAATCTACTGTCTTACTTTACAATCTAATAACAGTTCCTAATATTACACTCTTATATCACTCCACTTTATTTTTATTACAATTGACTGAGAGATCAATCAAAATATACAAGTTCAATCAAAGTATCGCATATACAGCGATAAATATCTTGACAAACTTTAAGAAATGACAGCGAGATTAAAGCAAAGAAAAAATATATACAAATATATGTTTTAAAAAGGATCGTTTTCCGTTTATCTGTCTGTGTTTAATATACAGAATGATTCCACTATCCGTTATCATTGGTATTTTGTAGGGGATGATATTAAACAGATTGAACTAGAAAGTCTGTTTAAAATAAACTCTAAGAATTTGCTTATGAGGAATCTTATACAAATATTTATTTTGATAATTAACAGTGTATTGCATTAACTTCGGTAGCATTTTTCGTGCCTAAAAATATTGAAATAAAAACGAGTATTGTTTAATGATTCATTTAGGAAAAAGCTAAAAACTGACCAATTTTTGTAAATGGTGTAAAATAGCAGCCAAAAATGTTAAAATGGAAATTGATTGTAAAAAAAGACAGAATATTAAAAATCATTAGAAGAGCTTTCAAACAATATCCTACTCTACATTATACTAAAAATGGGACAAAAATTCAAAAAATAATTTGTTTGATTTTTCAAAAAGCCAAGTCTGAAAGATTTCAAACATAAGTCGTAATCGTGAATTGCTTGACAAAATAAATTGATTTTGAAGTTTTGTTCCAAATGTTTACTAATGAGAGCCCAAAATTCATTTTTAATGTGGGTTTTCGGATTAGAACGATTTTACAGAAAGTAATCCAATATTTAATCTACTATAAATATCTTGATAATGTTAACCTCAGTCCGTTATTTAGACGTAGCTACTGCACTATTTCGCATAGCACAGTCGGCCTCGTCAGGCTAAACACTAACACATAGGTAAGTACCACGTGACACAAACAGCTTTAAAATAATCTGAGTAAACCTCTTTGTCATTGAAATTAAGAATTATCTGTTACAATATTATGGTTATTCCTATATTGCGACCGGTAAATACGATACTGTTTATATGAAAACCATATAAAATATATTTCGCTTATTTTATAAAAAACAAAAAACAAAAAAAAAAACACTGTCATCCTGATCAGCAATAAACACTATGAATATTTTGCATCTTTTAAATATTTTTTAAAACCAATATTCCGTAAATTTGACATCAAGTATTTCCATGAACCCCAAGTTAAACATAACATTTTTCGATACAAGGTAAACTTCTACTATTTACCGGTTACGGTACCTCTATAATTTTTATTATTATTTTTTTTTGTAATTGATATCGTAATTTATTATCGAGTATATCAAGTTTAAAAAAATAATCCAAAGGAGGTATGTACACCATATCTTTTATGAAACCCCAGAAGAAAAAGACTAGCGGTGTCAGCTCTGGGGAACAAGAGGGGCATGCAATTGACGCAGCACGGCCAATCCAATGACCTGGAAAGCGGTCATTGAGAAAATCTCAGACGTCAGTCAGATAGTGTGGTGGTGCGCTATCTTGCATGTTGTAAACATTTCGTTCTCGGTCATCCCATCGATCTGTGGTATCAAAAATTGTTGCAACATATGAAGGTACACTATCTCGTTGATGGTTCTCTCTTGGAAAAAA
This sequence comes from Aphrophora alni, assembly GCA_963513935.1. Taxonomy (NCBI): domain Eukaryota; kingdom Metazoa; phylum Arthropoda; class Insecta; order Hemiptera; family Aphrophoridae; genus Aphrophora; species Aphrophora alni. The sequence continues at coordinate 44,365,846 of OY740775.1, read as the reverse complement.
ATGGGCCGTATATTTTCCTCTTGCTCAACGCACAAAAACCGTTCACCGGTTGAGGGCTATCACGAACATGTTGCAATGTTTCATGTGGATTTTCACTGCCCCAAATCTTACAGTTATGTAAAAAGTTGACTCGTCAGAAAAGATCATGTTGTCCAAGAAATGTTCATCATCATCCACTCGAGTTAACATATACACACAGAAGTTCTTAAGGGCAATCTCATCAGTGTCTTTAATTGCTTGTAAAAACAAATATCGGTACGGTTTCAAATGCAAACGTTTTCTCAACACACGCCAAAATCGTCGTATGTGGGACTTGCAACTCACGAGATGAACGCCGGGTTGATTTCGTAGAGCTGTTGACAAAACATTGTCTTACTTGCTCAACGACATCGTCAGATGTGCTTGAACGACCTAAGGATTCCTTATGTCTCACTGAGCACCCTTTTTCTACAAAACATCTATGCCACTCATAAATTGTAGGCCTACTAGGAGGGTCTTCACCTGTACTTGGTACGAAAATTACGCTGAACTGTTGAAGCCGAGTTCGATTCTTCAAACCAAAACACACAGTTAGCACGCTCGGGTCCAGTGAAGGCAGCCATCTTTAACGTAACTGCCGCTAGCGCTTGTGCGGCGCGATGCGGCACTAGAGGACTACGCGAGTCAAAACTTGATGTGTTTCCCTTTAAAACAACACTAAAACTAGCTCTGTACCTTTTTGGAATAATTTAATATGAGTTTTCAAAGTTGGAAAGTCCTTTTTAAACACCCTGTATAATAAAGAATCAGAGCACTCTAATAAAATTAGGAAGTACACTGATGGCAAGGTATATTCAAAATATATTGAAAATCCTTTTTTTTTATAATAAACTCAAATAATTCCAATACAAAACTTTACGACAAAAATTAGTTGTGACGTACAAGAGTGAAAGACAAGTTCTGTTTCAATAAAAATATATGACAAATCTATGGTTATTGAACTAAACGTTGCCAGAAAATTAACATAACCTACTAATGAAAAACTTTGTAAACCCTAGTCCACGTGAAATATTGCAAATACTTCATGAAGAAGGAAATCCTTCGGGACGTATGAACGCGATATATTAACGTGTGACATCCTTCATAAAAAATTTTAATTTGATATTTAAATACAAGATAAAAATAAGAGAGTGAAAAACCTCTTTCAGTTAATTTCCCATAATCAAACCAAACAGACGTAATACTAGTGCTATTTCAAAAATCAAATGAATTGCTTTCATATATTTTAAAATAAACAAGTTATTCAATGAAAAAAGGCAACATAAGTCAATTTTTTTTTTTTTAATAAGAAATCTTTATTATTTCCATTATAACATACAAAATACAACACCACATTTTACATATGCATAAATAGAAATAATAACCACCTAGGTTATTTACCTGTGGAGGTGGATTTAATATTCTAAGGGATCACTATAGTTTCAATGAGTATTGGAAGGCACCGAAACAGCCAAATAATAATAGAATAAACACGCAAAACAAAATAACAATGCACTAAAACAAATGATTAACTCTTCGGAATTACACTTTTCATTCGCTTTACTTACTATACAACATAATACTAACATTTCTAATTATTAGTATTGAAAAAATAATCAACATTTTCTATCTCGAGTAAGTACTCCCACAAACTCTTGTCAAATTGAACTCTGTTACAAGAAGTTTTTATGTTTAAAGGCAGACAGTTAAAATATTTTGGTGCCAGAAGTATATAAAACTTTTTTTAATGTGACAAGTTAAACATGGGGATAGTTCTGTCAAATCTGTTTCTTATTGCGCCTAAGCTATTTTCCTGCCTGTATTACCATTTCCACTTCTATAAAAAAAACATACGCAAAACCTTAAACACATATAAACTCCTGAGAGGTAGAATCTTTAAACATTTAAAAAGAGGTGTTGTATGTTCTATTCTTTTCTTGTGAATAATTAATCTTATAAAACCTTTTTGAATAGTTATTAATGGTTTTAAATTCGTAGAATACGCCCCTCCCCATACTATTAACCCATATTCTATATTTGAGTTTACTATTGCATAATATACTGTTCTGAGAAGTTGTTTATTACAAACAAAGGATAACATATAAACAACTCTAATGTGCTTAATTAATTTATTTTTCAAGTAATTAATTTGACTTTCAGGATTAATTTTTGCATCAACATATAGTCCCAAATACTTAATTTCCTTAACCTGTTCAATTTCTGAGCAACTGCATTTTGACTTAGAACAACTTATTTCATGGTATTTTAATGGACTATTAAAAGCGACTGGCCTAGTCAAATTAAATAAAATATATTTGGTTTTAGGGCTCATTATCATGAAATTGTTAGTAAACCACCATCGTAGAGCCCTAATGTCAGATTGCATATTCAACTGTAAATCGTTAAGTGTATCAGCTTTATAATACAATGCCGTGTCATAGGCAAAGGAAACTAATTTCCCTCGAAGACGTCCATTACGTGAAGTATTTACATATTATATTAAAAATAGTGGACAGAGAGAACTGAACCCTGAGGGATTCCATATTCTATTGACCCTTGATCGCTTGTCACTCTGTCCAATCTAGTACGTTGGATCCTGCCGCTCAGAAAAGAAGAGAACCACAAAAGCGGAACTCCCCTAACTCCAGCCTCTTGGAGTCTATTTAATAAGATAGTGTGGTCTACTGTGTCAAAAGCCTTCATCACATCTACAACAATACCAGCGCACTTTTTACCCTCATTAATTCCTGTATACACTTCCCCTATGAAATTTAATAATGCTGAATTTGTACTTAACTTTTGTCTAAACACAAATTGATTATTACTGAAAAAATGTTTTAGTTCTAGAAAACTGACAAGTCTGATTTTGATAATTTTTTCAAATATTTTAGAAAATATGGATAAAAGCGAAATGAGTCTATAATTACTTGGATCAAATTTTTCATTCTTTTTAAATAATGGAATCACAATGGCTGTTTTTAATTCGTTTGGGAACTCCCCTGTACTCATACTAAAATTTATTAAGTATACCATGACATCAATAATATATTCTTCAGCTATCTTTATAATACCAGGTGAAATTTCATCATATCCTGGGGCTTTTCGATTACTTAACTTTCTTATTATGTCACTTACTTCCTGTTTTACAGTTGGGTAGAAAAATAAAGAATTCAATAGAGGCTGTGTTTTAATACTCCCTCTTAGCTCAGAAGCTACCGAACAAAAATATTTATTAAATTTATTGGCATCTTGAATAGGGTCACTAACAATTTCATTATTTACATCTTTTAAAGTTATATGACAACCCGATTTCCTCGATTCCCCTATAATCTCTTTTATAGTGTCCCTGTGTTTTTTAGGCATTTGATTATACCTTACTAACACAACTATAGTATCTATTTTTAGTTTCCCTGATTTTATTGAGTAATTTATTTTTATAGACATTGTAGGTACGTTTCATTTCCAAATTATGCGGATGATTTTTGCACCTTTTGAGTTTTTTGTTTTTTATCTTTAACATATTTAATAATTTATTATTTAACCAGGGTTTGAGTTTTCTGTTCCTATCATTAACAAAGTTAGGCCTATATGGATTAGCAATAAATTGTTTAAATCTACTTATAAATCTCTTAAAAGCTAAAGAAACATTATCTGCTGAGTATACTTCATCCCTGGAAACTTCCTTTATATTTTCTTTAAATAAATTATAGTCAAACTTCAAACTAATACTATGAAATACCATGAAATATGGTCAAACTTCTATGTATCGAACTCCGCTACAAAAAATGTACCAGATATAAAATATAAATACAACTATTTTGAAAAAAAATTATATAAATAATATTTATGTGAACCTTTCAATGTATCCCTAAACTCATACCTCCCACATCCACACATTTCAATCCTATCTTAACTTCATTACTCTTACCAATTTACGAAGATCTTTCAACCACAATAACCAACTGTTAAATATACAGTGTTGCCCACGAAAAGGTTCACGCTTTTCACTTTCTATTAATTGCTCTCGTGAACCAATTCTTTTGAAACTTTACATAGTTTTTAATGAAGTTAACAACACACTGGTATTTATCGGAACATATATACCGCATCCCCCCTGCTCGATTGTTATGATTACATTTAGCAAACAAGTTATATCAAGGCAGGATATATTTATTTAGTTTACTATCTACAATCCATATATCAGTAAAAATTATATTATCGGGCTTTTTATCTAGAGTTTGGAGATAAAGAGTAAATACATCAAAGTTCTTTTGCATACTACGTATGTTTTGCTGGATTATTATAAAATGGTTTAAGAAATCCTCAAATAGATTGCTTTTAAATCTTAAACAAATATTTTCGGTACTTGTGATTGGCATAATTTACTATAGCTACAACTTAGATCATTACTATGTTTATGCTTACAACTACTTGATAACAAACTTATTTTATCTGAAAATAACAAACTAAAACTCATTTAACTATTCAATTAAACCATATTACTAATTTTTGATGACATACAATGAAAGATTGATTAACTTAGCTAGTTCAGCTAAGTATTTCAAAATCAAATGTTAAGTGAAGCATTAAAAATTATCAATATAGAAAAATAAATAGTGTGTATGAAGTGAAACCTAAAGTGCTAAAAATAAAAAAAGAAGGAATTATATAAGTAGTTTGTAATTATAAATTGACGTAAGAGACATCTCAAAATCATTTAATTAACTAAGTCTAAATCTAAAATGAGAGTAAATTTAAATTAATGTCAATAAAACGAAATGGCAACTAGATATATTAATGTATAGTGAAACTTTGACAGTCATGAATAGAAAGTAGTCTTGCAAAAACTTCATACTTCTTTTTGTTTTTTTATATAATATTTTTTCTTGTAATAGCTTGCGTGAGAAATGTTTACTTTAGTTTCGCCGTTTATATGTTGTTGTGTTGTTCTTGTTTTTTTTTTTTTTTTACCTACATTTGATGAATATTGTTGATGAACTTTACCTTAAATTGATATTATCATTATTCTAAAATTGGGTGGTATGGTTAAAATGTTTAAATGGTTTACACTTTCAAGAAATAGTCAGCTGATTTGTAAGCTACTTTAGGCTTAGTGTATTTGTGACATTTTATCAATTAGAACTTTTTGTTATGTAACATTCAAAACTCCGCTTTCATCACGACAAATATATTAACGATTTCTATCTATGTATAAAAAATCATGTTAATTGGTCTTATCATTTCCTGCATAGGGCTTTTGTTACATTTATATGTAAAACTCTGTCAATGAAGTTCTGTTTCATTAAATTATTGAGCCATAGGCATGTGTAGTAATAATAATATGATATGAAAATGCATAAAACACCACGAGACAAGTAAGTTAAAGAAAATAGTCAGAGATAGTTACTCGTATTATTATAGAAAAGAAAATAAGGAAAACATTTATGTCGTGTTTAGTATTAAAGTTAAACAAGGCGAAACAGCAAACATTTATGCAGAGGAAATATGAAATAAAAGAAAGATTGTTAATCAAACAAAAGAAGAAAAGATAAAATGAAATAGGTTTAAAAAAAAACTGGGAAAACATGTCGTAATCTTCATTATTATTTATGGTCATGACGGTGTTCCACCTTAACAAGTTAAATAGGAATTAATTGTTGTTATAATTTAGCCGTAATGTTCAGCAGTCTCAAAAGATTCTTCATGAAAACTGTAAATTGTTACACTAAAAATAAAAATAAACCATTGAACAAACATAACAGGAATAATGGAAAAATGACCAAAAATTAAATATTTTATACTGATGACCGTAGGTCCTTCGTGGAATTTAAATATATTTATTATACCACATTGCACTCTCACAAATATCGTACATATATGTGGAAATATCATGTGTGTTATTATTTAATTACAATGACAAGTTAGCGGTTTTCTCATTTTACTTTTTCAACTTGCAGCGACCTATATATTGTCCAACGGTGATCAGATTTGAATATGCAATGGCTTATATAATCAGTAAAGTCAGATTCATGTGCCTTTATTAAAGATATTTTGTATTTTTAACGTTTTCGAACAATTTACTTCTTCGTAATTTTTCTTTCAAATATTGGAAGGTGGAGTTGGTGGAAAACAAATGTAATGGCGATGATGGTTGATTAAAGGGCAAGTCTCTCTTAGCTACCACGTTTAGCAATGAAGGCCCGCGGATCTGTATGTATTATAACTTGTCACCATTAACAACGTCAAACCATTCAGCACAACAACGAACCGGCTTTGATGATTTATATGACAATAAGGGGACTTTTAAATTAGGTAGTTATTTTTCAATTTCAATACACCTACCTAAATCTAACGTCATTTTAGGTATTTGTACCTAAAATAACACATTAGAACTAAGAAATGCCTAGAACATAATATTGCCAAACGGTCTACCGGTAATATCCCAGAACACCACAAACCTCTGTAAATTAGAAGAACTAAAAATGTGGAACGTGGTTAGTTCACATCTTTCTAAGTCCAAGTCATACACTCAACTCCCCGATAAGTCTCGGTTCACACGTCTCATTTTACTTGCCGAACGCGTAGGCTTTTCATGCATATCCATGAACTAATCTGTTATCGGAACCCTAACCGCGACCAAAGACATAACCACGGTGATTCAGGTCGTATTCGAGATGACCGTGCTTCCGAATACTTCACAGGATCCTGGGTAAGAAACTCCGGCAACCCGATGTCCATGCTGCTAGTGACCACTTGTCGAGATAACTCAAGGTTAGTTTTCCTTTTCCCTTAGTTCTTTTCTAGCAGGGTTTGGCGCTGAACATTTCAGAATAACGTGCTTTAATTTCTATTCAGAAATATTATATTCATTATATTCAGAAAGGTTCATAGAATTTAGTAGTGTAATGCAAAACAAGTTTGAAAAATAATTTTGAAGTCAGTATGGCAAAGAACAAAAAAAAAAACAAACAAAAATCGAAGGCTAAATTTAATTTCAAAGTCCAATTGAGCATAGAAAATTAAACTTTACATTTTTTCAAGTATTACAAACGTTTTCTAGTATAAATGTGACTAACAATTGGTTAAAAAAATCAAATTCTAAAATTTTCTAAATAAAAATAATGTTAGGTTAGGTTTGTTACCTCGACAACCTAGGCCTAACTTGTAACTATCTAAAGCTCGATTTTACTAAAATAATATACTCTACAAACAATAACACACATATACACTTGTTTAATACACTTATACACTTGTTTAATCAAATAAAACATTACATATAAGAAAATTTGCTTTTAGGCCTAGATTTATAACTTACTTCTAGGTTATCCCAAATATAAACCATTCAAAAACTAGAACTTCACTCAAAAAAATAAACTTTAGAAATAAAAACACATATATTGTAACTTGTATACACAATTTATATACAATTTGTATTCACAAACAGAAATATATAATACCAAAACAAAAGCGCCACGCCTTTCCGTGTCAATTTACGTCACAAACTTTACCTACATTCCGAGTTCAAAAAAAACCTCAAAGTAACTCTACGATATATCAAGTAATACCAACTTGTAGAATGAAATCTCCTCTACAAGATTCTGTAAAGATCGATTACAAAATATCGATTGAATAATCGATTATCTTATTTAGTAAACTACTCCGAATGCCAAGTGAAATTTGTTCCGTTAGGTTTCTACTATGTTCAAGTAGAAATATCTTACAATCTATAACACATAAAACAATTTGTATAACACAGATGGAAACAGAAATATGTGATCTACAAAACAGTGTTTTGGTCGACCTGTTTGACAGAAGAATAGATTTGTTATCATATGGGAAAAAATGGCGTCGCTTTTACTAAAAACTGCTCAGTTCAAATCTTTGATTTTACGCATAAAAACTATGCGAAATTCAGAAATTTTTGGAATATTATTTGTAACGTTTTGTGGTATTTGTTTTGCATGATCATGCATCTACGGAACATTAGCTTTCCAATGGTATTTTATTTATTGCGATTGGACGATTCTAAGTGGGCGAAATGTTGAATAGCAAAATACGTGTTTTCCTGTTGTTAGAATAAACCATGCGTCGCCGAACAACCTCAAAAATGGTCGTCTACCGAATAGATGTTTTTAACGTCTCTCCTACTGTGCCCGATGCCTCGCTAAGGGTGGAAATGATATGGGTATTGGCCGATGATAATATTTCTAAATGATGTTGGGGAGACAAAGATGGCGATAGGTCTGTATATGCCAAAGTAAAGTGATTGCTTATTATACATGCATGCAATACTGCCTGCCTGTAAATCGTGTCCTCCATGGCTGCCACTATTAGTTCAGGAATTAGGTAGTGTGTAGGTCTGTTTGGTACCAGGTTAGTTGGACACTTTGTAATTTTATAGCATGTTTCATTTCCATTCACCCATTCACCACTGAAGTATTTCTTCTTTTTATAAGATATAAAATTTTGAAATAAAATGTAATACAATTTTAATACAAAAACGAATACATAAAAATTACTAATATAGGCTACCAATATTGGTAAACTAAGCATTTTTAAAAGTTCTATAAAGAAACCTTTTTCTTCACTCTTATGTACAAAGACCACTGACATATATAAACTGAAACCCCTTAGGCCCAAAGGAAAGTTTTTGAAATTATATTTATCTATCGCTTATCAGGGGTCTGGCGTCAGTGTAGTGCTCTTATCTCGAGCAAATCTATACCGATTTGAATGCAACTTTGGTATTTGAATATATTTTTATCATATTTCGAGACACTTTAACTCACACTTTGTAGTACCTGTTCCCAATTAAAGATCCCATTAAAAAAAATCTACTGCAGAGGTTTTTATCAAATTTTGTTTAATATAGCGTCTAAATAAATTATTAATTAGATTTCTGATAGTTTTAAAATTAAAATCGAATTGGAAAATAATTTCCTTTACAAATAAATATGTTTATTAAATCAAACGTGTTTCAATGAAAATTTCACCATCTTCAGTGATGCATAATTCAAATAATCAAACGATACAGTTGAAAGGCGTTTGTTATATATGTGTATTAGTGGGAAATTTTGCTCAAATTTTATTTTAAATATTGTTTCTAAGGTCCCAAACTAAACCCATTTGTCGCCATCTTCCTAATAACGATAGTAGTGGAATAGTTGGTAAAATTTTAAAAACACCGTACTTGTAAATTCCGTAAATTCCGTTAAAATTTTAGAGAATTGTAAAAATTAACGACACATATCAGTGAACCAAATTGAAGTCAATGAAATTTGTTATTCAAAATTGGTGAAACAGAATTATTTAGTATAAACAATTGATTCTAATCAAATAACAATTCTTCTCTCTAAAGTTTAAGGTTCAACTTGACTCTTTGTTCATTTGTATGTTTTAAAAAATTAATAATTTGCATTGATCTTCCAGGGTAAAACATAGAGAATAGTTAGATTAGTGCAACAAATAATTAGTTACCCAGTATACTTCGTATAGTGTAAGTTAGGTAATCGCCCAAAATTTGACCTCCGTGTATTGACGAAACTTCACCCTTCTAAGCCTCAAAAATGATGTTCGACATGTCGTCCGTTCGTCGTCGTTATTGTCTTTACGTAGGCACGATAGTGGCCCCAAAGGAACATGAAATTTGAAATATAGTACTATAGTGTGTTCATATACAACCGTATTGAAATTCAGAATAAAATAGAATGGATATATCAAAATTTTAATATTTCATTCGTTCATAACTCATGTGTTATTCAACTTATAACAATACTAAATTAGAAAAAAATATATAGATTTCAATTCTGTAAATAATGGAACCAACTCTCAACGGTGACAAATAGCGAATTTATTGTTAAAAATATCATTTGGAAGCCAGATATCCCGAATAACATGTGTTATTCGTGTAATTACAAAATCCAGCAGGAACTAGTGACTGACATTACACGAGTGCACAGGGTGGAGGATCCTCAACACATGACAGACTCGAGGCCCGTTACGGCCGAGACACAGACACAGACGAAGTTAAAAAGTATTAAATATATACATCTAAGAGGTTCGTTTGGGCCTTGCTGACTTCAGGAAAATTGTGATGAGTACAACTATAGAGTTATGACAGATTAGGTTTGGTTAGGTTTTGTTTAGTGAGGTTAGGTAAGGTTAGGTTAGGTTAGGTTAGGTTAGGTTTTGTTTAGTGAGGTTAGGTTAAGGCGTAGACGACGTCAAGAAAGTAGTGATGCTTACAACTATGGAGTTACGTTTGGTTAGGTTAGGTTTTGTTAGGTTAGGTTTTGTTAGGCTTAGTTAGGATAGGGCGTAACCGACATCAAGAAAGTAGTGATGCATATAACTATGGAGTTTAGTTTGTTTAGGTTAGGTTTGGTTAGGTTAGGGCGTAGCCGACGTCAAGAAAGTAGTGATACACACCACTATTAGGTTAGGTTATGTTAGGTTTGGTTAGGTTAGGGCGTAGCCGACGTCAAGAAAGTAGTGATACACACAACTATTAGGTTAGGTTATGTTAGGTTATGGCGTAGCCAACGTCAAGAGAGTAGTAATACACACAACTATTAGGTTAGGTTATGTTAGGTTATGGCGTAGCCAACGTCAAGAGAGTAGTAATACACACAACTATTAGGTTAGGAATACAAGTGTAACAACTTTGAAAGAAATAATCCCCAAACCAGAAAGAAAACCCTAACATATATATCGTTAAAAAGATTAATAAAATCTTATGTGCATTTCGGTAACATAGCTACTATCCTCAGATGGATATAAACTAATATTAAACCAATTGTGTTAGTGTTTTATTTGTAGCTTTGGGATTACTTCTTTCATATTTTTATTAACCACAAAGTTCGTTTGATGCTATATACATTTGTATATACACTGTAGATATTTAACTTTATCAACTAGGCCTATGAAAACAACTTTTTGTTATTACATACAGAATAAAATAAGTAGTGATATCCTTCAATATAATTTTAACGGATTGATTTATCACCATATAATCTTTACAATACGTCATACCCATAATAACACTTTGTCTAGTCTTTTGGGGTAAAGGGTGCAAAATTCATTTTTAATGGCAACCCCAATCTTATGACATATCCTTGAAGAGGTCTATGTAATAGAAAAATAACGACACCTCGTAAAAAGATCTAGTTACATCCCTGGCAATACAGGCTGTGTAATGTATAACTTGCTTCAGGTTTTTTTTCGTGATTTTGTTCTCTTGGGAATTATGGTGCAGATAAAAGAAAAGGAGTAATTACAAGTTATCATTCTGCTAAGCTATTTTAGAACAACAAACATTAACACATTTATTTCACATTATTATTTAAGGTACACATAATTATTTCCTATTAAAGTTACGTGTTTTCTATTGATACAGAGAATATCCCCCCCCCCACCTGTTAATATGTAAGGTTTTAGGTTGGTATAGCAATCCATTTAAATTATATAGCTGTGAATCACAACTTAATTTACACTCAGTATAGAGAACCTGTTTGCAATATATGATTTTTTGGGATTGGGTAAGTACCATGATGTCACACATCAACTTATTGTGTTGAACTTAAATAATAAAGCGATGTATTTAATATGTGTAAACAAATATTAGTACTTTTTGTTGAAAATATAAAACAATTTTTATAATATGTCGGTGAAAAATACTTTATTAAATATTTTTAAAAAACACATTAGACTACTCTCTTCATAAGTGATAAATCACGGACTTCTTTTAAGCCTAAATGGGAAATCCCTCTTAGATAACATCCTTCTCTCTCCTATCGACTTCATATTGACAAAACACAAATAGCAAAGTCAGTTTCAAGGTAAAACCATGAACAAATATCATTGTTTGTCATTCTTGTTAGAGCTTTTTGTAATTATTTGATCACCTGTTGATGTGAGTTGACATAAAGCAACCGATCTTTTAATTATGTATGAGTGTTTCACCAAATTACTTATTAGCCTCAATGTTGCTTTATACCATTATCACCTCAATCATTTTAAATTAATATATTTTATCTTTCTACTTTATCATATATAGTTGAATGGAGAAAGTTGTTTAATGGTCAAAATTCAAAGGTTTGTCGGCTTTATAATTTTTGAGATATTCTGGTTAAAAAAAAAAAGAAGGTTTCGGCGATGAGGTCTCTCTGTCTTAGGAGCATATACAGTACTCTACAGCCCAATCGCGTGGATGTTAATAATTAAAGTTTGTTCGCATATTTTAGTAATGTTTTGTATTTCCTTTTTCCTAAAATTCAAAACTTCTGGGTAGCTACCACAAAAATTAAAAAAAGGGATTTTATCAAAATCGTCGAAAACGATTTTGATCGATTTTTTCCCTCAAGTAGCCGGTGAGGTAACATATTAGTATTGATCGAAATTTCTCCAAAAATACATGTTCGTGGGTTAATGGTATAAAAACAAAAACATATATTAGGTTAGTTTAGGTAAAATATAGGACATGAGGTTGTTATAAAATTATATTTTTCAAAATCAGTTCTACCGACTGCATTGAAATTTTATTGAAATGTGAATATTGACATTCTAAAATCGTCTATAAATTAGCAATTTAAAACTATTATGATTGAGGAATAAGCGGTAAAAGAAAATACTTTAACCGTCATTAAAATTTCGATTTTAATAAAAACACGATTTACGCTGAGAAATCATTTACGCAAACGAAGCAATATCTATATTTGAGGAAGTCGTTCAGGGGTTTACCGTTTTTTAATCGACAACTACGAAATTGACATTATTTTTGATGACTAGGTATATTTAGTTTTTATTCAAATGTCTAAGGAGCACTGTTTTGATATTCACAACAAGGGAAGTCAGGATTCCCTGAACCGCAAATACAAGAAATAAAAACTATGTCATACGGATTTACATAAACATTATACTAAACTTAATAGATTTATTATAATCTTAGCTTTGTTTTTGTGGTTCGAGGAATCCTTTTATTTCTTCGTTTTTATTGGCAATATTATTATTTACATGTTGACTATAAACATCGTATATAAAGAATTACACAATAATGACTTGCAATAATAAAATAAATAATTACACAATAATAAAATTTATCCATTTAACAAGTATAAATATAATATTTGTCAGTATAATAGAAAAGTAAAATATCAGAAGTATTATCAGTTATATTTTGATAAAAGTAAATCCTTTGTTAGGTGCGCTTATGTTATCGTATACAGATAATAGCAATGTAAGTACCTGAACGAACAGATCCCACATAGTCTATGGAATATGGATAATATTTACTTGTCGGAAGTGTATAATCAATCAAATATTTCAATTGAAATATACTTTTTATTGACTATTAGAGGGGATTTAAAATAAATGAATGTTGAACGATATTTGTAATATTAAAGCCGTCTATAAAATCGGAATGTATGTGTTAGGATAAAAACTGAATTGTTTAAAAATTTCAGAAAAAGTATTAAGTTTGAAGGTTATATTTAAATAGCAGTATGACCTTCGGGTAAGTAAACGTGTTTAGAATTAAAACTGATTGCAAAAAGTACATCAAATACCGACATGCGCTATTTTAAATCAAATAACCTTCCAGGATTTGTAATAAGTAGATATGTATTCATAGTGCTATGTAATGGTATATTATTCAATGATTCGAAGGAGGTTGTTTTAAATTGCATATTTTTGTTCCTTTATTGAAGACAATATTAGAAATACGATATATTGCAAATGTCGATCAAAATCAAGTTCATAAGTCTCACCATTATTTTTTTTTAAAACGATAAAATGCTGTTTTAAAACCCAGTGACGGTTTACTAATTTGAATACAATATTACTTCAAGCGAAGAAGTTATTTTACTCTGTCATAACAACCCTTTCACTATATCGTATACTACAATCACATTACGAACAAAATTACAATCTAAACATTAATATTCATTGCAGAAAACTGATAAATATAATTAATCTCTATAAGGTTACTATAGTATACGTCAAAGTCTCTTGTAAGAAGAGTTTTAAGCGTTGCGACCACATTCTACACTTAATATAGTCAACTACTATTTAACTTCTATTAATGTTCAGTGTTTAATTGTGTTCGTCATCTGATGATTGTATGTACGGAAACAGATGTAATTACAAAATATAAAAACCTCCTAAACAACGATTGCTTCACTTAATGTAATTATATTTGTTATGTTAAAGTAAATCGTAAGGCTTTTTGGAAATTATAAAAAACATCAAAAAACTAAGGATACAATAGCTGAATGTCAAGTTCCATTTAAATTATTGAATTTATAGTTTAAGCTTTTAATAAAACTAGTGTTTCTGTAAACATTTGACTTCCTTTTATGAATGTTTCAATATAATAAATCTTGAAAAAATTATACGGCTATTATCTAGAGCGCTAGAGGACACATTATGGACATAGACCGTAAAATAACTGGCAATAATACCATAAAAAAACTGAACACTTGAGAAACAATCCAATGACATGAAAAATAATAGAAATTATGTATTTTTTTTTGGCTGCTTGTTCCCTGTATTGATATTGTAATTTAAATTGTAGTATTGTAATCAAAGTGGCAGTAAATATTATGTTGCACCTGCTGATGACTATACATTTTGAATAGTGTGTACCTTATCCGAAAAAAGAAATATTTACCCCCACCACTTCTGATTCTATGGCTGGTGATCCCAATCATTGAAAATGAAAACGGTTAAATTACATTTACAGTTACAGCAATAAACAACTTAATGTGTATATACTATTGTAATTTATTGATGAATATATTCATATTATGTCCTGTTTTGGAAATCGCAGAGAATTAAACTGCTAAAAACAAGACCTTTTGTTTCACCTAACCTCAATAACACAAAATGTTAGGAATATCTCGAAAGGAAAATAAATCGTGCTATAGAAAGACGGTCAGTTTAGGAATCATGATTCCTTTTCTCAGATAATTAGGTTCCTTCCAAACTATTTAGTTATATTGTGACTCATTGGAATTGTCATTATACTTACAAAATATAATACAGTAAGATTACATACATCATTTCCTACAAAGTGGAGGCCTAAAATATCATATGTCTATAAAACTGTTTTCAAACAAGATGATATTGTTAGTGCAAAATTAAATTGTACACTATTGCATACTATCTCCAATACTGCTGGAATATAACACTTTAATAATCAAAACTGATAACTCACATGACTATTAACCAATTAAAATTAATATATTAAAATCTAAAACTAAAAGAAGAGAAAGAGAAATCGATTAGATGTGGGAAGCTAAATTACGCACTTACGACAACAAAGTTATGAACATTAAAATAATAAAATAAATTACAAACTAAACAAAATTGAAATTATCATTAAAATAGGATTGGCAATTTATAACTACGCAAAATCTCTAAAGAAACACCTATCTACAAGTAATATGTATATGTTTCAGGATGACGAAAAGGAAAAGTACAAAGTGTAAATTTAATAAGTGATTTTTTTTTAAAATAGGAAATGTGTGTAGAAGAAGGTGTTTTTAGAAATATATAATGTTGTGGGGTTTGTCTTTCATGAAGGAAAACCTGAGTAACGTCATTTTTTAAGTATGTAGACGATAATATAACCTATAAGTAAGGCCCAAATAAAATAAATGAATACAAACAAAAGTTTTTTAGAGAATGCAAGTATATATATTTGACCGAAGTTGTAAATTATTATAAAGTTTAAATTTTAAAAAGTATATATATATTTAAATAGGATAAAATTGAAATATAGAAAGCTTTATTTAACCAAAAATACAGTTAGAACAGTGGGACAGACTTTCAAAGGCAATCAGAAAGGTTCAACAAAGTTCCAAGCAATATAAATACTTTTAAAGAATAAAAAATTTCAATTTATACATACACATATCCACAGGTATAATTTAAGAACAACTAACAAAAAAAGGCTTCAAACTTATCAACTAAATAATTTCATGTTTATAAACACATAAAAAAAAAATCAACACAAATATAAAATCAGATATAAATCAATATATAAATTTTTTTTTTAAATTTTTTTTTTTTAAGTTTTAGTATTCGCAAAAACTGATAAATTCGAGGCGTCTACGGTAAACATGTTTGCAAAAAAGAGCAGAGGGCGTCTCCACATTTTGTGATTAGGAGATTAATGACATACGATGTGTCCATGCGTTTTTACAATAGCCTATCAGCAACAACTAGTTTAATCAAATTTAAAACAAAATTGTATTTACTACTGATACTGTTTCTTGGAGAAATTGTCTTATATAGCCAGGTCAGTCAGAAAGAAAGTGAATGGTATCCTCTATTGCTTGGAAACCACATAAAACAATGACTTTCCATTACTACTTGTTGCATACCTCTTGTAATTTATGTTCAATTGTTTCTCTCTACATTTTAAAGATTTTTTTTTATTTTTATTTTTTATTTTTTTTTTTTACAGAATATTTTTGATATAAGTTGGAATTATTTAATCTCTAATTACGGCTTTTATTTTGATAACATTGCTACGTGAGTTTCTGGCTAAATTAAACTATTTTGTTTTTAGACTTTTTATATATATCTAGTATTTTCATCGAAAACCAACATGGAAGACATAACATTTTTCCAACTCAACTTTTAAATAATTAAAATTTCTTGACGGCATTATCTATTTCTTAAAATGACTATTTCTTAACAATTACTTCCGGAAGAACTTTGGGGTATCTATGATTTCCTATGATATTATTTTTTAACAATTAAGATCTAATTTAAGAGTGTAGAGAAATATAGGTAACAGTTTTATCTATTTTAAATATTGAAAAACATAATTTTTTTAATATTATATAAGGACATTTGAAAACTAGCAGTTAGTAAAAGTAATTTTAACATCGGGTAGAAGAATTTTCAAATGTATGTGAGCGTGTGTGAATTTTGAAATTAGATGTTAAAAGTTTCAGTGTAAAGGGAAATGTGTGTCACTTTATATAAGTAAAGGATTTATTTTAAACCTTAAATAATATGTCTGTATTTTATCACCCCTTATTCAAATAGAAGTACCAGAGACAAAGTGAATTGAAAATTTTAAATTATAATTTTTTAAAAAAATTGGTTTAAATAGTGTAACATTTTATATACCTTACATACTAACAATGTCTTTCAATGTAGAAATACCTTTTTTTATTTGGGATAAGAGATGGTGGATAAACAATTTATAATCACAATGTTTGTCAAAAGTGAAATAAAAAATAATGTATTCCAAAAGTAGGAGAGAAGTTATTACAAAATCTGTTCATGTTCTTACACTTTTTATTTTAATCAGATGTCATAATATATAAAATAGATTGTATCAGTAAATATGTATATATAAATTTTGTCCCACAAAGAGGTACACCTTTGTGTTTTTCTATTATTTACTTATTCCTGAAAATATTGTTTTAAATCTTAACATACATTTTAATAAAGCTGCCATAAATTTTGGAAAAAAAATGTCAACAATGATGTTTGAAAAAACAAAATGACAGTAGTATAAAAAAACAAATTCTATGCCTCTATTATGCCTTTTACTCTTGTAGGTTTAATTGTTACATTAAAATTAAAAACAGCTTTTCGATTCAAATTAAACAACTATTACAAAACAGAAAATAATAACCTAATGGTATTTATTACAATTTTATTGTCTTTCGTAGTAGCAAAATGGTGGGATTTGTCTTAAAAGTTTGTTGTTTGGCCACTCCGGTCTTTATATTTAACTGTGTAACTGTTTCTTATGGAGGGAGGGGGTATTTAAAGGAGGAAATGTACATCCATACTTTCAACAATGTTTTGAAGAGCGTCATCAAAGAGGAATTTCTGCTGATAACAAGGAAGTAGGAGTCATTTTTTAGGCTTTGCTATCAGTGTGTAGCTATGGATGCGTTTCAGTTTGAATAAATAAATATAATTTTTTATCTTATTTTGATTGGGTTTTAAACAAAAAATTATTTTTTAGTTTGTTTAAAAAAAATTGTATGAAATTATGTTCTTAGCAATATATATATATATATATATATATATATATATATATATATATATATATATATATATATATATATATATATTCAAATTTTACAAAAGCGGTACTTCAATTCAATATTTTTATTTATTTTAAATAATGTAGGAGTTATTTTTGTTTTGCCGCAATTTTGTTCCCATAAATACCAGTGTGTTATTAACTTCATCAAAAACTATGTAGAGTTTCAAAAGAATCGGTTCAGGAGAGCAATTAATAGAAAATGATAAGCGTGTAACTTTTCGTGGGCAACAATGTATATTTAACAGTTGTTTATTGTAGTTGCAAGATTTCGTGATTTGGTAAGAGTAATGAATTTAAGATAGGATTGAAATGTGTGGATGTGGGAGTTATGAGTTTTGGGATACATTGAAAGGTTCACATAAATATTATTTATATAATTTTTTTTTTCAAAATAGTGGTATTTATATTTTATATCTGGTACATTTTTTGTAGCGGAGTTTGATACATAGAAGTTAACCTTCAACATTTTTCATGCAAGGGTTTATTATTAACTTTGTATGTTTTAAAATAAAATTATTTTATCTTAGTTCACTTGTACTCAAATTGATAATTTTTTGTATACATTTTGTCCAAATGTATATATTATGTACTGTGTGATTATAAAAGTCTTGTTAATTGAAATTTGGGAAAAAACGTAATGATTCTCAGTAAAGTTATTTTCCCATTTGTAATTATTATTGGAAAAAGGATTGACTTTATCATTTCTAACTAATTTGTATTAAGCAAGAGAAAATAAATAACACAAATAAAATCATAATAACATAAAATCAAATAATAATGCAATTATCGTAATTAGATATTTGAAATTGCAATCGGTATAAACATATATTTACATTTTATGTGGAGTCCCTTTAATTTGTTTCAAGATACTATATTGTAACATAGGAATTTTAATATATATTTGAAAGTAAATTACAAATCAATTCTTTTTTGCAAACTGACAATTACTGAAATCAATACAAAAGAAAAGGTAATATAGATAATAACTTAAATGAAAACGCCATAGCATTAAGTAATAAATTCGTTTCGTTCAAAACCAAACCAAAAGATTTTTTTTTTTTTTAATCCTGACTTATACATAGCTGATAATTGTAATGCTTAAAAACATGTACGACTAAACGTAGTTTCTGTAAATGTTTTTTATTATTTTAATGAAAATGCTTACATTTATTTCCCTTGGAGCAGGTCTTTCAATGTTTATATTTTACCATTATTACTTACGAACTTCACAAATGTGTAAATTAGCATTACTAATGTTGGATTATATTTTTAGAGATTAGTTATTAATAAAGTTTTTAATTTATCCTTGCTCTTTGTTTTACTTTTAGTTACTTTATATTTTGGAAGCATCGCTATTAGGTAGATGATTATGTACTTGGTCAGCTACAGCACTCCTTTTTTACTTTGAACTAAAGTCTTAAAATAAACTCTGTGCCTTTTTACACATCAAACTGGTATTTTAATTACCTTGAGTGACATTCTTCTTAGATCTAGTATTTTAGAGTAGTAAATTTAATTATTATAAATTATGTTTTATTTGTCTTTATATCAGAAAAAAATTATTGGTAAAACATAATATTTATAACTATTTAAATTTTTGTCAAATGACTGATTGTTTTATAATATTATTCGTATCTGTTGTATCACTAACACATAATTACTAATTGACCATATTTTCTAAACACTAAATAAAATTCTTACTGCTAGTTGGAAGCCAGGACTACGTGAAAGAAGGCAGATAGAGAAACAAATAGTAGGGATTTCCGACCAGTTCCGTGTAGAATGAAAGACACGAGGTGAGAAAATAGTCATTCTTGTTCCCTAAACCTCGCTGTCCTTGTGTGCGGAATAGTTGTTATTTCGTCAATCATATTGTAAGTATGGAGAACTAGTAAGGTTTATATTTATAAATTATTCCTTCGTCCAAATTATAAAGTTTAGTAGTTTTTTTTACTTAATAAGAAGGACATCATTTTTGTCACGTACCCTTTCGCCTGCCTTTTACGTCTCGGAGCCATCCTGATCCATCACTTTCAAAAATCTTCCAAAGTATCTGGACAGTGACTAAAGGTAACAAAAGCAGCTGCGATACAACTGCTGCACAAAGCAGATTATCCGACACGTGTGTGTGTTTGTGTGAGGGGAAGTACATGATAATAAGTCTTGTGTTGTTTTTTCCTAATTAACTCCATAGCGTTATTACACCCAACGTACAATCAAAATTTCTATTTCCATCCTTTATGAATTAGGTAAGTTGTTTTAATTGTAGTTTCAAAATTAGAATGTTCTAACTTATTATTTTGATATTTTATTTTGAATATTGTATTTTGTTTTCAACTCTCATTGTGTAAATATCTAAATTATTGGTTTATGATTTATTCATTATTTCTGTACGTCTGATTAAACCATTAGCAAATTTGTAATAGTCTTTGAACCATAACAATATTGTCAATTTTAATCTAATTATATTTTTATGACATTGGATTTGGAGGTTTTGCCAATTGCTTTCCTGCTGCTACATAACAGCATAACCTTGTCTTTTGTAATTCAGCAAGCTTGTGTAAATGTAAAAACTGAAGATGGTGATTTGTTATTAAAACGTTGTCTTTGTGAAATAACATGTTTATGACATTGGATTTGGAGGTTTTGCAAATTGCTTTCCTGCTGCTACCTAACAGCAATAACTTCACCTGTTGTAGTCCAGCAAGCTTGCTTAAATGTAAAAACTGAAGATGGTGATTAGTTAATGAAACGTTCTATTGACTTAATAACATGTTTATGATGTAAAACTATATTTGGCGAAATAAAATAATCATAAGTTCATATTTATGTATGAATACTGTATTAATCACTGCATATTTATGTTCAGTGTTTTTACAAAATTTAATCTTTTTCAGATTGATATTAACTCGATTTTTTTAAAATTAATTTGTTTTTAGCGTTTGCTACTTAGATTGGATTTATCAAAAATATTAACTCACGAGTGGAAAATCCCATTTAAAGATATTTAATATGAAGGTTAGCCGCACTTTAGTATTACGTTTTCTTATCAGCTGAGATAACAGATAGCACTTAATTTTAGTTCCTAGCTGCTAAAACAATGCAAGCAAAAATATTGCAAAACTCGACGTAATATACAAACTTCAAAAGTCAAATCTAATCTGTTATGGAAATGTAAACAAGGGTCAAGAAGAGAAAATGATAAATCTATGATAGTTGTGAATTTCAAAAAAGGTAAGCAATTTAAATAAGTCACAATTATTACAGAAATATGAAGGTTTATTTTACAATAAACTATTTTACAAAAAATTGGGTCAAGACATTGCGGTTATCCTTTCGAAAAAATAAATAAAAACGAATCAAAACAAATCAACACCAAAAATGTCATTTTTGTACTTGTCAATCAAAAAGTAAAAACTAAAAATATTCTTTTTAATCTTTGAAGATGTATTACACGTTATCGTCGTTATTCGTATTTTATTAAAATGACCTTTTACTGACAGCTAATAAAATCCATTTTTTTTCAATTATTCAGTGAAATATTGATTTAACTTTTATATTTGACACGGATTTGGGTCATTAATATTTCCAATTTCGAGTAACTAAAGTTAGAAGGAAATATTTATTGTCGATATTGAAAAAAATAGTATTTTATAACAGCCTTATGGCCGATAATTTATTAATTTCCCGACAAGTAAATAACCGTCGTTTTTTTATCTAATTAGAGGCAACACTTGAGTAAAATGTGATCAAAATCATTACAGCTGATTTTAAAAATAGTTTTTTTTTCTGACAGTTAGTTCTATATTTTCAATTCTAAAAAATGAGGCATAAGAAAATATTTCCCCAAACCAATATTTGATTAAAATCGGTCTTCCCAGTCAGATATAGAAGAGATAGACTTTAATCAAGAAACCAGATTTATGAATAAGAGATCCTCAAAACTAAAAAAGTTACAAAATAAATTATTGGCTTATTGCAATAAAATTTATAGAAAATATGAATAGTGTTTATTAAAATTAATCAATTCTGCATTTTAAGATAAAGTTGTAGTACCTGAAATGAAATAGGAATACGTCTTCTTTTATTTATATAATTACAGATCGGTATAACTTAATAGTTACGCATTTAGTTGAAGACTCTGGTAACTGTGCAAGAAAACAATATGTTTTATTGAAATTGTAACTTTCATGTAAGATTAAACAATCAAGCGAACAGTATTTTTTAATTATTATTTCACGAGACTACATAAACTAAGAAGGTATAAGTCAATACTAAAGGAACATAAGTATGAAATAATATTTAGTTTGAAAATAATAATAGATGAACAGATAAATCAATAAATTGAAAAAAAAAAACTACACGATACAGCAAATATATAAGTCCTGAAAAGTTATGTACTCTAAAGGTAATACCTGTTTTGATGTTACCTTCTATAAATTAAACGAAATTATACGGTTAAAAAAAATAATTAAAATACAAATCTAAAAAATGTTAAAATTAAAATGTAACCTTAAATTTTCCTAATTTTACACAACTTAATTGGCCACATCCTACAACCCTAACAACTAAACATGTAATAACAAAAGGATGTTTTCTGAAGCGTACGATTTAAGAATTTTTTAATAAAACAATACAATCTTGACATGTAAGTTGATACATTTTATTTTGTTGATAGTTATAGTATAACGTTTTTAGAACGACCTTTTGCAACCGATGTGTACGTATATATTCGACTAAATGCTTAATCAATTAGTGATTTAGTTGGATTAGTTAGGCGGGTAGAATACATATATATATATTTTAAATTGATTTAAAAACGTCTATTAAGTCCCATTATAAATTATAATTTTATAGTAATTGCCACACAGTAAACATCTTTTATCTGTTATCTCATTTCAATCATTTAAAGTTTTATAATTGATCAAATAACATCTATGAAATAATAAAATTTAAGATATTATATTAACCAGCCAAACTAATAAACCTTATACACTTTTTCCAATTCAACATGAACCTAGTTTCAACCATTACCTACAAACTGTTAACAAAGACAAATAACTTACCTTCATTTGTAACCGCTATTGCCTTGAAAAAAATCTATATATTTTTCCACAAGATATTTGTATCAGAATATTCACTGATGGATCTAATAAATTGAGGAAACTGGAGAAGGAATATATAGCAATGGGTTTGCTTTTACTTCTTACTACGTTCAAATGCTACGCACTACACAGTAATTTTTGTTATTAATGAACCAGTAAAATAACTTTCAATAAGGGAATTCCTGAGGTAGCAATACTGTTATTCTAGTGGACTTGAAATATGCACTTCAAGTAACATAAAAGCCATAACCCTACAAACTGTTTGTTACAATCCATAAACGCAGAATAATGTGTGGATGTAGCATTACAGTAAATACCACCTCACACAGATATTGAAATCAATGAAAGGCAGCACAACTGGCAACGGATGGAACTATAATTACCATGAAGTTACAACAGAAAATCATAATAAATGGAAAAATAAAAATGAATTATTAAAAGCGCCAGAATTTTGATAACACAAACACTGAAAGGAAAACCCTAGATTACATACATCTACAGATAAAATAAGGAACTCTTGAAAAAAGAATTAATTGAACATTAATTTCATGTGATTACTGAACATGACTGTTGGCGCAGCACATCAATGGGATCTAGATTATTAGCTGAGACGTTTGTGTGATATGTAAGATCTCGGCATATAAGTGAATAAGGATTTCCTGAATTGCAGAAAACTTTACAAATCAAAAAAGATTAAAAACGCTGGACTGTATTGCGAGACAAGATTGAAGATGGTGTGCGTCAGTTTCGAGCCCATTGGAAACAACAAATACGTGATAAGATAGCAAACTAGCTAATAATAAGGAATCTGATCAATGGTCGAGTAGATCAACTGCGTATAGTTTTCCTTTAGTTATTGTAGTTTACTATCCTTGTTAGTCTTCCTTTTTTCAAAAATACATTTACATAAATTTTATTCATGATTAATACAATTATAAACCAACATTGTTTACGTAAGGAATACTCCTAACCAAGTAGATAATATAATCAAAAGCAAAACGTTGTTGAAACTAAGATTAGTATATCCCAACTATTAGCCTATCATTATCGTAATAAATTTACTGGAACAATTCTTTTGGTGTTTACGCTTATTGTGATAAGTCAAATGGTTTCCATCTTGATGTGTTGTTGAAGTCTCTTCTCATCCAGCAGTGCAGAGTCCTTGATGATTGCATCAACAAATTAGTTATATAACCGAGTGTGGATTGTAGTTTCGTTCACACCATCTTGCATTGGTTATTAAGCGAATGATGCCATTTTGGTAAGGTTCAATTAACAGTCGATTGGAGTCCTTGGTATATTGCTATAAGTCCTGATAGGTCTGATGATAGTCTGCTACAGTAATATCTTGTT
This sequence comes from Aphrophora alni, assembly GCA_963513935.1. NCBI lineage: Eukaryota > Metazoa > Arthropoda > Insecta > Hemiptera > Aphrophoridae > Aphrophora > Aphrophora alni. Next base: position 44,341,294 of record OY740775.1, on the reverse strand, counting down.
ATAGCGGTCTAACCGTGATCTTCGCTCAAATTATTAAAAGACCCTTGAAACTTATTTGTTCCACTTTTTTGGCATATGATACTTTCACGTGAGTAGTGAATCAAGTTGAATTACCACAGTCTTATTTCGGTATTTTTTGTTATTGATGTGTATACAATATTGCAAATTTATTCTATTCGCCGTTTAATATTCCAGTCCCATGTCCATCGTTTATTAGATATAAAGATTCCTGGAGTTTACCTGTTGCTTCGGCCTGTGATTCACTTAAAGTCATTACCTCAGTAGCGTCAGCAAAGTTGGCTACTTTAATATTTGTGTCAGTTGGTAAGTCTGCTGTGTATAACAAATAAAAGATAAGTCAAAGAACATTCTTGCGGAATCCCTGCTTGTCTGACCTCACATCATTATGTTTTACTCTAAACTTTCGGTCTGCAAGATATAACTCGATCAGTCACAGTCATTTATTGGTAATTATAAATAAATTTATAGATATTTAGTTTTAAAATATCATAAATCAACTATCCTAAAAATTTAATATGACAAAAGCGGAATGAAAATAGTGTAACATCAACTTTTAAAAGAAGTAAATATTTTAAAAATACACAACGTTTCGTCGAAGTGATCAACATCTTGTGTGCATGTAGTATTGTATGCCATTTAAATAATTCTGCCGTTTTGCAATTGAAGATTTAATTTTCCCAAAAATACATGTAGGAGTACATTTTTGTGTACATTATAATACTTCAGCATAAATACATATATAAAATATAATTATATCTAGTCATTACTTTGATCCCATATACTCTAATTGCAAGGTCTGTAAAGATTTTATTATGAAAAAAACAGAATAACCACAATTTTAATGAACTTCATCATTATTTAATAAAGTCCGATACCTATGAAATCAATTCCTCCTGGCTTTAAGACCCTTCTTATTATTTCGGCTTTAATGATGATTCATGTCTACTGAAAGGTCAGAATCCTATTATGGAAGTTTTTTTTTTTTAATGTTTACATGTTATGGATTAATTACAGGCACAGTAGAAAGCAGTAAATTAATTCAGAACTCGGTACCAGGTAACAGATTACAATATATTAATTGATTACTACGTCAAACAATAATGTTCACTTATAAAATTTTATTGTAAAACTATATTGTTATATAATAATATAGGCTGGAATGGAGTTAGTCTCTTAGTTGAAACCTTGATAATCGATGTTTAAATCTCAGTGTTTTACAAAAATCCCATACTTATTTCGAGATTCTAGCACTTACCCAATAAACTTAGTTTAGGACAAGTTTGGTAATTTATAAAACGGTGACTTCCGTTTCTTTGCTAATCTTCACTTTTCATTATTTCACGAGACCGCAAAAGTGAATTTCAACATGGCGTCCGTAGGTCGGGTAAGCACGATAGTGGGCACAAATATGAACATAGTAACATGAAATTGGGTGTAGTGGGTTATAATTGTATTCAAATAGAACCCAATAAAATTAATAAAAATCTAGTTAATGTTGAAATGTTGACCATTTTAAACCGTTTTTGTTTATATCTCGTGTATTATTGAACTTTTAAAATACTAAATTAGAGAAAAGATTAGTACTGTATTTCATATCTGCATCTAATGGTACCAACCCTACATCTCAAAAATGATAAATAACAAAGTTATGGTAAAAAATGTAATGTAAATGAAGGCTCTTTATGTTTGTAGAGATTCGGCTGAAACACTAAGAAGAGCGAAATTTAACAATTCTTAAATGTCCCAAAATACCAACTTTTGGGCATTAAATTTAGATAATGTGCTTATATTACGTTGGATGATTGAGGCGAGTAAGTACCGGTAACTTGTTTTTTGCGTCAGAATATTTTCGCGGTAATTTTATTAATTAAAAAAGTGGTTCAATAACCCACATTACTAATACATTAACAAATTACATAATTCTTTTTTACAGACTTAAATGATGACAACATATTCGAAATATTGTTGGCTTGTCTAATCTTAAATTGATATTATCGTTATGCTAATGATTCAATTGTTATTAAATTAGGTTATTATAGAAACGGTAAATTTTTATAACCTGATAGTTTCTATTAGTCATAACTACAGTACCAGATCAATAATTAAAAATCGACGTTCATCACGACCAACATATTGTTTGTTGTAATTATACAGTATGTAAAATTAAATCATGATCATCAGTCTACTATATTGTTAAATAGCGTTTAATTTCAATTTCAACCGTTTGGCGAGGGAGACTACATACTCCTTTAAATATATATTTATGATATATGTGTTGGTGGACACTATACAATCTGCCAAGAGACAAATCTGTTGAGGGAGGAGCCAGTAGACAAACTGACATTGAAGAAACCAATAGGGACCGTGCAGGCTTGCCAACTCATTTCTCGCTGTGACAGCTCTTGGCGCAAAATATTATAGCTACTGAATTTTAAAATTCACAAAACAGTTCTAAAGAGCATAATTTAACTTTCTTTTTTTTTTTTAATCCATCCGTAGATGCTATCTTTTCTTGTAAACTAATTATCAGAAATTTATTTAAGAAAACAATATATTTCCGACTAAATAAATAAATGTTATAAAATCTTTCCCTTTAAATTAGAAAAAAAATCAAATAAAAACAGATATTTCTTTTTGTACTGGGTTATTACTACCTTTACAGCGGAAATAATAAACAAACATAATAAAAGTAGTAACAGCGAATTTACCCAAATCTATTAGTGCAAGGCGTCAGTAGTAAAGCTCTGGGGGTTAGCCTCTTGCAGCTAAGTTCGAATTGACAACCTCGCTGCACTCATTCTAACTGACATTATTCGTAGCTCATAGTATAGAAAAGGAGGAGAAAAAAACCGATGAGAATGTCAACTCACACTATGAGAGCGTGAATACAAAAGATGTAAATTTCTAATATTATCGGACTAAATAGTTCACTTTTTGATTTTTTTACATGATAAGGAGTCCAATACAAACGATATGTATAAAGAAAATGTACAGAATCCATATATGTTATAAAAAATTATTAAAATGGTATTAGACAAAACCTGTTTTTATGAAAAAAATATAAAATAGGCCTACCTAAATAGGCTTATTTTTAAAAATTCCCAAAAATATAAATATTATTCAAACCAAACTAATAAAATCTTCTTTTTTTTCAGAACGATGTATTGAATGCTTATATGTTATGAGAAAAATGTATTAATAAAATTTGTGGAGTTAGTATATCAGGAATTAAAAAAATCGTTGTTAGCCGATGTAAAATGTCTACGTAAACACAATTAGGCTATAGGCCTATCGTACAAATACATTTTTGTAAATTTTTTAGAGATATAAAAAAGTTTTACCATATAGTTGTCAACTAGGTTCTGTAAAACTAAAATTACAAATTTTTTATTGGTAAAAATCAGTTATATGAAAAATCAACAAAATTGCTAAACAATTCGACTTATTTTATTAAAAAGTGCTTTATTTTTTGTAAAATTTGCGGAGGTGGTAAGTCAGGAAAAAAAAGTCGCTGTTAGCCAAAGAAGGACAATGTTAACCAAAAAAAAGCACAAAAATTAACTTTACTGAGAAAAATATTCACTTAAAACAATAAACTGATTTACTACATATTTTCACAAAAATATAAGTATTGACTTGAATTCACTAAATATATTTACACAATTTTATTTACAAAATAAAAACAATCACACCGACTCTTACGCACAACAAAATGACAAACTGTGAAGTCGGATTTCAGAAGTGGATTTTCAAGTGGGGGATTTACTGCCTTAATGTTCAAGATACCTAGACTTATAACATATAGACGGAAAGATCGGAATCTATACTATTCTACAATATAAAATCTTCCAAATATACACGTACCGAATAATCAAAATATTATTGATACGTGTATTGTCGTAAAACCTCGGCAAAATCTTCGGAAATTGCAATTTGATAGAAATCTGTCTATATCTTCCTAAACATAAATTATACAAGATGTTTTTAAAAAGATGGAAAGAAGAAAAGTTTATCTATATAATAGTCTAAGTTTTAGTAGACTAACAAAAATATGGGCTTATGAAAAATAAACGAAAGTGAAGTGTGCTTGAGACAAAATGATAACTAGCAGCGCTAATAAAGTTTACTGGCGCGTATCGCTATCTTTATCCAATTAAATTGTATAATATATTACGTATTTTACACAATTCGTGGATTTTCGCGCTTCGACCTCGAATTTTTAAATCCGTTCCTTAACGAGCATTTATGTACCATGAGTTATCTAGATTCGAATTTTCAAGTCCCCAGTAGTCATGGTTAGCGCATTTCATGTTACGTGACCAGTCATGGTATTTAGCTCATATATGGATTTTCAAGAAGAAAAGCAAAACTTGAACTGGATTTAGATAAGATAAAAAAAATAATTTAAATATCGATTCGGAATAGCTCGTTTTCGTCTGTCGGACTTTTTATGTTCTGTAGAAAAATAACGATAACTTTAGAAATTATTAAACCTTCTACTTTCAATTTGGTGTATACAATTTGTATGATGGTTTTTAAAGTACAGCAAGTTGTTTTAACCTGTATTTATTTTTAAAAGGCTTTATTAGCATCAAGTTTCTCAGAATTAAATTATATACAAATTTAGTAAGAAGCATATAGCCTATCTGTTTATTGGCAAATTAGTAAAGTTTTTTTCAAGAAAACCAAGAGTGTGGTTTCCAGAAACAAAAATGATGAAATTAAAAATATTTTGCTTATAGACTAATTTCGTGTCTCGAAATTTTTTTTTTTTATTTTCGTTAATAACTAGGTTATTTTTTGGCGTTCAGAACAATTTTAAAACTTTTTTTTGTTAAAACTAAAAAATTTTTGAAACTTGTAAATTTTTGTGAATGTTAACATTCTCATTATGAACGGTCGTTATTTTTAAAACACATAATAAAGTTTTGGTTTTTAGTACACTAGTAAAACTTATTATAATAAAATTCGTATGCCAAATTTAATCTCAACATTTAAAAGAATTTTAAAGTTTCCATATTTGTTTGGAAAACCACAACCGACAAACGGAAAAAGAAGTGTTTCCAGACCCATGTTTACATGAAGATTTTTCCTTACGAATCATTTCACGAAGTACCTATCTCTCTTCCTAAAACACTCGGTGTATAAATTCAGATTTTAATAATCTGTAGTGGATATTGTTGCTTAATCTAACTTTAATTTGAAAAAAAATCAATGTTACCTCAAGAACTGTTAATCATCGAAGGCTAATTTATTATATTTGCAAAGACCAAATATATCTTCTTAATCTACTACTTTTTTTGTTGGATCTGTCTCCAAATATTTTTCTTGAATCTATTTCACAATATTTGTATAGGTAATGATGTCGGTTAGTAATTTTAAAACTAAACAAACTTGTCGCTGTTTAGTTAAAATTGTTTTACAAAATCTGTCATTTAGATGATGGAATGAGTTGGGCAAACATTTATATTTACGTAGCGTATTAAGTAGTGAGACAATGTGTATTTGCAAATAATTTTAATTAGTTTGAAATGAAAAACAAACATTTGTGAAATGTGTTCGCTAATTTAAAAAAATAAATAAATAAAATAAAATCAGAATTTATGAAAGAGAATATTATTAATTATATAATGTTAGGTGTTTACATTTTATTGCGGTTAAATTTACATTTAAAAACAACGCATTTGTCATTACGTATTCTATTATATATTAAGTACAAAAATATTATATCAATTTACCCATAAAAAGAACATCTGAGAAGAACGAAAACGTGAGTGTATTTTGTCATGAATTATTGACTAGATGTAAATTATATTACTATCAGCTGTTCATTAAATTAAGGCGCAGTGTTCTCTTACAAAGGTACTACCTTCCTGCTCCTTTAATTTATCCAAATATGAATTTGAAATCACTCTAAACTTAAGCAGGAAACAAAGTATGTAATAATTCGTAAGCATTAATTATTGATTGTTTTAGACTATGAAAAGATCAAAGATATTGTTAAAGAAAAATTTTGTTAAACATGTTTTTGAAAGTGAATCATTAGTGTGCGACACGCCCTGTTACCTATTATATTATTAAGATAATTGAATATCGAAATTACGCTAACTCAAAACAGGTTTTACAAGTGAAAACGTGATGACCCATTACCTATTAAGTCTACATTTCATTAAACCAAAAACCACTTTAGGGAATCAATTCTTAATGACATAATTATTATAAACTATTTTGAATGTCTTACATTCTAATTATTAAAGTGCAAAACTGTAATTGAAATATCAGTGTTCAAAACTATAGGCCTAATTGTAGCTCATCCATTTAATGTATCTTTTCCGTGGTAAAACATAATATTTAGACCTTACCGAGAATCGGGGAACGCCATTTCGTGAAACTTATTCTGATGAAATAATATAGAAAACTCTACTAACAAATAAACTAAACAATGTGTGAGGACTTGACATTCGAGGTAATCCGCACAAGAAACAAGACTCCGACTGTCTTCTGTGGTCGTAGATAGCTTTTAACGGCCATATCAACAGTCGTGTTTTGGGAAATCCGGTTGGTGATCTCGGTTAGTCGTACAACCAAGATTGTACTGGTAACACAAGGCGTAACCAAAGATTATCTGTATGTACACTACCGGCATCCCAACTTCGATGAGTCGGGGTGACTGTTAGACCGAATGTTTTACAAGAGTTATCTCATACAAACAAAAAGATCAATAATTTCGTTGGTGTTACTCCATAAATTACAATTTTAAGTCTATATATATATATATATATATATATATATATATATATTTCTTGTAATAAAGTAGTCGAGCTAAGTCTATCTTAGACGACGCCTAAATATGACCCCAGAACTTTACAAAAAATAAATAATTTGAGTTCATTCTTCTGCCAAACTTTACATAATTTTACCCTCTAAGAATCCTTTTTTTTATGAACTCCATTTGAGAACGTAATTAGTGTTCATTCGAAACGAGTCGACAGATGGTAAGACTATGAAGGAAAAGGCAGAAGGATGTTCACAAATTAGGTAAGTACGTCATAATCAAAATGTTTGTAACAAAATTAAACTAGTTGATAGATACGATTGTAGTACTTACCTAAACCCACCGTACAATATAATACAAGAATATCCTCTAAACACATTTCCCATAAGTTAATTTTTTTGACCTTGTATAAAACGTTATATTGTATTGGTAGATAAAGTATGGTAAATTTGTTTAAAACCGTTGTTATCCACGTTTGTCGAACCTCGTAATTGTGTATATTACTACTGTCTTGGCGTCAGTTAAGTTGTAACAACCCTAGTAACTCTGTACACAATTACAAATTCTCCTCCTCGTGTCAGTCTCTCCTCCCTAGTGGGCTTAAAATGTGTATATATGTATTAAATTCACCACTCACAACGTTAGTGTCGGTAAGGCGACTCTGCCACATCTCATAACTATACGAATATCACATATTATAGGTAAGTCAGGATTTTAAATTGCAATTTTTGCAATAAATTCGCTGGGTCATTACATATAGTAATTAAATCTGTAAATTTGTATCTAATTTAGTGTTATAATTTGAACAACACTTGAGAAACTAACAATAAACCTGTTTAAATTTACCGTCTTTTTGACATTTTAAGTAGATTTTTTCCATATATCGATAGATTTTACAGGAGGTCACTATAGTACCCTGTACTAAATTTAATTTTCTTATCTTAGTTTTTGCGGCCGCAATAGTATAGAACACGTCGACGGGTAGGTGATATGTCGAATATCACTTTTCGAATTACAGAGGATGTAAAACTTGAAGATCACTCAAAAACAAAGGTAGATATTTTCGATGATTACCACACTTACTCTACTGTGGGCAATTAAAAATTGTTTTGTTGTTATAAATATGTTTATAATTATTGATATTAGTTACTTAAATAATTGTCAGATGTTGGTTTAGGGCAACTTTTAGTGACAAGAGAAAATGTGAGTCAGGCAAAGTGTTAATTAATAATGAAATTAGTGACTTGAAATACGAATGATGGAGTGTGAGCCGGAAACTATGATTCAAGATATAAATGGATCAACACTCCTAAGTTACCGTACAAAATCCCCTTAAAAACTTCCTTCTACATGAAGGTTATGTGAATTAAATTATAATTTTGGTACAATTCACAATTGTTATTTACTCTAAAAAAAACCTCTATCGATATAAAATAGTTATTTTATTATTCATTAGTTTTGTTATAAAATTAAAATGCAAGATTTACCCCTTTCTAACTGCCAACGTCTATTCTTAGAGCCCCTATTAAGTATATCTATTAATAATAAGATTTACGTTTATGTGTATAAGGTCATATTAGGACATTAATTTCAATTTTATCCAAGAATGTGTATATAAGGATAAAAATAATATTTTACATTGTCAATAATCTGAACTATATGATTGTTAACTATCATTAGTGGGCATGATTTAACTTGCACGTCTACTGGTGTTATGACATCAAAACTAGTTGCAATAGAGTATCTCATTGAGTTAAATTTCTGCCAGGTATAGAGCTACTACTGTTCTCTGCTCCCTCCGTAAATAAAGTCAAACAATTCATTTAGTTAAAACTATTGCATATATTACATAACTCAGATCGATAACATAATTCAAATAATATACTTCAATTAGAATAATTGCTTCTATATACACTGTTAGAACTAGTTAATAATTATAATTTACAATCTATCTCAAATCAAATTCTGTCACAACAAAGTTGAACCTCTTCCAAACTGCGAATATCTGTTTTTTTTTTCTGTAATACCCTTTCTAGTTTACTATCTAACATGGTCCTATGCTACCACACTATGTTAACTACCATATTATGTCAGCTATGAATTCCTTTCATAAATTATTAGTTTTTATTTTAGTTCTAATGAAGGTTCTATGCTTGTATAAAATGTTGGTTTTGTTAAATTTTGTTCATGTTCTAATTTTTTATTACTTGACAACATTAGTTGATTCGTATTCTGAAAACTTCATGCATTAGAAATTACGTTAGTATATTTCCTTATGTATTATTTATTACATAAGGAAATTATGGTAAATATCCAAATATCAGTAATTATAGTGTATGTTTTAAAAAAATGTTGTAAAAATCATTTGAAAATTATTTGTATTTTTTCTTACAGCAAAGTATCTCAAACTATTGAATTTTGCCTAATATGACTTACTTATATAATTTGGAGCCAAGGAAAATGTAAGATGTAAATTTTATGAAAAATTGGTTAGGCAGTTACTGAAAATACTTCAAGCTATTTTAGAAATATACCTACATACAGAAAGATAACCATTAAAAAATTATATTCCTACTATACTGGGGGGGGGGGGTTTGAGACAAACTTAAATAATCAAGAAAATCGTAAACCTCTGTACCGAGATCAAATTCCGTTCTCTCTACTCTAAAATAGACACTCTATATGATCATAATATTATTTTTATAAGTAACTTTTGATTTAGATTAACTTTTAATCTTAATATCGGAAAGAATAAAATAAATTCACAATAAAATATGATTAACCTCACAGGTTCCTGTAATCTAGGTATGAATATCACTAAATAATTTTACTGTTTATACTCTCAATATCTAAAACTTAAAACAAATAATTAATTGCTGTTACATAACCTCAATTTATATTCTTAAATGAATATGAATCAGTCGGTGAATTGTTTTTCATTCATTTGGTTTAAAAACGTGCTCGAGTACTATATTAGTTATAACGTGTGTAACACCAGCAATATTTTTTACTGTGGTGACTTATTTCACCCTATAATTTAATGCATAAAATTGGTATAATTTATTGGTATATGTGTACATACATACGACGTTAAAGAAGGATTGAAGAGAGATCAGAATATGGAGACTGGATGTTGGAAAGCGGAAAAAATCACTAGAGAACAACATAACGGGTAAGGCTATAGCGTGATATAACTTAATAGTTACTTTAAAAAACCCATATGATTTAAAACTAACCTATTTAACAAAAGATGCTGTCAAGAATTTGAAAACGTTTTATTATTTTCATAATTTACGATTCAAACAGGAAAAAAGCATGTTATCTTGTTGAAAGAGATAAGCTTAATATAGTGTTATTATAAAAGAATGATGGAGTTTTGAACATGATTTAAATCAAAACAGAAATACTTACAGTTGACGTTATTTATTTATCTAAATCCTAGCCTGAAACAGTTTTTTTTACATAACTAATAAATTTCGATATGTGAGCCATTAGTCGCTCGGCAAATGTCCAATCGATAATCAAGTTCTGAACAAACGTTAGTTAACATGTCTTTGTTAACGGTTGTCATTGATTCAGTAATTCTGTTCCTTAAGTGATTTAGGTCACGAATTTTTTCTCGTTAATAATTTTTTTGTTTTACACCACAAGAAGAAATCGCAAGGTGTCAGGTCTGGACTCCTTGGCGGTCAGCTTATAGGTCCTTGCCAGCCTATCTATCCATGTCCAAACTTTTCATTCAAAGTGTCTGTGACAAATGCACTAAAGTACGGGGATGCGCCATTTTGTTGGAAATTCAGTTGTTAAATGTTTTCGAGTTCAACCAGCTGAGGAAAACAATAAAATTGTTTATTATATGAGATACACAGTTCCATTGATTGTCTATTCAGTAAAGAAGAAAGGCCACTTTTCATTACATCACACTACCACACCAAACATTAACTTTAGGGGAGTCTCGTATTTTCTCAAATATTGTATGTGGGTTTTCAGATACCCATATGCGTGAATTGTGTCTATTAACAGACCCATTGATAGGAATGGAATGTAGCTTTGTCTGAAAAAATATATCATCAAAAAATGATTGGTTTTCATCAATCTTGTTCAACATGTGAACAGCGAAATTAAAACGTTTTACAGAATTATCAGGTTCCTACCCCTGCAATAGCTAAATTTTATAAGCATGCAATTTTGGTGGTTTGTGTAAAACTTTGTGGATTATTGTTTTTGGAATACCGAACTCTAGACTTCGTCAAGGTATTGAATTCTTAGGACTTCTGATTGCAGAATGTCTAATAAGTTCAACTTTTTCGTCTGATACACTTGGAATGCCAGATTTTTTCTGCTTTTGAACTGATTAAAGTTTCTTCAATTTGATTGAACCAACGTCGTATGTTATTTTCATGTGGTGGATATTTTGTGTGTTTGCGTTCAAATGCACGTTGCACTGAGTCGAATTCAGCCAATAACAAAACACACTTTGTTTTTTTCTTTATTAGAGAACATAACACACTCCACACAGAACACTCAACAAAACACACTACCACAACAATACATGAACTAATATTGTGGTAACAACAGCTGTAAACGATCTTTTGAGTTATAGCCTATCAGCGATACCATACAGCATCACAATAATTCTCTACTGTTTTTGTATGAATTATTGAAACCCGACCATTCCTTTATGATGATACTTTATAGTGCTTTACAAAACATGTTATTTATTTATTGAAAGTAATTAAAAATAGTCCTGCACTCATAGAAAAGATCTCCGTTCTGAGGACAAAGTAAAATGACATGTGCTTATAACAGGTAAAACCAATCTAGCCGCTAATTATACAATGACTTTTAAAATTGAAAATTATTTGTGAAACCATATGAAAAAGGTCAATTTGAAAGCTATTAATAATATACTTTATACAGTTTACATGATTCTTTGTTTACGTTTTAATTATCAAAACACCACTTAGTGAAAAAAATACAACGCGGTGTTAGATACTTTTATTCAGGTTGTTTCATTGTTTTCAGAATTACAAACCAAATCTACTTGCTTATATGCTTACTTGAATTTACGTGTTACATTGTTTCATAAATAAAATAAATTTCAATCTAAAATGTCGGATTCAAAATTGTTTCCCTGTCCAATAAATGACTTTAGGGATTGGATACAAAATCCCAAATTATCAGGATATTTATTAATAATGAAGTTATTTCAAACTTTCTCCTCGATGGTAAGTTTGTATAAATCTATATATATACAAAAAAAATTTTTTTTTTTTGGTTTCATTAAATTATACAGCACACAGAGTTATTAAAATCGGTGTGACTGTTGTGTTATTCGATAAGTCCAAAAGTTATAAAAACTTTTTAAGGTAACCTCTGATTTTTTGATTTGAAACTAGAGGTATAATACTCATTTTTTTCATGTCTCTCTTCATATTTCTAATATAGCAGTCAGCTATAATTTTCTTATGCGATACCGTATTTTTATGGTAATTTGGGATTATTATTTTAACAGTTTTATATTGGGTATTTTCGATATCAAAGTTAGAAATAAAATATAACCTAGCAATCTAAAAAACCGAATGCTATAGCTGTATTTGACCGGTTAAAATAACTGAGACTATTACCGAATGTAATCAGGGAACACAACACACCAAAGTAGATATACTAATCACTTAGTTTTATTGTTACGCTAAAAAGGAATTCAGTGTCAAAGTGGTAAGGAGTAAAAACCTAAAGCTTTTATTTTAAGTGAAGAAACTTTTGTCCCCTTTTTCGATAGAGACATGGCCTGGTAATCACACTTTAAGACGAGTGTTAACCAGAAAATATTTTCATTGTCACTTATTTTAGGATACTATTTTTAGTTTTAAAGATTTAGGCCTTTATCGTGATTATTATTCTAGAAATGTCGTGTATTATATATATATATATATATAGAAACGTTGTCAAAGTTATGAAGAGACTAATTTCTGCAAATAATGAATAGTAGTTTAAATGAGAATATGTCAACAAATTATGTAATTGTTTTGTCATCTCTTCTGGAACCTTGATTGTCAATGCCTTTATTTATGAATATTTATAAATTGATGATGCACTTCCACAAAATGCAATGTACTGCATTTCCATATTTACTGATTTCAAGTACCTCGTGTTTATTCTTTGTTTCGTTTACTTTTGTCCCCGAAGGAAAATATAATTACTGTTTGATGGTGTAAAGTAAATTTGTACTAGAAAGATGAACCGAATTTTAACCATAAACTTTACCCCCAACTACAACATTATTTATTGGTCTTAATGATTTTCAGTAAAACTAATTAATTATATACGTCTCAAATATCCTTTGTAACTTTTTTTGCTATTCTTATAACAAATAGAAACCTGATACCATCAATCATGACTGACGAAACTTACTTCAACGAATGTTCAGATTCATTCTCAATATTATTACAAAAGAGCAGCTCGATTTATGGGGAATTCCGTAAAAATTATATTCCTCACGTTTTGACAAACGTAGTTGAAAAATCAGTGATCTCATGTTTCGATTGTGGAAATATCCAAAGATAATTCAAGAGTTGCTTTAATTGTAAATACGTACAAGACCAGAAATTTGGACCAATGTTGGTTCAAATACCTGCTACCATTTAAAAATGGCGGTCCAAAGTGTCTGGAATGTTGGTTTTCTGAATTTTGAACATGAGGAGACTATTATACTTCCAGGAACCACTTCAGTGAGTACGGGATTGGCAATCCTTAGGGAACCATGTACTATTATAAAGTCAGATGCCACGACACGTTACGTGACTGTCAAATGACGTATAGCATCCTTTGATGCTTCGTCTGATTTTGTGTTTCCAGTTATCCCACAATGTCCAGGTAAACAGGAATATTACACTTCAATTCAACATCCTGTAACCTAAACGTGTGTATGGACCACACAATGTCTGCAGCTAAGTGATTCCTAGAATATAATAATATATATCCTGGGTAGCCTGAAGAGCACTTCTGGAAATGAAACAGAATTGGGAATTCTAGGGATCTAGGAGGATCTACAAATTTTATCATATAGTCTTCCGTTATATCCCTCTATTTCTCATTTCCTACCATCACTCTTGTTCTTTTCCGACCTTGGCGCTATTAGACCATTCGAAGACTATTAGTTATCTCTGTACGCCCTTTTCTTCTTTTTTATAAGGGTAAAAGGTTTTTCCCCAGTAAACAGGTAAGATAACTATGAAATAAATAAAGAAGCAGCATTGGAGATAGTTTTAAAAGATGTGACCAATTTCTCTAATGTTTATCAATAATGTAACAAACTCAAATTTTGGAAATATTTGTATGCTCTTATTTTAAATTCAAATTGATCAAGTTGTACCTGAATTAAAAAAATAAACATTTTCGGAATTTTAATTTCCTTTTATCTCCTAAAAGTTTCAATAGTAAGTGAAAATTTACAATTTTAGATGGAGTTTTTCTTGTTGAATGAAACGTCATAAGGTCCAATTTAATATCAAGAATGAACAAATTATTAACTTGAGACAGGCTATCATAAAAAGAATTCTGGTTTTAACGTTATTTGGTTCTTATTACTAATAACTTTCATTCTGTCATTTATTGTCCATTTGTGTTTATACAAACACGACTTTTTAGTGTATAAATCATCCCCGTTATCATATGATAAACCTTGTACATGAAAAACATTTATTGAAAAACATAAACACCAACATAAACTAGTAGCCGATGTCATGTTGGAAACTGAAACTCTAAGTTAAGGAAGGAAACTATGTATAAAAAAGCTATAGCTGAGCAGTCAAAGTTAATATTAAAATAAATACAGTATACAAAACAAAGGATAATACAACACAAATAAGGGGATACAACTAAGTGACAAAGAGTGTAATTCCAAAAAAATTACCTAACTATTTATAAGGTGAACAACATTTTACCCTATATTCCAAAAGTTAAGTTTAATAATTCCTCGTTATTATTTCCACTCAGCATTAACGCAATAAAATTTCAGTGTTACTTAAAGTAAAAGGAATTCTACATCTAATTTTGAAATTTGTTTTTACTAAAGGAAGCAATAATGGCCTTAATTCTACAATAGTTTTATTGATAGGATAGTCTGGTAGCCTCAGTAGCAATCTCAAGGGAAGTAGCTTGATCTACTTCTTTTTTATGGAGTAATGGGTTACCATGTTTATATCCCTCGCTTTCATCTTTCCTTAATAAAATTTCCTTTAAATAACTCTTGTTCTTTTCCTACCTCAATGCTATTAAAGAATTCGAGTGTTAGGAACTTTATTTTATAATCTTTTCTTCTTTTTTTTTTAAGGTGATGATAACTGGAAAGGTTTTTCTCCTTTAAAAACATTTAAAAAATAAATCACTTTTTTAGTAGCCTATATAAATTTTTCTGACTTATTATTGTTTCTACTCACAAGTACAGTCTTTATCAGTTAGTTTTTGGTCGTTATTTTAGTAGTAGTCCTGAGTTGCTCGGATCACGTTTGTATTTAATATTATTTTTAGTACTCAGACCTAACTTTAGACCCAATTCCTTTCTTAGATTACAATTTTTGGTTTTAATTTCTAACTCAAGACTAAAAAACTACGTTGTATCTTTAACTTTTTTTTTTCATGATCTAGGGTTATCACTTTTGTTGATTTATAGTCTCAAAACGTCAAGTATTAGTTTTTAGATGCAAAATGATAACAAATGTCAGATTACAAATTATTAAATATATATTTTCTATAGGTTAGGTTCGTTGCACATATTAGTGTGAGAAAGTTAGAGAATTATTTTTGCACCATTAATTTCATTTGAACCATATATTCAAAGTGGGAATTAAATTTGTAAAACCAAATTCGATTAGTTAACTATTCGTATTTACAGAAAATGTCATGAAAATTGTTAAATTTTCAAACTATCCGAATGATTGTAGGTGTGTTAACATTATTTTTTGTAATCGAAATCAGGTAAATATAGATTTTTAAATTATTCTTTATTCAGATAAGGATTAATATATTACGTAATAAAGATTTTTGAAGTGGTACTCAGTGACGAGAACTTTGGTTTAAAGTGTAATTATAAGAATCTAATCTCTCCACTTTAGATTGACTAAGAATTCCGTTTTATTGTCAGTATTCTTCAGGAGTTCGGTTACAGTAAAGCTTCAAAAGTTTGTGTACGTTAGAAGTTGTTTATGTTTATTTTAACAGGGATAATAGTTTTATTAAATAGGTGGATTACGTAACACTTAAGGATTTTTTTTTCAGAAATGTGCTTTGACTGCAGTTTTGTGTTTAAAACTGTAGGTCTGTGTATACGTAAACTTTTTTAAATATCCGTTACCCAGTTTTTGGGGCCACTTAGTAAAAAAAACATTACAATTTCTTATTTTTTTTGTATATTAGCGACTTTCCGACGTATTTTGTGATATTTTGTCGAGAGAGAAAATTCTTATTAAATTACCGAAATTCAGAGATGAGTTACATTATTATAGAATAATATTTAGACCAGCTTTGAGGATTTAAAAAATTACTTTTACTCCCTATAAAATTTTCTCCAAATAATTTCCAAAAGGTAGTAAATAAAGTATAAATTTACTAATATATAGAAAAATCTTAATAAATATTGTTTTGAATGGACGTGTAAGGTGTTAATGAATTTTTAAAAAATACGGACTAAAAAAGTAAATTTTTGATAGTTGTATAGAACTTTGAAAAGGGATTTTTTTTGGGACCAGTGAAGAAGATCAAATTTATTCATACAGATTGAATGCCTTTAATATTGTACTACTAACATATTCATGGTTACCACTTGTACAATAGTTTTAATACACGATACACGGATATTTGATTTTTTTGAAGAATTAAAATGATCAAATAGATTTTGCTCAATATTAGAATATTTCTTCTCTATGCAAATAAATTTGTTTAAATCTTTGATTAAAGATTTTTGACCTAAAATATGTTAAAACTGGAGACAGATAAACCTAAAATTGGTTAATTTTTAGTGAATCAAAGGATTATTTCCCGTCTTTAGTCTAATTTCTTATAAAAATACTAATTAACTTTTTATTAAAAAATGTAGTTTTCGATATTGTTGAAGAGTATAACAATATGTTTAAGTTTTATAAAATAACTTGTTTATACCGAGAGGAAAATTCTATATCTTTATTGCATAGTATTATTAATAACTATATAGGTTCCAGGATTTTAAGTATTTTGACGTAAACTAACTCCTTACCACATAAAGACAACACTGCAATCCTGCCACCAGTCACCTTTGTGTATTATATTAGAGCGATATCGTCTCGTTTCTCCTCAAACAACCTTCGTAAGATATCGGTCCCAGTTTTACTGAAATACTATCCTCACCCATCTTTAGAGTGGAGATGTTGAGAAAGACAACCCACATCTTTCACTTTTCCAATCGCAAGTTTGGTCAGTCCTCCATGACTGACCAAGGACTCTTGTCCATACATGCTGCTGCAAATATTGGGAAGTAGGTTCCACAGGTTTAGTTAAAAACTCAGTTTTCTTCACGTGGTTGTCACTTTCCGAGTTGTCTTATTTAAGTTTCCTAACGGCAGCTTTGTTTAACGGTTTATTACTATCCATTAAATCCCACGAATAACTAGGAAAGTAAACAGTTCACTCATTCAGAGCCCCCGTGAGTAAGGGCATTTAAAAATAGTGGTCGTCTGATATCCAGAGTCCGTATAATAAAGTCTAAGTTCCACATAGCCCTCAGTATTTGGAGTCTGTATAATAAAATCTAAGCTCCACTTAGCCCTCAGTACTTGGTGTCCGTATAATAAAGTCTAAGTTCCACATAGCCTTCAATACTTGGTGTCCGTATAATAAAGTCTAAGCTCCACTTACCCCTCAGTACTTGGTGTCCGTATAATAAAGTCTAAGTTCCACATAGCCCTCAGTACTTGGTGTCCGTATAATAAAGTCTAAGCTCCACTTAGCCCTCAGTACTTGGAGTCCGTATAATAAAGTCTAAGCTCCACTTAGCCCTCATTACTTGGTGTCCTTATAATAAAGCCTAAGCTCCACTTAGCCCTCAGTACTTGGTATTTTGGCTTGGCTTGGAACATGCGTGCAGGTACGCTTGAAACTCCACACAGATCTCATCATCACCACACTTTCAAATGAATGAATGATACATGTTAATATGAAGATAAAGAACACCTTCTACATGAGGTAGTTATTGTAACGTTTAGGTTATTAGAAAAACATTGAGTGGGGAGGGGAGAAAGTGGCAATACAAAAATGTTAAACAGAAAAGGCTCAAAGTATAATAAGACCTTTATTAATTAACAAATTATTAAAAGTTTCTTAGTTGCTGATTTTTTTTTAATTTTAACAATTTCAAAATAGAAACCTTTTATTAAATAGCCTTATTTGACTCATAAGGTCTTAAATACAAAAAAACAAATTTAAATTATCAGAATTTAAAAAGATTTATCTTATCTTTTTGTAGACGAATTTCCAAGAAAATAATAGTCGATAATTCAGTTACCTTTTAAGTTACAGAAAAAAAAGGTTTTTCTATACCAAGAATGAAAAAAATTATTAGTTTTTCTAAAGCACAACTGTAATATAAATATATAATTTTTCTAAAGCACAACTGTAAATAAAACTAGATGTTCTACACAATGACTGTAAATCATGTTTTTCTAAAGCACGACTGTAAAATTTAATTTTTTTTCTAAAGCCCGACTCTACAACGAATTATATTTTCTAAAGCACGAAATTAAAGAATATTAACTTTCTAAAACACGACTGTAAAAAAAGAATTAGATTTTTTAAAGCACAACTGTAAATAAAACTAGATGTTCTAAACCATGACGTAAATAAAGAGTTTTTCTAAAGCACGACTGTAAAATAATATAAGTTTTTCTAAAGCACGAAATTAAAAAAAAAAAAAAAAACTTTCTAAAGCACGACAGTAAAAAGAATTAGATTTTTTAAAGCACGACTGTAAATAAAATGAGATTTTCTAAACTAAATAGAAATAGTTTTACGACTGTAAGGAAAATGATATTTTCCAAACCACGACTGTAAATAAATAGATTTTCTAAACCACAAGTGTAAATACAACTAGTTTTTCTAAATAACGACTCTAAAAATAATTTGATTTTATTAAAAACGACTGTAAAAAATTTAACTTTCTAAAGCACGACTGTAAATAAAATTAGATTTTTTGAAGACTGACTTTAACGATTTTTATCATATTATCCTTAAACTTAACGGCTTAAAGCTATAAAAATTATTATTGTATTTTTACTTAGGATACGTATAAAAAATGTCGTAATTTTACGAACTTTATTAGTCCGTTATTTAAATGATTTGTGATTGCTTATAAACTTCATTTATTTAATTTCTCACCTTTTAACAATTACCAATAAATTAAATATCAATTTTTTTTCCCGATAACTCCATTATCTTTTGAGGTAGGCTACTGGAAAAAAAAAATCATCAATACAATACGAGAGTATTTGATCGCTTCTAAATAATTTGCATAGTTAATGGTATTTTGAGATATGTGACGATTAAAATTTTAAATTATCTCCGCTTTGAATATATCTGAAATAAATTATTTTGTTACACATGTAAACCGTGACATGTCAAATGCGTATAAAAAACCTGAACTCATTATCTTATCTATTTCCAAAGTCATATAATAAATAATATTTTTTTCATGGCTAATAGCCGGAAAACGAAGCGTTTCTGTACATATGATTTGTGAACTTTTTCTTAGTTTTCTTTTGGAGAATAACTTCTAAGAGTTTCGTGAGAACTTCGTGTAACACTGTAGGGCCTATGTAATGAAAACATATTTAATAAATGTACATATTACAATAACGTCTCATTCCATCTTCAATCATTCTTGCGTTTCAAATAATTTAGTAAGCTGAAGATATAAATATTTACACAACCGACATTAAATAAATATATAATTACTACAAATTGTTTCCATTTGTTCTCATTGAATAATATTTACCAAACTAATAAGTTTTAAATTATAAGAGGAGGAGCGAAGTGTGACAAATATTTGTATACAACAGAAATTATGATTAACATTTTATTATAATTATCTTATGTTCTGTATTATATTACTTATTGTCTTTTGTATAGAAACTTTATTTCAACCGTAAAATAACTTCTGCAATTTTTTACGCAGATTGACCATGAAGGTCAACGAAAGTTATGTCGTTTACTAACAATGACATATCTGAAGTGTTTAAGTCACCCGATTTATGGTAATTATTGTTGTGGCTACTTAGAAAGTGTGTCCTTCACACACACTCTCTCTCTCCCTTTGTGTATGTGTGTAAGTCGCGTCATCGTTAACAGCACCCATCGACCAGTATTGTACAAGACATCCGGTGATAGTGAGAGTGATAACCGTGTAGTGATAACCAGTACATATTATCTACATGTATGTATAATATGTAAGTAATATGTATATGTTTGTATGCACTGTTTTATTTAACGTAAAATGATTTATATAAACATTATTCATTTTATAACTATTTTGGTTTTAAGAATGACTTATTAAATATTGAGAATAGATTTCTAGTTGGATTCTTCTAACTGAGGATTAATTTTAGGTGCTTTGAAAATGAACTAAAATTTCTCATATAATGAAAACAGAATTAAATGTGTGAATTGTTAGGTACAATTTTATTTAGCATAATATATGTAATTTAATAATAAGCATAAAAACCAACGAACAAATATTTTAAATTTTTTTCTGTAAAAGGAAAATAGTCTCACATTGAACACACAAAACTCTACTATTAAATACTGAATAATTAAACATAATATATTACCAAATTATTACGTTTTAACTAATACAAAATTACTAAACTCAAAGGAAATAAAATTTATATTAGAAATCAGCTGTGCAAAACTAACGACTGCTTTTATCTAGGTACATCAACCTACATATAATAATTAAATATATATTATTTTTTCTATGTCATATAAAAGATTCATTCTTTAGTTAAAGAACAATCCTAATATATTAGAATAGAGTACACATCGACTGAACTCCCTACTAAAATAAAAAGAAATATTTAATTAACTTAAAAAATAATACATTTATATTTTATACAGTAAAAGATTAAATAACAATAAGTCATAAAATAAATTTCTTCATATATCTTAATGAAAAAATACAAAAAATGTTCCGAATATCACATATAAAGTAAAGCCTCAATTGGTTCACATTATTTGTCATAAGAGTAAAATGTATTGGAGTTAAATATATAATACAAATATTTCAAACTGTTTTAAATCATGTTGGTAAAAGTTATACACAGCTGCAAAATTATATTTTAAAATGGTTACTTTTTGAAGTTATTTATGTTTAAGATATCAGTTTGAATTTTTTTTTACCTGAATAGTTTTCACTTCTAACGATAGTATGTTGAAACATTATTGTAAATTATAGGACACGTTAATTTGACTAAACCAAATTCTTGATAATTTACTAACACTAACAAGCATATTGTTAAAATAATTGAATTTACGTTGTCGCTAATAAATAAACTATTTATCCTGATCTACAATTTTCTAAATATGAATTTTACCAAAATGGTTACAAAAGAACAATCGTTTATATTATTCTTTAAGCATAAGATACGAACCTATTTTCTACATATAAAGCACAAGAGTGTTTGAATTTACTATATACTTCGAAAAAAGTCATTTTGATTAGTTTATTCATTATAGTCTTATGAGTATTTTAAAACAATGAAATCGAATACGTTTTAGTGAGACCTACGTAGTTGATTAGCCTACATATATATATATATATATATATATATATATATATATATATATATATAGGATATAATTTTATATTTCATATTACAGTTTTATCCTTTGAATTTATTATAATGTTCACAATTAAAAAGGCAACACATTTTTGTCTCTTTGAAAGGTTTTTTTTTTAAGATATAGGTATTTATAATTTCAAATAAGAGTCATGTGAATTGTAATTGAGTATAGAATTATACATGTTTTTACTGAGGTACATAATTAAAGAGTTTGTTTATTCACTTAAAAAACAAACTTAATAGATTAAGATATAAAGATTTCTAACTTGTTTAAAAGCTAAATACCCATTTTACTATAAAGAAAGAAGAAAGAAAGATCATATAAAAATATATAGTTTGTTTACTCTTTACGAATTGCATACCGTAAGTTATAAATAATTTGATTTGTTTGAAGTCTTTGCAATTCTTGATGAATTCTTATTTCAAGAATTGAAAATTTGCATCTAATCAAGGTACAGTAGTTAAGATAAAGTTCCTAAGCTTTTGAGTAATGTAATAGCGAGAGGGTCGGAAGAGAAGACATGTTGGTCAAGAGAGGCCTGATAAGAAAGATGAAAAGAGGGATCTAACTGAAGACTATGTGAAAACGATTGTAGATCCAGATAGGATTCCTCAAGATTGCTAAGACCGTACTCTCTTTATTAAATCCACGAGGAGAAAATATACACAAATATACATTCAAACTATTTAATTTCTAATAAAAAAAAATTAGTTTTGTGAGGATGTTTATAATAATAGTTAAAATCATACATTTTTGATTTACAAATTCAATTTTGAGGAAAATAAGCCTGATATTACGTATGTCTTTTTAATGTTTTTTTTTACTGCCTAAACAAATCTACTAATATTATTATGATATTTAATATTTTCCCTAAAGTGCACTGATTGAATTTGTGCATATTAGTCTATATTTTTAGCAATTACTAAGTAAAAAGTCATTCAAAACACGTCAGCAGAAATTGAAACAATTAAACATACTAATTTCATCTTTAAAAATATTATGTTATGACAAAAGTGTATCTATTTAGAAATTGTTATGTTTGAGTGCATAGATTTGTATTAAAGTGTTGACTAAATCCTATTAATAGAATAGGTAAGCGATTGCAAAAAAGGGGTTAGTTTTTCGGGTACAACAGTTGCTCAAAAGAAGATATTTCTTCCAAATTATATGTACATTTTAATAAACATTACATGATTTTAATTTTAATTTCGGGTACAACAGTTGGTCAAATGAAGATATTTCTTCCAAATTATATGTAAATTTTAATAAATATTACATGATTTTAATTTTCATTTCGGGTACAACAGTTGCTCAAAAGAAGATATTTCTTCCAAATTATATGTAAATTTTAATAAATATTACATGATTTTAATTTTAATTATTTTGTTTTATTTCTCGTAATATTAAATATATTTATACGTACTTTCGTTTATAAAGTTCGTTTCCCTGTATATCGTTATTTAAAATTATATTTTTGACATAGGTATTTAATAATTCATAAACATTTTTATTCATTAAAATATTCTTTCTATTAGCTTGACAAGAAAATAAAACTTTTCCTGTTAAAATATTATAAAATATTTCAGAAATTACTGTTCAGGTTTTTACAGAATTACAATGTTAATTAAAATTGTAAATGCATCAATAAAATTCTAAATATAGTGTTGGTGAGAAACGATAGTTGTGAATTCCATACAATGAGGAAAATGGGAACTATTTGTTTATTCCTTAACTTTAAATGTACTTGTTATTCAATTAGCTTGCTTATATCATCATCACTTCTATACTCGGCTCAGTGACCAATTGGAACTTCGATTACCGGTCCAGGAATATTGGTCTCGGTACACAAAACTCATACATATTGTAAAGCTATTTACTTAATAAATCCCTTAGGCAAGGTAAAAGTAAAGTTTGAGATAATTATTTTCGAGTTTAGAGAATAAGTAATTAGGTAATGCAAGTTTGTGATAGGAAAATAGAACATTGATAATTAAATTACGAGTTAAAACAAGAAGACATTTCTTCACTGAAAACATGTTATTTTAATATATTTTAATCATGTATCCACACACCACACACACGTTTGTTAAAAGAATGAATTGGCATTATTGTAACAGGCCACAAGTAAGGTTTTATTAAAATCGTTGTTGAATTAAAAAATACTTTTTTTTTTTTTTTTGAAACATGGCGCAATCGTATATTACATTCAACGAACTAAGAAAAAGTAAAAATACAAGTTAACAAACCAAATCTCTTAAAAGTTGAAAGTAATAACTATGAAACCTTTTACAAAGAAGAGGTTATAATTTATTTATAGTAACTGAATCAAAACGTCTTCAGATCTACGAATAGTCAGGTTTAGGAAACGTCTAGGCCCCGAAGTTTTAGGTTTATACAAAACTTTAAATATTACAAAAAAGAAACTCTAAATAGTACATTGTCAGTTAAAGAAAACCATTATAGTTCTTAAAAAAAAAAAAAAAAAAGGATTTTGAGTTTTTAACACTTCAGCAACTTGGTTTGAAAACTTTACTCTGATTTAAAACAATTATATAAAAATTAGTTTATTTAAAGAACAGATAGAAAATTGAAATGTAAAATTATTTTATCAATTTTTAATAAAGAATTACAAGAAAATGCTTCAGTAGAAAAGATTACAGCATATTGCTAGTTTCTTGGAGATAGTTGAGAAAAATATGAACACTATTGAAGGTCAAAAAGAAATCAGTAGAACCCCCCAAACTCGACCCCCTCAAACTCGACATTCCGTCAAACTGGACAGGGCCAGTGACCAGGAGCATGGGATTTCCAAGGTCATTCACTGCATAGTTTTACGCCATGTGCGTCTGCCAGATGCCGGGAGGTTGAGGCTTGTCACTTTTGTTTATATGGCTGTGAGGGTTGCTCCTTTGACTAGCCACTTTCTAATCCTACTGTATACTAGAGGCCAAATTTAAAGATAAAGGGTCCAGGTAGACCGGGACAGCCCCAATCATGTGTTGTCAAAATATTCATATTGTTGTAAACCCAAGCGCCTACCACCCGGATGCTACCGGTCTTTAGCACCGATTCCATTAAAAGTAAGCGGCAAGTCTTTTGTCATAACAATTCAACGGAGCGTCGTAGAACTATGATTCAAGTTTTGTAATAAAGGTCTTAACCAGGTGAAAAAAATGACCCGACTCTTAATTATATGCGATCACCAGTTCAATTTATAGCATTTATATTGGACCGTGTTATTTCCAAGAATAGTGTTATTTCCGTGTTTTTTTTACTCTAGACTTTACCGTAAATTTTATTACAGAAGCCTTTTTAGTTTACTGAGCCTATTGTACAAGGCCAATACTTTTAAAATCTCATTTGACCCATCTATAAATTTCATTTTAATGTGTGATTGAACACACTATTTTTGTTGTTGTCAGGCAGGGACTTTTTTGCAATAAACGTGTAATCATTGATATTCAATAAATGTACAGTTATTTTAAAGTATTTGTTGCAAGCCTAACTATTAAATAATATCAAAGTTCCCTAAAACTCGACAAACCCCAAACTCGACAACCTTAAAGTCCACACTGTGTCGAGTTTGAGGGGGTTCTACTAATTGTTTACACTATAGTGTGTTACACCAAAGCAATACGAAAAATGTGAAGATAGGACTATAGACGATACTTATTTTAACACAAACTCTACAATTTTAAATAATCCTAATATTAAATTTGATATAGAAAACATAAAAAGATTGAATAAAGGTAGGACTATATACGATATTTCTTTTAACACAAACAACAGAATAAGTAGAATTAAAAAAAAAACGTAGTATTAGTTTTGATACAGAAAACATAAAATGTTTGAATGAAGACTTTTTTCTAGATGTGGTTCAACATTAGAATGTATGACGC
This sequence comes from Aphrophora alni, assembly GCA_963513935.1. Lineage (NCBI taxonomy): Eukaryota > Metazoa > Arthropoda > Insecta > Hemiptera > Aphrophoridae > Aphrophora > Aphrophora alni. Next base: position 44,315,734 of record OY740775.1, on the reverse strand, counting down.
TTGGGATATAATATTTTTTAAAAAATCAAGGAATAAACATTTTGGTTTAGTTTGTAAAACTAATTAAAAAATAGTCAGGCCTAATTAAAATATAATTACGGAAACCAATGTTTCGGTGTATAATACAAACCGTTATAGTGACAATTTTGATGAAAGTGATTGTATGAATTAAATATATTGCACACAGTACGTAGAATTTTAAATAGGTACAGAATTTGAAAATTAATTGAATTAACATTACTTTTAAATTAGGTACAGAAGCTGAAACTGATAATTATTTCATCCTAAAATTTTTCAAGAGAATATAAACCGGGCAAAATTAAAGAGAGTAGTATATAACCTGAAGCTTTTGGTGGTTTTAAATTTAATCCACTTTGTTATGTTGCCACTACTGTTGTAGAAGCAGCACAAAAAGTAATACCAAAAACATTTGTTGCAGTAAATACAACTGGGATACATTGGTAACGTATTATTGACTAGGTCTTGAATTTAATTAAGAGAGTTCAATGTATTGAAAAATCTTAAACATTTAATTTAAAATGAAAAATATATATTCTTGTTGAAGAAAAAAGATATGTTTCAAGATATTTACAACTTTTCAAACTCTTTTAAAATTAAACATAATCGAATGCAATGTATTGAATTAATTCTGTTCGAAGAATAAGTTTGAGTATTAAACACATATTAAAAACAACGTGGAGATGTAACATATGGTAACCATATGTTTTAAATTTTTTAGAGATTATACGTTTGGTTTTACAAAATAATGAATTTGCAATAATGTAAAGAATGTTTTAAGTTGCGTTAAATTAAAATATGTGGTTCAATTAAAGAATACTTTTATGTTTTTAATACAGAAGTTAAAAAAGTATTTTATATGAAATATATGATAAAGTTTCAAATAAAAAGTAAACTAAAATTTTAATTTGTTATTTTGATAATTATTTTCTTTATTGTAAAGCAAAATTTTTGTAGTAAAGGAAAATTATAAAAACATGTGAAATTGTCAAAACAGAATATCATAGTTATTTGTCATTTAAATATTCGTCTCCAGTATAACATGGATTCAATCAAAAAATATTTTACCGGTGAAAAAAAATATACCTATTACTATCATTCTCTCTAAAATACGAAGTAACGTTTTGAATAATTTATTACCCAAAATAACACTAGTTTTTTTAAGTTTATTAAGGATTTTTTTTGGCAATTGAAAGTTAATTTTATATCGTGTTGCATGTACGGTTTAAAAATAGTGTATAAACAAGTTCATTTTATTTTTAATATTTGCCAATTATAAAATGAGGAAATAGTCATTTAATTAAATACAGTTTTAAAAGAAATATTCTTACTTGAAAAAAATGTACAAAGGGTGTGCACTTAAGAACATAGTTATGTAACATTGTTATATAAATCATAATCTATCAAAAGCTTCCACGTAAATTATTGAAATTTTCAGATTTTGCAAGTTAGTAACAGAATGTATTTAAGAATAGGAATAATTAAATTTCTTATCTTATACATTCAAATATGTTTTAAATATAAATTTTGAACGTGAAATCCAGCAATATTGTTTTTTACATAGAAGTGAGTTCTAATTAATTAAATTCTATTGGATTCTCTGGCTATTATAAAATATAACTTCAGGTTTTTTTTACTATATATATATATATATATATATATATATATATATATATATATATATATATATATATATTCAGAACATTAGTTGTAAACCAATCAGAATATCAGTCAAACTTATTTCGTTCTACAAAATACATGTTCTAACAATTGCAGTAGTATCATCTGTATAGAAATATATCTTTACTAGATACCGAATCATTTATATAGAGTAAAAGCAAAATTGTGGTCAATAATAAAGATTGTGGAGCACCATATTTTACATCTTTACCGAGATAAATTATTTTCTCATGATCTCAAACGCTATTGTCGTTTGTTTTCACTGAAAATAGTAATATTTTAGTCACGCTACTGCTGTTCACTAACTCCTATATATATATATATATATATATATATATATATATATATATATATATATATATATATATATATAACTCTTATGTACCACGTAATTAAGCGTGTTGTCATCCAGGACCTCACATTTATTCTACTGTCTATTTTATCAGATAGCAGCTGACACTTTGTTTTACCTGTTCTATAGTTAAACTGCTCTTCTTGATTTAAAGTGTAACGGGTAACTCATACCCATAAAAATTAGAACTATGGTGTTCCTGAATACTTTTAATTATCACAGACAACACAAAGAATAATTTTCTCCTGTCTGTGGACTGCGTATATCTGAGCTTATTTACTATAAAAAAAACAAAGGATGTAAAATGTTTATGAATCTTTTTAAATTCTGCAGACAACACAATGAATGATTTTCCCCTGCCTGTGCACTTTGTATGTCTTAGGTTATTCATTATAAACAACAAAGTATGTAGAATGTTTATGAATGGTTTCACTTCCGCAGACAACACAAAGAATGAATTTTTCCCTTACCTGTACTCTGTGTATATCTTAGCTTATTTACTATAAACAACAAAGGATGTAATATATTTATGAATCATTTTAATTTCCACAGACAACACAATGAATGATTTTTCCTTGCCTGTGGACTTTATTATTAGTCAATTTATTATAAACAACAAGGTGTGTGGAATGTTTATGAATGGTTTCACTTTCGAAGACAACACAAAGAATGAATTTTTCCCTTACCTGTACTTTGTGTATATCTTAGCTTATTTACTATAAACAACAAAGGATGTAATATATTTATGAATCATTTTAATTTCCACAGACAACACAATGAATGATTTTTCCTTGCCTGTGGACTTTGTTTTCAGGCATATTATTATAAACAACAAAGCATGTGGAATGTTTATGAATGGTTTCAAATTCCATAGACACCGCCTGTGCACTTTGTGAATCTAATCTTATATTTGTAAATAACAAAGTCTGTTCAATGTTCTTGAATCGTTTTAATTTCCACAGACAACACGTTGAATGAATTTCTCCTAAGAGGGCACTGTGTTTTCTAAGATAATTTGCTATAAACACAAATCCTATACAATATTTATGAATCCTTTTAAATTTCGCAGACAACACAATTTTCCGGCCTGTGCACTTTGTATATCTAATCTTATTTACTGTAAATGAATAAGTCTGTAGAATGTCTATTAATCGTTTTAATTTCTACAGTCAATAAAAAGAACTATTTTCCTTTGTCTGTGTACTTTGTATGTTTAATCTTATTTAGTGTAAAATACAAAGCCTGTGCAATATTCATGTTGTATAACATTTATGAATTGTTTTACTTTCACGGATAACTCGTTGAATAATTTCCTCCTTCTTGTGTACTGTGGATATCTGAGCTTTTTTTCTGTAAACTACAAAGAGCTTTCAATGTTTATTAACTTGTTTTAATTTACACAGACTACACACAGAATGCATTACACCAACGCACTCCAACTCATCTTCATTATCTTCGCTTTCAAGAAGATTCTGGCAGAAGATATTCTAATGGTGACAATGGGAGGTACGAAGAGTCATAAACTGCCATTCCTTGAGTTAGGACGTGGATTAAGGACAAAGACTCACAACGTAACACTCCTTAGTGCTTTTCCAGGAGACCCGGATTCGCCTGTTGAAGAAATAAGTCCGTTAGGTTTCGTATTGTATGTAAGGAATTTCACCAACTGGGATATTTTAGGACCAAGGATACGTGGAGAGGATCCTGTACCTCTGCTGCAGATATTTCAATACGGATACCAGGTAATCATTTTTATTTACATTGTATTTAAATTACGTAAAGAATATCACGAGTATGTATTGAATATTTTGTAATAATTAAATGGAAGATATTCTAATAAATTTTATACAGGTGTAAATTAAGAATAATTCTTAAAATTAATAAAATGGGTAAAACAAGAATTCTTGTTTTACCAATTTTATTAATTTTAAGAGATAAATCGTTGTTTTATTTTAAAAATAACAAAAAATAAGATTGCTTTTATTAATACCGATTCACAATAAATTAAATAAATAGTATGACTGTACTATTCAAAAAGGTTTGATTTATTTATATCAAATCCCGCGAGAAAATGAAAAATGTGTATAATTGAAAATCAGTTTATTTATTGTAATATCTATCGGAGGTTCGAGTTTGTTTGGTCTTTGTAAGACTATAGTAAGACTATTCAGTAAGACTATAGTATTGTTTTATGTTATTCATTGACCTGTAACCTTTCATTGGTAATAATTAATGATAAGATCGTTTACTTATTATGGTATTCTATTTTTCAGATACAACTAAATCCTTATCTTTTATCAATTGACTTGTGCCATTTTTTATATAGTAGAAGTATTCGTATTGCTTTTACTGAATTTATTTTGTGTTGTAATGAATTAATAAATTGTGGTGTAATTAATAGCACGTGCTTTAGGTTAGAGGTTATTGGTTGATAGTTTTCAAATTAACGTTTTAAAAACAATGTATTTAATTGCATTTAAATTTTTAGATCATTAATAAAATTTTATTTTTTAAGATAAAATAAGTTGGAAATGTTTTTCCGATATACACAAAACAAAATAAAAATAATTCTTAATATTTTATTTATAGAAAAAAGTAAGAGTTTTATTAAAAAAAATATATTATATGCTTTATAATATTTAAAAACTTTTGAATTTTCAGAACCTTTCAATGAAACAATAGCTATGATAAATCCATGAAAAATTTCTAAGTCATTAAATTTTTTTCAAGAATCATATAGAATCCTAGAATTATAATCTCATTCTAGATGCTCAACTAGTTGTTGAAATTTACACTAAAAGGTGTGGTGTGGACGATGAATTATTTAATTTGTCTATTGCCTCAACAATATGGACAAAAATCATCTAATTTGCATTATGCTTATTCTAATAAAAGTAAACTAACGTTTACAATATCATTATTAATAACCGTAAAAACAGAAAGAGAATGTAGAAAAGATCCCCCCACATGGTTTGTTTTCAAACAATGCTGAAAATGTAAACATTAAAGGAGGTTTATAACTTTTTCGGACATAGGGGTCACGTGGTGTTTGACGTAGACCGTACGTAATTTCCAGCTTGCTCTAGCACTATTTACATTCATTAAATTGCCTCTTTGACGTCATGTCGTCCGAGAACATGTATTTTTCTTCTATTCTGGTGACAAAAATGATTTCAGCGTTTTTATAAAATCTCTAGAAAATTCAAATATAACTTTAAAAGTTGAACAAAACAAAAATCATTTTAAAATGTTACAAAAGATAAATGATAATTCTTTTTTATATTGTTCGTCTTCTTGATTAAATTTCATAGATGATTTACTTAATAAGAATGTCCTTACTTAAGGCAATGTTTAATTATGAAAAAAATAAAATAAATCATATTATACAAAATTTTATATTTTGACAAGATTCAATTTTTTATCGTTTTAATTCATTTTATGTTAGAATATTTAACAATTTATTATAATTATTGTGAAATTATAAAAGAGAATCTAGAAGAATCTAAAAGATTGCTCGGTAGAGGGGAAATGAGGAAATACAAAATATGATTTTTTTATAAATTATTTCAAACAATTGTAATATGATGGCAAAATAATCACTGGTATAATAAATTATTTGCCAATCGACATGTTAACAAATGTTTAAAAAAATATTATTATTATAAAATCTTTTTTTTTAATATATTTTTTTCTGATTGTAAAACACACAAACCACATTAAGGATATGTAATAATATATATGACCACGAAAACAACGGCAAACCTTCCTGTTTAAAGGAAAAAATTTCAACGTTCATCATCGCCTAATGAAAATAGATAAAATAAAGACGTCCCTACACCTCGAGTACTATAATAGGAACAAGGGTCGGAAAAGAACAAAAACGTATAAGAGAGACCTAACAGGAAAGATGAAAGCGAAGGATCTAACCCACAACTACAAACAAAGTTGTAGATCCGACTAGAACTACTCGGGTATGCCAAACTTCCCTTAAGGGTTGATATATTATTTTACCGATTCGTAAATATGTTTGTTTTAGTTGTGATTATTGTATTTGATTAGTGTTAAATTTTATGGTTTTATAAAACAAGCTTAAACTTAGCCTTGCTTTGAATTTATTGCGAAACGAAAAGACGTTCTGTTTTGAGAACAAATTAAAATAACATCAAAATACGTTAATTGGAATCTTTAGACATGAGAAGGACAGATTTTAAAAATCTTAGCGTTTTGGTTAATTTAGCCACTCAATAAGTTATTCCAAAATAGAGTCGTAGGGTATATAAATCGCTTTCTTCTCCCAAAAACAGTGGATTTATACCGCTCTTTTAGTTTTTTAGTAGTAAATGAAATGTTTATACTATTTATCAGAACTTCAAATACGTGCGTAAATCTTTACTTATATTTAAACTATGTGCTTTTAAAGCAATGATGTTTTTTACATACATGGCAAAAACATAAGAAAAGTTGAGAGAAGAAAGTGAAAAAACAATAAAATAATTATTTTATTTGGGGGACGTTTCGTTGAGGGCAAAGAGGTTGATTTTATTAATCTCAGCGATGTCGTTACTGAATCCTTTAATTGGGTTTTTGCATGTGAAGACTTTTATCTTAGCCTGAAATAATACTTTTCCTTCTCCCCCGCCCCAATTTCAATCAAAACCCAATTTTAAAATTACCTTACAAAAAATATGAAATTGATAGTTTAATGACGTCATATTTACAATTTGTCATCACTGTCTACAGTAAAACATTTCTCTTTTCAGGCCTGTGAATCTCTTCTCTCAGCGTCAGAAACCCGGCTGTTACTTTCTAGCCAGTTCGACCTCCTGATCTTGGATGGTGCTTATCCCGAATGTGCAGTAGCATTAGCCTATCATTTTAGGGCACCTTTTATCTTCCTCAATACTGTAGGATTCTACACCCAGTCACTAGCCTTAGCAGGTAATCCCGCTCCTTATGCTGTTACACCTTATCTAGGATTGGCACACTCTGATTTAATGACTCTATGGGAACGAACAATCAATGCAGCTTTCCATGCTGCTCTGTTTATTGGACACTGGGCTATGGTACGAGGATTTCTTGATCCAGTCATACAGGCACATCTAGGATCACATATTCCTCCTGCCTACTCGATAGCAAAAAATGTCAGTTTCATACTTCAGAATGGACACTTTTCTGTGACGTATCCTCGGGCTTATTTACCAGGAGTTGCAGAAGTAGCGTGTTTACATTGCAAAGAAGCTAAACCATTACCTCAGGTAAAATAATATGCAATTCCAAATTTCATTCCATCCTTTTTCACTGTCTATTATCACACTCTTTCTCTTCAACGTACTGTTTGCTTCCTCACACTTACATTATCTGCTCTCTTCCCTTTATTTTCTCCTTATTAATATTTGTGTCTGTTTCTTTCTCTCTAGCTTCTCACCGCTTTCCTTCTTTTACTCTGATTTCTGAACTTTATCTTTGTCACCCTATATCTTACTCTATAACATATTATTGTAAACCTAATTGCAATTATTTTAAAACATTATGCTTCGAACCTGATCATGATTTGTTTCTTAAGTACAATTCTTTTGACTGAGTAATTTACTTTGAAACAGGCAATTCTCAACTGTAAATTTTTTTCTGTAGTAGAATTGATTTTTATGCAAATAAGGGTTGTCTGGCATTTAATTTTAACAGCAAACATTTATTTTAAGAAAATATATGTTTAATTTGTGTTATGTATCATACTGGGCATTGGATTTTTGATATTTTAATCTGTATCAAAGGGCCTTTAACTGTATAGAGACACAGGTAGCATAGGACTATTTAATTTTCTAATCAAAACGAAATTAATTGTAATTATTTTCCGGTTTATTTATTTCAAAATAAGTTTTTGGAGAATGAATCTCATCCTAAGAAGCTTGTCTATATATATAATATAACACTTCAAATATACACATATTACACTGAACATTAATTTGTTACATTCAACATTAATTTGTTAATTGGTTCCACACATTTATTAGTTGCACCTATAGTGAGAACATTTATGTGGTTTTCACTTTACTGTCTGATTCTCTAGGGTTCTGTCTGTTGATATAGAGTAGTTAATCAGAGATTTCTAATCTTAGTATAGAATTTTATCCCAAGGTTTGAATCAATTTTTAACTTTTCATTTGAGATCATAAAGAGTCTGTTTTGAACTACTGTATGTGTATATTAGGAACGCTCCTTGTTTAAACGGATGGATGTTTAACTGCATAACTGTAAAGGACACAAACTAAATATACAGCAAAAGGTAAATAGCTAAAGGTAACGTTTTCTGATAGACTAGTAGAAAATAATATTTTTAGCTGCATACTGTGGTTCCATAATTTATTTGTAATTAGTTATGAGTTGAAATTATTGTAGTGTTTTTTCTCATATTTTTAATAATTAATTTTCTCATCTTAATTAAAAAAATACTATTTAGAAATAAATTACAACAGAGTAAAAAATTTAGCACAATAATAATTGTTATAAAAAATATTACCCAATTAATAAATATTTGAAATTTGATGTAAATAAATTTAAAAAATCACTACCACAAATATCTGAAAAATAATTATCACAAAAGAACAGAATATAAATGTCCCTTTAAATTTTGAAGATTTTAGGTTAGTAATGTTTATTGTTATATCTTAATTAATAACATTCGACGCAGAGGAAATTGTCTGAAATTGGCATTTTTTTCTCATAATTATTTGCAGGACTTGGAAGATTTCGTATCAGGTGGTCGAAAAGTAGGATTTGTATACGTCAGTATGGGTTCTTCCGTAAAAGCCATGAACATGCCAGAATATCTACGTCATATGATGGTATCTGTTTTCAGTCAGCTGCCGTATCAGATACTTTGGAAATGGGAAGCAGATCCTGATACAATGCCCGATCTACCTATGAATGTTCGTTTGGGAAGATGGCTACCTCAGCAAGATTTGTTAGGTGAGAATTCATATGTTGTTATATTTTAAATTAGAGCTTATATAAGATGCAAATGTGTCGCACTTTACTACTTTTAATCAATAACTAAGGCAATCATAAGAAATAATCTGTAAAGTTATAAATCGATACTGAAGAAAATTTGTGAACAATGAAAGTTTTAAATGTCTTGTCTTGCAAGACCGGATGAGCAATTGTTGTTGGTATGCTAAGTCAATAATGGAGGACTAGTCAATTAAAATAATTGACAAATTAATTATTAGTTATGTAAAATTAAATTTATTATCTCTGTCTAAAACAAAACAAAATATTGTTTCGTACCTTATGAAGTTTATCTCTGGAATAAGTAGTTATGTTCCACATTTCATGAACTAAATCTTACATAATCCATATTATTACACTCAAACACATATGAGTTTATATAAATATGACAGGATTGATATAAATATCACACTTACACTGCAATTACTGATTTAGCTTGTTTATTTCAATAACACAAATGTTTGTCGTAGTTACGAGGAGAACTAGTAATGTGTTTACCGATACTTAGACTAATATTGTTTATCAGAGAGTTAGTGATTAACTCGATGTGTTTGTGCATCGTTAGAATAACATGGACGTGGTCTGATAATTTGCCAGAGTTAGTAGATAAAAAAGCCAGTCCATGTATGATGCGCTGTACCAAGCTGCCAAGTGTTAACTGAACGATGAACATACTTTACTTTAGATTAGTATTGAGGATGGAATATTCATTGCATTTATATTTAACAATTTACATAATGTTGAACAAATTATAAAGAAAATGCAATCGAATATTAAAGGCAAGTATGTAATAGGTAAGACATCTTATAAAGGAATCAGGAAGGTAAAATTTATCTAACACCGAGCTATGTTGATTGAATAGAATAATAAGAAAGCCATATATTTCAACCAGCACCGACACTTTAAACCATGGATATCGATTTGGAATATGGTAACTTAGAAATAGTCAACGATAATATTACTTTTCCAGTTCCTTCCGTAGAGTTTGTAAGGCGTTGGCAATAGTTTAATGTCTATTACAGAATGAAATTGTCAATTTCCGAATTGAATGAGATCAGTTACTATTGTAATAAGCTTGATTGAATATAAATCCAGTTAGTGTAAAACACTTTGCTAACTCAAATCAAATTTCTAAGTAAATATCTGTGTATATAGATCTTATTTTTTCAATCATCGTTTAATAAATAAAATTACACTTAATTCATAATAACATTTAATATCATGAAAACCGATTCATGCTTTAATGATATCGGTTGTGTTCTCGTACACAACCTCTGATTTTTATACTCCTATGATTATTGTTATGTCTTGTCAAAATCGGTTGAATATCAGATTTGTTTTTGGGACGACAAATCTCACCTAATATTAATAAAACTTGAACACGATTTCTCAAAAATAATATTATTAATTCAAACTCGTTTCAATGAAAATGCCTCCATTTTCAGTTATGCATTAGTTACAATAATCAAACTATAATGGTGACATTTTCATTGAAGCGTGTTTGAATGAACGTATTATTTGTGAGAAAATATTTCGAAGATTATCTCTCACAAGAAAACGCAATATTTATTTACAGCTTACCTAGTTTTCATTGAGCTAGAAATTATCGAAGCAACATCATTAGATGAATTAATTAATACTGATCTGTTGCAGGCCACAGTAAGATCCTCGCGTTTGTTAATCATGGCGGTCTACTTAGTCTCTTCGAGTCTGTTTACCATGGAGTACCAGTGATTTCCTTGCCCGTCTTCTGTGACCACGATTCAAACTCCCACAAAGCTGAGAAGGATGGTTATGCATTGCGTCTGGAACTTAGGGATTTGACATCAGACACTCTACTTGCTGCTATAAATAAAGTTATACATGATCCAAAGTATGTACCTAAAATATTAATACACATTTTGTCCAATTTTTTATATACGTTTTAGCTATATGATGAGGAACATTTCCGGAATCTTTAATTTATAAGGAAAGCTGTTACGATTAAGTACACTATTTGATTATTTTTTTCGAATCCCTAAAGGGGTTTCGTCTGTCATCTCGAATTGAACTTTAAATACTGAAATAACTTTAAATGCATCTCGTGACATATGTTTTCAACTAAATTTTTATTTTGAAAATACGATAGAATTTACGTACCTTTTACTAATTTACCAATTCTTCTAAATGGCATTTTGACTACTAAAAATGGGCATATTAAAAAGATGAAACTTTAATGTTGTTTAATGATTTCTCAAAATTAATTGAAAAATTACCCTCCCCTCGTAACGATGCATATATACGAGGCATATTGTACTATTCCAGATTGAGAGTGTTGTATGTGTTAGCTTATGCTAGGTAATATGAGATAATAGCTGATAAGAGATAGTATAGCCTCTAATTGCACAATCATTTTTTAATCTCTAATAAGTATAATACAAACGTATAATTAAATCTGATAATAATATTTCTTACAATCTACAACTACATTGTATAATGGTTTTCTAAAACCATATTTTGAAAGAAAAATATAAGAGGAAATACAAAATTAACATAAACGCGGCCTTTACAGTTTTAACGTCTAATTAACTTCACAAACCAGATAGATACATGCCAGACAGAACTTCCTTCAATACACTTAAAGTGTTTTTATTGGACACAATGATAAATCCCAGGGAGGAATTTCATTGTGAGATTCTGTAGCGAAACCGATTAGATTAGCATTGACAACGCATGAACATGTTTTCTAATGTGTTTTTTCAAAGAAGCACTTTTTCTTTCGACTCCCATAAGCCAGAAAATTATACATCAACAATGTCTACTCTTATTTGTTTGATTGCTTAACTTATAAAAACAGAGTAATCAAGCAATTGTGATTGTAAATTTTAAAAACGTAGTGCAATATTTATTTAAGTTTATACATTCTGTAAATTATTTGTTTATATAGTTTTATATCGATAAAACTCTACGAGTTCAAACTTGTGTACTTTTATATGTAGCCTAACCATGTTTGTAAAGGACTAGATACTGAACACATATAAAATTATTATTAATTGCACTCAAATTTTGGTAAAATAATTCCCCAACATATACTAAATTGTAATAGTATATCATTTAAATTTGATAGAAATTTGTAAAATAAAACATGCATAAACTATCCAAAAGATCTCTCACTCACAAACGATTCATATTATTAAATAAACCTGTCATATGTTTTAAACCATATTTTAAATTTGTACACGAAGATGCGTGAACAATTTTCATATTATTAAAGTTTGAAAAAAATTGGTATTACTGATTTTGAGAATTTACGACTTTTATAACAGCTAATATCCGGTGCTTAAGTGGTTTATCCATAAACTCATAAACAGTATTTTGGAGAAATGGTGTTCCAAAACTTTTTATTTTGTTCCTTAAAAGATACAGGAATAGGTACAGTTTTTTAACTAAACAAAATTTGATGAAAATCATTAAAAGCAATGTTTAAAATTATACAAAATTTTAATTTTATATCTATTTTAACTACCCCTAAATTAGGGGAAAGGAATTACAAATTTAGTTATATGATTAAAATATATTCACCTCTAATTTTTATTAAAATCATTGCAAGCATTTGAGATGTGGACTACTGCACGGCAGACGGACACAGGGATCGTAAAACAGATATTCACAAAACATTTACATCGATTTTTCCAATCAAAAAACTATACTACTTTAGGTGGAAATAAATCTTTTGGTCGTGGTTATTAAATAGTTTATGTAACAAAAAAGAAAAAACAATACATTGTTTACAAATATATTTAGTACTAAAATCAAAGTGATTTTTACAAATTTAGTATTTACTTATTTAGTGTATTGTATTGTGAATATTGATCATGTTTGTGTATGTATTGTGTACAGTTAACTGAACGATTTTCTATAATTTCAGGTTTAAAGAAAACGTACGCCAGCGATCGTTCCTCCTAAGAGACCAACCGGAGACTCCTTTAAACAGGTCGCTGTACTGGATAGAATATGTATTACGTCATAGGGGTGCTTACCACTTACATTCTCCTGCAAAGGACCTCAACTACTTTCAATACTTCATGTTGGACGTCCTTCTACTGATAATTGTCTCATTTTATTTGGCTTTAACTGCAATCAAAGTTATATTTGTGATTTACAGGACAAGTGTAAGCAACAGTTTATTCCACAAAAAAGTGAAAACACATTGAAAGTTTTATCAAAATGAAAAGAGTAAACCGAGCCAGTGAACTCAATATGTGTATTAATTATGTATATAGTTTTTTTTATTTTTTTTTTTATAAATGTTGTTCATTGTTCTTAACTTATTCTTATTCTTTATACATCTAATGAATAACATTGATTCATTAACGTTTTGTTTATAATTGTGTGAAAATATATGTATTATATACCGAGTATAATTAGATAGTTTTCATTCAGGAAAACACTGCTCATTATAATGCGAGATAATTTAGTTGTTAAATTACATATATTATGTACAAATGTACAGTATATTGTCGAGAAATTTAAATACGAATTTACCGAAACATGAAGATAAAAATTAATAAACTCAAAAACTTTAAATTGATATAATTTGGTTCATACATTTTCAAAAACAAAAGATGGGAAAGTGTACAGATAAGACTAAAGCTATATATAAAAGATTATTTATTTAAATGATTTTCTTATTTACTTTGTAAAAACCTTGATTTGTAAAACATTTTTATCTATTTATTAAAATACATGGAAATATATCTTCAAATTGGTACTCGTATATTTGAATCAAACAAGGATCATCTTCATCCGTATAAAAATATAATATATTTAATATTAAAACATAATTAGCCTTAAATCGTTGTTGAATTGTATTCATTATTCAATTGCGTATAAGACCAATTTTAATATGATTGGCGAATACAATTTTAGACAATATCGTAACTATCTGAAACACATTTTCCATTCAATAACTTCTCCATAGGAACTTCAATTTTATTTGGGTGCAGTTTAGGCTATGAAGTCCTGCCACTATCAACAACTTAACTTGTTTAAGAAGTCAAGCAAACAATGACCTAGACGATACAAAGTCGGTGGCTTTATCTTACCAGAAATAAAAAAATCTTTCTGAAACCTAGACTAGAAATCCAAGGCGTCCTGGATTTTTGCTCTACGTGGATATGTTGTATCATTCTCTTAAACAATTGGAAAGAAACAGCTGTTTCATAAAACTTACAGTAAAATAATGAAATAAAACATGACTTGGCTTCCCAATTCAGACAAGGACTTCAGTAACCGCCTTTTAATTTACGTCTCCTCTAGATCCTAGAAAATCAAATACTAAAAGGACCTGGAGGATCCTAAACTAATCTTGATTTTCGTTTAAATTGCTTATCTTAGTGAACTTTAAAACAAAAACAAATTTTGAGGTTCACTAATATTTTCAAAGATAAAAGTCCAATAGAGCTGATTTTTGTTTACGCATTTATTTCGCAGATGTTGATCAACTCTTCATCAGTTTGTTTTACGCTTACATTTTTACCCTCGGTATACTAGCTAGTTTTTTTTTTTAATATATACATGAATATCAGACGTTACAAGTACGAAATTATGATTAAAAGATGAGAAATAACAAAAGAGTTATGTCATTTTGTCATAAGAGATATTCTAATGTCTAAGGAATACTGTGGTGATATTCACAATAAGGAAAATAAAGATTTTCCAGACCATAATAATAAGAAACAAAACTAAGATTGTAGTAAATCCAGTTATGTTCATTATATTACGCTTATATACTTTTCGATGACGTAGTTATATTCTTCAGAGGGCTAAACTATCTAGGGATGATGAAAATTTCATCAAAGTATACATATGAAATCAAAGGAAAATCTTTGTTTTCCTTTATAACAGATATATTGTTTTCAATAAAAGTTAGTGGTTATAAAAGTTATGTTTCAAGAGCATACTTCGGTCTAACTCTATCCATTGAATGTATAAAATTATTAAACACTTTAGTGAACTTTTTTTAACAACATGTTGGTAGACACGATGCAGAAGTGAATAATCTGTCAGAATTGTTTGAAGACATATTTTGCATACATTGCAGCTGCAATGAGAACATTGGTATGTGCAGCAAAGAAGAAAATATATGAGTGGCAACATTTTAAATCATGAAGTGTATGAGCTCTAATCGAGTTCTTTCGCATTTGAGATTGACAGGAGAAGTCGGGTCCTCAACTTATTAGTTAATATGATTTGTTTAATATATGATAAAAGTATCGAATTGATTTTTTTTCGAAGTTCGTCCACTAGGGTTGCACAGCCATCCAGAGGCGACAAGTCAATTTAAAAACTGCTTTTGAGCTTCAGATATTTTTCTGCCAAAAACTCAAAATCACTATTTTGACCCATCACGTAAGAAAATACAAATGAAAAAACATTTATTGCTCTCGTTATAGATATTGAATGAAATTATTAATTATATCTCGATAATCTTATATATTATTTTATATTATAAATGTAGCATTTTGATTGTATCTCGTTTTGTAGATAAATAAATGACAATTTTGGAAGATTATGTCGAATATACCTGACCACCTAAATACGCCTTAAAGAGATTGCTTTAAATATTTGTCTTTCACTTAAAAGAAACGTGTTAAATATTGGTTGTACACATTAGCACTTTGTTAGCGCGTATTCCTTCTGAATATTTACAGTGACAATTGCTGAATAAATAGTGAAAGTGTAGATCCGGTTTGGTTGTTTCAAGTATCTGTAAGTGTGTGTACAACAACTTATAACAAAAACAGTCTGATTACAATATATATGTCATGCAAGAACTGCTAATGAACAAAAGTTTATAAAAATAATTGCTAAATAATCAAGTTGATTGGAGGCATCGTGTTGTTTACAACGCTACTACAATGTAATATAAGCAGATCCTTGCTTAAAAAGTTTCCCAACCTTGAAATCTTGGGTATGTCAAGAAGTTCTATGCAGTAGGATAAAATTAGTTTTCTAATTTGCGAAATTGTGTACGTCACTTCTTAATTGACCTTAGATAGGTCATAGTGAGCCTCGTACGTATGAATACAGGGTGTGCCAAAAAAGTGAATATTCGGATTATATACATATGTATACTAATAAAACCTTCACTCCTTCCGTGTAAGTATCTTAGTTTGCATGGCTATTATCGTGCTTACGACAACGACGACGGAAGGAATGAATGTCGAAAATAAATTTTTCCGTTTCCCAAGACCAAAGATTACCCTATACTTCGTATACTGGGTAGGTAAATGTTCGAGAAAAGTTTTATTAATGGTAAAATTATAACCTAAAAATAGCCATCTATTTCATTATCTTATAAATAGGAAATTATTTGAGAGGTTGTGTTTTGGACAAAAAAAGATTTCGAGTTTTTTGGAGATTCAACTATCGTCTCCTTTCTATGCAGTGTTGTGAAGCCCATATAAGGAGACAAATCGTCATCAAATTTTACCCATATCGCTATAATTTATCATTTTAGGTATCCCATTAATACGTTTTGTTTTTCGCGGATACATCAGTTTTGAAATGATATCTGTCTTAGTATCATATGTCTGTCTGTCTTTTGTGCATTGTTGTAGGTGAACAATCTAAATTTATTAATTTGTAGTATATTTTGGCCTGATGTCAATGATGTGTGGTTTATTTTGTTATACAAAAATGGAGTACTTGCTAATAAACAATTTACAAAAATCTGATTATCTCAAAACTATGATAAAATTTTATCATAATTAAATTTTATAAAAAATAACATTTTATAGTTATTATAAATTTTATATAAACTATAAAATTTATAATAAATAAAAAAAATATTTATTTTCTAACACCGTTTCATATTCCTGTCATATTGTAATTCACTAAACATATATATTTCCCCTTAATCCAGTTACCTACCGTTTTGACTACTATTTTCTACAAGATCTGAAGCAGTTTTAAAATCCATAAAAAGTCCAGTTAGCCTATTATTTCAGTTGAGTCCGTTATAGATTTTTTTAGTTACTGTTAATAAAGTATCTTACGTTCCGCAATTTCCTTTCTAAAACCGATTTGAGACGAGTTAAACACATCTCATTTGTTTAAATAGTTAACAAGTGTGATTTTCACTAATTTCTCATATATTTTAGAAAAAAGAGGGGTTAAACTAATCAGTCTTACATTATCAGCTATTAAAGAAGAACTTTTTTTTTTCAAAATTAGAACTACACTTCCAATTTTGAGTTTCTTTGGAAAAAACACCACTTTTAAAATGAAGGTTGACAGTATGAACCAAAACTGGAGCAATTGGTACACTTTCTACCAATTTAACACTATTTACAGAAATGTTGTCATAACCTGTTGATTTTTATTTTTAATCTTTTAATAGTAATTAATATCTCATTAACATCAACAGGCACTAAAAAAAAAGTTATTTCGGTGCGATTACTTTGATAAGTAACTGGCAGTGCGGAGGAGGGGGAGTGAAAATAATCTCAGATCGGCCTGAATGTATTGAGATAAGATTAGCTTAAATTATACCTCTACCTCTATGAAGTTCCCAACAATCTTGCCGTTATCTAACTCAATGTTATCAACGTTATTTCCTGTCAACACGCCTATTATATTATTTACAACTTTACAATACTGCAAAGAATCTCCATTATAATTTTTAATTCTATTAGTAAAAAAAGTATTTTTAACTGAAGCTATAACATTCTTAAGTTTATCACAAAATGAGTTAAAGTATGATCTGAAAACCTGAAAAGATGCCTTAACTAAGTTTTTCTGTTTAATATCTAAATTACAACTTTTCGAATTTTCCGACTGTAATTCATAGAACTTTGCATAAGAATAATTGGTATGATTTGACAAATGCATTTGTTAACTCACTTGACTTAATAATCAAAATTAAAGTTTGCATTCATATTATTACTAAAATCAATATTCGATCATTTAAACTTAGAGAATATATCAATATTTGAACCCAACATGATCAGTAAGACGAATGTCAAAAAAAGAACTTTTAAAACAATCCATATTTGCGTGACGAACAAAAATATGATCAATTATTCTCATCTCTGTTATTGTTGTTGGAAGTAAAACCGTTATTATTCTATAAACTAATATAGTTTTGAACACTTTGGTAGGTACCATCAGCGTTCAGTTATATATTTATTTCTGCAAAGTAAATAATATTACTGTTTAAAATTACTAATCGGTTTAATAGTTCATTTAAGAAATTAAGTTCCGTTTAGCTATGCAATCTATAGAGACAAAACAATTTGAAATGTGAGAGTTGTTATTTAATATTTAACAATAAAGAATCAGCGGTATCCACATCAATACTAATCTGTGAGACATTTATATATTCACTTACTTAGCACAATTCGCCTCCGGCTCTGCAGTAATATTCCAACCGGCAAACATACTATAGACTGCAGTCTATACAAATTGTCTTATCATCAATAATACAAATCTCACTAAGTACGATCAAATTAATTCTATTCTTGGTTTGGATTTTTTCGGCTAGTAAACTATTAAAATTCTTCCTAATACTCTTTTATTCGCATATAAAAATAAATATCTTTCATTAGTTTCAAGATTAAAAAATTGACTTGCATCATTATAATAAACTTTATCATCCATATTGTATTTAAAGTTGAAATATAAATATCTATTTTAAACAGAAAACTAAGGAACAGAAATCATACATGATATATACAAAAAGCTTTATACATAATTGATTTGGACTTGCTTAACATTCATTTATGGGTGAGATTGCTATTCTGTTTACTTTATTATATCAATATCAGTCGTGCTACTCCTTTTTTGACCTTTTACCTTCCGATTCCATGACAAAGAACTTGCTCTCACGATACCATACAAAGACATAGCCCTCTCCTTAAAACATTTTCTTGGCCCTAGCGACCAACTGTTTGTTTTCCGATGTTTGGTGATCGTTGACGTACCATGTTGATCTTATTTGAGGTTAGGTGGGTACTCTGAGACCTCTATTCTCGAATCTTGGTGACAAGGGTTTTCTTGATGTCTCGGTCATAAAACTGGACCACTCTGGAGGGTAGACAAATTCCAGTAAATCTCAAATATAACTAGATTTTCTGGTAGTATTATTTGAGAACTTGATGGTAATTTCCAAGCCCAATTACACAATGTAATACTAGAAAAATCCTTTAAATTTACTGTCAAAAAATATTTTTTCTGGTTCTCGTAGGAAATGTTAATTTGTATTGGTAGATCAAGAGGTGTTATCCAGTAGGATAAGTTTGTTTAAAACAGTTGTTAACAGGTTTTCTGGACCTCGTAATTGTGTATATTATTACACTCTTGGTGTAGGTTAGGTATATGCTACGTAAATGTGTATACATTAATAAGTTTCCACCCCCTTCTTCGTGTCGATATCTTTACACTAGCTGTTGTCAAAGTTGTACATATGTTAAAGAGGTTCCATTCGCTAGGCTCGTTAAGGCGATACGGCCAACGTAACTATAAGATTATCACATTTTCTTGGAAGATCTGCGACTGCTATTTGTCATAGTAGGATTGGTACCATAACATACGGTTTTAAAATATGCATATTTTTATCTAATTTTATATGTATCAAGTTGACACTTAACACGAGACATGAACAACAACTGTGTCTTTCTTCTGGAGCCCAACTCTTTGATCCCCATGATTTTAATTGTAAATTCTTGAATTGTTAACCTGTTTTCCAACTTTAACATAACCAAGACCATTTTGTCCTGGAATATTGTTGTACCCAGTCTAGCATTTGTGGTTTGTGTATTAGTGTTCGACTCGGAACACTTGAAAAGCTTGTGTTTCGCATCATCATTCATAGCTTGTATCAAATCAGCATGCTTTTTCCCAACTAGATGGTAACATTAGGAATTTACTCGCGAGTCCAAACATGCATCTCTTCCTCTTCCCAGAGCCATCTATCATGAAGCCTTCTTTTTGCTGATGTCTGCATTGTAGGAGATTTCCTATGAAATGGGTATGAACTTTGTTTAATTGCTTCAATAGTTTCGTATATCTCTTTGCGATCATTCTAAAGAAGATTGATCGGCGGAGTGGTGGTTTAATCAAGCACCACTCTCATACACAAAGTGCAGTACACCGAGACAATTTTAAATAATTATATAAACGACAGCTTACTGCTTACCGTCTTATACTAAAGCAACTTCACCGAAACTGCGACAGCGTACAATATTTTTGAATGTATCTTACCCACCAGAACCCCCTCCTAATTTATTTGGAGCCTGCCATCTTCGGTATTTGTCTGTACAAATTAGGTCCAGTTTGAGCTCCCTTCTTCATTATTTTAGTCATGTGCGTCACAGACTAGAAACCTTTAAGCCCAATTAACAAAATTTGTTCTATTTCAAAAACAAATAAAATAACTAACTTTTTATTCTAATAGTTAAACATAGATTGGCGACGGTGTTTAGATCAACAAATAAGTTCATATTATGTTTAACATAGAAGTTGAAGTTGGATATTCAAGCTAGCAATATGTAAATGTATGTAGAAACAAACAAAGTTAAATTCGTTTTATCTATAATGATCAATGAATTAGGTTACGTTAAAACTTTACGTTCTCGCATGAAATCTAGTAAACTAATTAAATCACACCTAAGGTAACATCGTTATACAATAGTTTACGTTTCATATATAATGGCTAGAGGTTGTGTTTTCAATACAGTTTCAACTACGTTAAAATCGACCGATAATTTTGCACCTCAGTGTAAAACTTTCAGTAATTATTACTTTATAATTAATGACTTCGTTGCAAATAAATAGAAATGAGCTGAATGTTTGGTAACTAAAATTATTGAAATATTGATAAATAGTTTATAAATCAGCATTTCAGAAGTTTATTTAAAGCTATAGCTTTAAATTGATGATTTGATATCGAGCATTCCTAGGCATTGCATTTATATACAACGCATGTGTCTACTTGTCTATTTTCTTTCAACTTTTAACTGTCGTTATTGTTTAAGAAGGTAGCAAAATTTGTTTGTAAGAACGTTGATAATATCTTTTAACCGGTAATTGTTTCTTGTTAATACTGTTGATACTTTTGTTAGGGTGAGGGGAGGAGGTGTTTACTTTAAAGTACTTCTGAGCAATACAAGAAATGTATTTTTTACATACATTTGTAAAGTACATCATAAATATATTAAATGTTTGTCCCTCTTAGCTGGATAGAATCTTCTTGGTCATCACCGCCTTTAAAAAAAAAAAGGAACAAAGACCTTTAGCCTTTGAACACTCTAATAGCAACAGAAGAGGAAAATAACAAGAATTGGTCAATAGAGACCTCATAGGAAAGATGAAAGAGAGAGAGATCTAATCTATTTCTTCAGACTACATGGAAAAATATGTAGATACAGTTAGATCTCTTGGTATTACCAAGAACGTAGTCACTAGTAGTAACATGTTTTTACTGATAACTCCTTATTATTTTTTAAAGTTCTCGTTAATTTTGCATCACTACTTTGTCGGTTCCGATTCCAGAAGTGCTTTTCAAGCTCTCCAGGACATATATTTTAGGAATCCTTAGCTGCAAACTTTCTCTGCTCTATACACAAGCCTTAGCTACGGGGTGTCGGAGTATCATTTCCCTTGGCACCTGGAGATTGTGGAATAACTGGAAACAAGAACATACGTCAGATGTCAGTCACCTAACGTGTCATGTCACATGACCTTATATAATCTTACTTGCTTTAAGGTTAATTTGGTTATTTAAAAAAATTTATATTTATTTTATTTTATTTTATCTCGGTTTCCTTTGGATTTTAATTTATATTGATTTATTGATTACTGTGGCAACCTGGTGTAATATAGCTTGTTTTCAAGTATAGTTTCTTCAAGTAGTTACAGGTTGTAACATTCTATTTTACTCTCAGTGTGTCACTACAAGTTACAGTTTTATTTCTTTGAAAATTGGTAGCTCTATTATAATATATGATTACCTATATACTTAACTAAAATATTGCAATTTATCTTGAGTACTTTTAATACCTTGTTTTTCTTACGAATAAGTGAGGAAGTGAATAAGTGGGTGTTTTTGTTTTCACTAATAGAAAACAAAAACGATCTTCACAGCAAAACGTAAAGCCTGGTTTTTAATTAGTATTTATTTATTGATTTCCTTTTATATTCTACAAGTGGACAGTTCCAAGATCGGGCGGACTGTATTATCAGATTGAGACAAAATAAAATTTGGGAAGGCTGATGTGATTTTATAGTTAGGGGCCAAAATGGAATCGACGAAAAGTTGATCATTGGCTTTGTCCATCATAACCGAAATATCTGGTGGGAAAGAATATGTTGGGAGCACAACGTAGTCTGGGTAGGTGACATCCATCAATGGTCAACACATACAGCCACTCGTTATCCCTGGTTGGACCTGCAAAGAAGGAACAAGACCTACTTTGAAGGAAGCCACTATGTGTTCTTCGGTGAAGCGTTTTCTTATTGCCTCAATCAGATCTTCGCCCCCTGAAATTAGAATTGTCTCACGTACTGGTATGTCTGATGGGAAATTCTGGCTAAGCGTGTTGCTCTAGTGTTTGCTCTAGTTGATCCTGACGACACCGATGTAGAGCGCGGGGAGGGAGGTGTAATAATCCAGTCGTCCTCTTCACATGCCACTCTTCTTACTCTGAAGAAGAGTACTGATTATCGTTATTGATTTCAGTAAAATCCTCTTCTTTTGGAACCAAAACTGGTTCAAAGTCATTCCATAACTCGCCAATGTGTGCATGCTGTGATTCCTGTACTGTCACTGTCAATATTTCTTGTACTTCAGTATTGTGGCTTTAAACGTACTGCACGTCGGGAGGCATCGGAGGGGATTCTGTGCCGCCCTGTCTCTAGTAAGCACCAGGTTCGCGGCTGTCGATGAACCTACTAGGGACAAGGCTGCAAAAGTTAAATACAACCTACTCATTTCCGTTTGAGTAGGAATATCGCCTGCCCTCGTTCGATGCCTAGGGCGGCGTGAAGCTGGATTATTTACACTGATTTATATTTCTTGAAACATAAATATTCTTCAACTGTCCTAACCTATAGCTGTTTTTGGAGACTATCCTCCTCGCAATGTCATTCTGAGTATGCTCGTGCTGCTCACGCCTCCACCCCTTATATACCCACAGATGAGCCTACAGATAAACTAAAGTGAAATAATTATACGTGCTGGATGGTTTATTAAGTACAGTAAGAAGAGCATGAAGTGAACGGAGCTTGCATGGAAATCTTACTTATATTTTATTTGTTTTAAATGCGTTTGTTATGACGAGAGGGGAATTTTAAAATTAATTAGTAAGAAATTGAATAACGTGGAATAAATATTGTCAGAGCTAAAAATATTCAACGTAAACCTTTAAAGATGTTTTGAAATACATCGAAATAAGAAAGGAGTTATGTTCAGGAAATTATTAGGTTAGGTGTACATTGAAATCAGGTTAACAACACAGTTAAAGGAAAGTGTGAACTAAGCAAAATGGAAAAAATAAGTACCAGTCGTTTCATAAAAAAAAAAAAAAAAAAAAAAAAAACGGTTGCAATAATAACCCAAAGGAGAATGTACTAATGAATTAAGCTTAAAACCACGTAATAAGGCGATAAAGACCTAAATGGATTTCCCCCTTAAAACTCCAAAAAAATTTAAATAATAGTAAAATAAAAGAATAAGGTAAAATCAACAGTAATTCACCGATGATTAACACTTTAGAGAAAAAAAGTCTAATAATAAGTATAAACTTCAATTTAGAAATGGAACAGTTTTTACATTAATAGTGACGATAACACAACTTAAGGAAAGGAAATTCAATACAAAGGAACAGCTAAGGAAGACAGACAGAGAAAAATGCAAAAGGAATAATAGTATAGGTCTTATTTGCACACCTACAAAGTAAACATTATGGCTCACAGTGATTACAAGTACATTCACCCTCAATTAAATATTTTCACGAAATAGAATTACATGTAGGTTAATCTATGTAACAAAAAAAAAAATTGAAAAAAGAAGGAATTACAGAGAAATTAGCCACAGACGAAAAATTGTACAAAGATGCTATTCCACTAAAATGTGGGTGAGATTAACCATTTTCGCTTCAATTTATCGATTTAAATGGAGACTTGTGAAATCTGAGTGTTGAATATGCCTATGTGCTGAGTCAAAAATAGTATGTGATGTGTAAAGTGATGTTACAACCATGTATGTGCCCCATATGTAGATATAAACTAAGTAAATTTTGTAAGTGTTTCAGAATAAAAGCTCAGGAGCTAAATATGGATAGATAATTCCTATTTGTGTTCTTGTGTACTGTTGTATTATGATTTGTAAATATTGTATACATTGTTGTATATATTGTGTACAAAAAAACTGCCTCCACCGAGAGCTGCTAAGCTGACTGCCTACATCCTACAAGAATCCAGCCCATCGTGAAGGAGCTTCCAACAACTACAGCATTCAGGAACTCCGAGAGATCCTCCATTACGATTCTCCACGACTACGGTGTAATTTGTAAACAAAAATCAGATTTCATTCCATTATTAAAAAAATAAAATAAATGTTAAAATTGTTAAAAGTTTTAGTTTGCTCTTGGGGAAAGTGTTTGATTTTGACTGAACTCTGCTTCTCAGGTTGAAAAGATGTTGGGAAGAATTAAAATAGTAAAGGGATACATTATAATTAAAGTAAATATAAATTCAAATATTTGAAGTTCTAAGTTACACAATTTGGTTTCAGTTCAAACACATAGGATATAGATTATTGTAACGGGAGTCTAAATTATCAACAGACTGTAGGGCATAATTTACCTACAGTGTAGATTAATTTTAGTCTGCTCTAATAAGATCATCTGCAGAGTGCTGCAATCTAGTTGTCAACTCTCAAGGCAATATCGAACAATAGGTCACGCCACTTTCTCCTCCTAACCTTGAGTCATTCTTCGTAGAGAGTTTAATAACGTGGTCATGTAAAACTTCAGCACAATCACATGATGCGAAACGTAAAAATGCTTTTCTTCAATCTCTTTCGGCTCGTTATCAAAATTTAAATTGTAAACTTGATTTTAAGATAAGTATCAAATGTAAAATTTGTTAAGTGCATAAATGTGCAGTTATATCGAATATTCACGGATAACGTTGCTTCATGTTAAAACCTCGTAAGCCCTTGTCGACAAACTCCAGGTAACAAGTTTAAATTAACCATATTAAATTATATGTATATCTTTAAATTTTTATTACAGCTATGTACAGTTTAGAAGTAATTCAATCATAATTAAAATTTTGAATTATCAGTGATTTCTTTTGAAAAACATAAATTCTTATAAAAGTAAAGTAACCTTTTTCATTTCAAAATTATCTTAAAATCAAATTATAATCTTTAAGTTAATCATAAAATCAAAGTATTAATTAATCAATCTTTCATTTTTAATTAAAATCTTTTATTTATTTTTACTTGCAATGTGTACCAGTTTAGATTTCAGACAAAAACCAAGCTATCTTTGTTTCTTTATTTATGAAAACTCATTTTCTAATTTCTTGTGAAGACATTTTTATAATTTGTGAAAATATATTTTAATTGCTTTTGAAAGTAACTTCATTACATGGAAATATCTTGTTAAAGAACCTGTAAAAGATTGCTTAAACCTTTCTTAACAAGTCACATGTTTTTTGTGCAGCAAAAAGCTGGTTCAAGGTTGAGAGAACAAAAACTTTAACTTAAGCAGTATTCAAGTTTAAACAGATCTCAGGACCTCGTAACCCGCAAAGGTTCAAGTTATGAACAATCTTTTTTGAAAGTGTGCCTTACTAAGGTAGATTACGAACTCAAGCTGTGTCTGTTAAAAAATTTAAAAAAATGAAGTGAACTAACTTTGGTGATTATTCTTTGTAAATCAAAAAAATATGTACAAAACTTTAACTTAAAATATGGATGGGATAGCATGCACTTCTTTCAGCTTCACGACCCCAAAGGGGTTATTTTTCTAAAATAGATATTGACGTCAATAAAAATTCATTTTATTTTTTTTTAAACATGATCTAAACAAATAAAACTTTTTTTTAAACATACATGTTCAAAACTAATCTCTTTCTTTTAAGTTGGCATACTTAGTATAAAGAAATTTAATAAATAAAAATTGTAATAGTTTATATGTAATTTAGTAATAGATATTTTGTTAGTTTTAATATACCCTTTGAACTTAAATTTCTTTTTCAATAATATTTTACAGGAAATGTTTCTTGTCTTTAAAATTTTAACAGTAACTATTTGTATGGGGGGAATTCAAATTAAATGTAAAATTTGTTAAGGGCATATAACTATATAAAATTTAATCCTTTTGTTAATTTCAAAAACTTGTTTGTTAGAAAAAATAAATAAGTGAATTTTTAACTTATATTTACAGTTTTATGTGTAAATGGTTAATTTATTGTTAAGTAAATAAATTACAGGTCTGTTGAAAAATCTCTTCGTTCCTTTCAAACATGTTACCAACTTGGTTCCAAAATTCATAATAAAATAAAATCCTTGGTTACATTATTAGCCAGTTGTTTATGTATTGAAGGGATATAGAAATATACTAGTAATATAAATGGACATTATTTCTTGAGATGTGTAGAATAAACCAGTATTTTATTTGTATCTTTCACGAGTATGAGTAATTTATTTCATCAATATTATTCCAATAGTTACTCAATAAATTGTGTGCTCAGAAAAAGCAAAACATTCAAATAAACAAACATTTTGAAACGAATATATAATTTGATTAAATATTTCAAATAAGTTGTAGTGCTCAGGCCTAAAATCTCCAGATCTATTTAAATGACTAATAAAATATTTCTGTTCCATGGAAGATTTCCAAAGCGGGAAGACTTCGAGACGAGAGTAAAATAAATTAAATAGTTGAAATAAATAAATTTTGAACCAATTCGAAGAGAGTTAAGATGATCGGCATCAAATAAATAGGTGGAAACAAACATACTATTATTATAGAGAAAACATAAAGTTATCTAAAGTAGCAGAAAACAATTGCAGAAATTGTCTCCAGAACCAGCGATCCAGCTCAAAAGGAAAAAGAATTGGGAAGTAAGTCCAGTTTTAGATTTAAAGCAGTGTCAGGAAGTATTTGGCAAAGTTACTCAAAGTGGGTTGGTGGTATGGTACTGAAAGACAAAGTTGGGTTGGTTTGCGTTTCAGTTTCAGTAAACAAATAGTCTCCTGATCATTTTTCAAGGATTGGATCAACTTAAATTGTTGTTTGGGATAACCCGTTGATTATTTTTCGAATACTCAGTACTTTAATATTTATTTTTGTTTTAAAAAAAAAAAAAATTAGTTGGAAATACTACGTTAGCATAAATGAAGAAAAAGAATGTTGAAGAAGAAAATATTTTTAAATACAATATTCAAATTATTTTTGTATATTTTAAAAATATTCAATAAAATTTTACTTCCATGACATAGAAGCAGGATTATTCATTTTAGAAAAAAACTTTGGTTGAATGTCAAAGTCCGTCGTATGATTTGACGCTTGGAAGCTGCCTAGCTTTGATCCCAACTATCCCTTCATGTTCAGTGACTCTTCAAACATAATTAATAGTAATAAACGATAAATAAAATACATTTTTTTCCGTAAAACCAGGATCACAAAGCTATTCTCTAAATTTCTCCACTACCACTCTCTCCACTAATGGTTTCAAAAGCTAATATTAATATAAATACAATCATATTTTTATCTCAAATTTAAGTACCTTTCTTTTTGCTCAATTACAATTTTTTAGAATTAATCATATTTTCGGCAATAAATTAAAAAAATAAGAAAAACACATTTTTTACTATTCATTTTTCTTTCCCAAACCAATTTACAAAACTTTTTTGTAACGTATTCTGCCACCCGAAACTAGAATTTTACTAAAAAAATTAGCCATTTAAAAAATAATTTACAATTTACAGGGTAGTGCGTCTCTGATTACTGTACTATAAGTAGTTTTCACAATTTTACATTTCCCCCAAAGTTTAATCTAAAATGTGTACGCCATTATCAATTTATAATAATTGTAATTATGTTTTTATTTTTGCACTTTATACACTAACTTATCTTATGTTATAAAAGGTTAGTTTCAAACTGTGCATATGAATGAATTTATATTCTGAGATGTGAATCAAAATGTAATCATTGATCTAAAGTGCGGTTGTTGGTAGGGAAATCAAGTCTGCATTGGGACTTCAGAGAAAGAGAGAAAAAAGCAAGGGAGTGAGAAATGCTGAATTGAAATTGCCAGTAATTCAGTAATACAAGCCTTGTGGGAATTATCTCCATTTACAATCCCCCCGAGTACATTCGAATGTCGTATTCATTCAAATTAACAATATGTTAAAGTGTGTATCCCTTTTATGGAATTAAGATAATGAGAGGTAAAGATACTTTGATTAAAATAACGATAATTTAATTTCAATTATTAGAATTTATCTCTTCGTATTTAAGAATAACTGGTGATAAATTTAAACTCAGATTGAAATTTTATGAAAGTTTAAATAGCTAAATACGCATTTTGCCAATATTATTTGAATTAAGGGGCTGCTTTAGTGAGTCAACTTTTTCCAATTTTTACATAAGAGGGAGTGGTGAGATACTAAGAGTTAGTAAACATTTCAAATGCTTTACATAATTTTAATAAACCTTCTGAGATTAATAAAATTGAGGTATTTTTTTTCTAGTGTTGAAAATAAGGGCTATTAACTTAAATATTAACATAAATTTTGTGTATAAGATAGTTAAAACACAAAATTGTATTACTCATATTTAATTAATTCCCTTTTAAATCGTATCTGGTACTGTAACTTGAATTGAGTGTTCCATGTAGGTTTACTTAGGCCCAAACACAAAAATGCTTCAAATCAATCTTGGGTCTGCCGTCTTGAAAGTATAAACGTTATGCACCAATTGTCCAACAGGTAACAGCACTAGTTAATGCCAGATTGGCTAAACTACAGAAATTTTACCTTCATAACTTCCACCTTTACTTCCTTGCAACACTGCAGTTATACTCAAGGTAAAGAATGATGGATTTTTCTTGTGTAGTCGTAATTCAAAAAACATTTGGTTTAGCTTGAAACAAAATCACTTAATATAGTAAAATGTATCAGTAATGAATAGTGTGCTGGTACCAAAAAATGGGGTTACTTGAACCTAGACCTGTAATGAGAACAAGTAAATCCTAGCACATGCTTAATTGCACATTTTGAAATTTCAGCTTACAAATAACTAATATCATTTACTTTTGTAAATTTTAATACATTAAATGGTTTACACACTAGTTGTGTGCATATATTTGCAGATCTGAAACCAAAAATGCATCGAAATTATAACAGGTATCATGGGAGTTGAAAGTAAGTGAATTCTACATCAGAATAATGTTTAAATGTTGTAAGATCAAAAGAAATGTCTAGATATAAGCATCAGCCCACTTTAAAAAAAGAAGATCTACTATAAAATCTAGATTTAAAAGTAATTTATTGAAAAGGCCTCGACATCCGATCGTACTAGTGAGGAAGAGTGATTTAAATGAATAGATGGACGCGAATCAAGTTCTACATTCCCAATGAAATACTGCTATGTAAAGTAGTTTTCTTCTATTGCAGAGTAAGTATTGTGCCAAGAGAAAAGGTGTGAACAACTACATCTACTGTCGTCTCCACGCAGATGAAAAGTAAATAACTAGATTTACTTGATAAGATAGATAAGAGAGGAAGACTCGGGAGTAAATACAAAACTACTGATAGAAAGATAAAAACGTTTTTACACAAAGTGCGGTGTAGGATTTAGAAAATATGACTGGATGGGTTGAAGACTATGATAGCACTCATGAACGGTCTCTTTATATTCGTATATTGATTTTAAAGGATCTAGTTCTTTTCACCTGAACTTTATGGCATCACGAATTGTAAATTCCTCTGTTTAAAAAAAAAAAAAAAAAGGAACAATCCATCTGTGGATTAAATAAAAATCTAGCCAATTGAATCGCTTAGTAATAAAGAACGTAGTAATAACAAACAGAAAACAACAATAAAAACAATAATATTAAAAAAATTATGGATGTTATAACAAATAATATTTTTTACAAAAGAGTGAACAAAATTATTCAGAAAAGATTTTGAGTAAATCGGAAAAATAATAAATGTTCATTCTTGTCATTTTTTTCTTGATACATTTTTTTTTTTTTTTTTTTTTTTTTTTTTTTTTTTTTTTTTTTTAAAGTCCAAAATATCTGCAAAAATTTAAGAAGGTGTCAAATTCAAAAACAATAAAAAAAAAATATATATATTTTACAACGTTTAAAGATCTATGTCTTATGAGATATAAAGAATAAACTTCCTATAGAATTTTGAACAATTTAGTGAGAAATGTTTTCAAAATATCTGAATAAAATTCGTAATTATTTCCGTAATCTTTAATAAATAAATAATTATAAAATAGAATAATTTAACTATAAGTAGTGAAGTTAACCAGTAATTTAAAAGATTACTAAATGAAATAAAATTTTCCAAAAAGAATCACTTTATTTGTGTCAATCAGGGTCTACAGTCAGTAGGTTTTGTGTGCAAGTAACAGCTGAGGATGATGACTCAGTGTTATAATAACAAAATGATTCTTTGTGGAACAATATTTTTTTTCATTCATTTGGTTATTGAAGTTTCCATAAGTTTACCTCATTACAGTGGATTAGTAAATAAAACTATATTTTGATTCTAAAATCAAACATTAAATTTCAGTGTACACGTTTTACTAACTAGGTATACTAACTAGAAATCAGTAACGTTGAATCACTCTGTACCATAGGGAGGATTAAGACCTGATGTGGTAAATATTAAAGTTCCGCCTGGTAACAAATTTCCTGAAAACACTTTCAAGTAATCTTTCAAAGATGTTACTTCAGACATAACGGTTATCAGCTGTGAAGTTAGGGTGCATAATTTACTTAATTAAACACAACAAAGATCTTAAGGTACAAGTAAATTAAAACGTTTACTACGAAGATAAGTTGACTTTTGTATCAAAGGGAATACATTGTTAGTAAACACACGTTTATCAGACATATAAGATCTGGAAAACAGTGTATGGTAATTTATTATTCAGAAGCTAATATTATAAATGATGGAATAAAAGTATCGGAACGGTTATTATAACTCAGCCTCTATTCGATATAAGAATCGAGCGACACGTCTATGTTTAGGTTAAGTTTAGTTATCAACAGGGTGTGAAAAAGTGTTTTTCATAATACAGAATGTTCCAAAAATGTACAAAATAATGGTTTTTTAGAAAAATTGTAAACGTGAATATATATTCATTATTTAATATTCTGTATCTAGTTAAGTTTATGTAAGTAATCTATCATCAATAATAAAAAGGTCATACACTTTCAAAGTTGTTTTTAAATAATCGTATTTATTTATAATATGTAATGAAATAGGTATTGACTGGATTGTTGTGATAATTAAAATAATTACAGAATGTAGTAAATATATAATTCTATATTACTAGAAGCTAGAATAATTTAACAAAACATGTTGCAGAATAATTACATTGAAATTAGCAACTCTTGACTGTTCATATGGATATGTAATAATTATATCTATAAGTAGCTCGAAGGCATAATTATGATAACAGTTTTAATTTTCTAATAATATTTTTTTACATGTTTTTTTATTTATTTCAACAAATAAATTATCATTTAAAAAACTTATCAAAATCTTGAATGATTTCTTCAAACTATAATTAAATTATCGACTCCATTTGTAAGTTTAACTTTAAAAATGTTTAGTTTGTATACATATTTCAATGACATTATAGAATATGGTTTAGTTACTGTTAATTGTATATTTTCCTTTGGAGTAATGATATTATTATTATTGTTATTATTATTATTATTTTAAAATATTACATCATACTTTCATCTGGTAGTTATGTTTTTAAAGTTTAATTTATTTTTTTCATGTATTTGACAGTTTTATGGAAGGGACCTCTAGAACAATTTCCTAACTAACGTAGAAGGCGGTTTGAAAACAAATTTGATAAATAAATTTATTATAAACTATTTATTTAAAATAATTTTTATACGTAAAATTAAAACAAAGAAATATTTTATTAAACTATTTGCTTTCCATTTGGGATTCAGTATAATCTGTACTGGTTTTACAATCCTGAGGGAATGTTTCCTGAGGCACCTACACTTTGTTTCATATAATATTGGGTAACATCCCTTTCATCTTCCCCATCAAGTCCCTTTGACAAACTTGTGTTTTCTTCCGACCTTAATGCTATTAGGGTATTATAGACTACGGATCTTTATTTAATTTAATTTTTTAATGATTTATTATTGGTATAGTTTGGCAGACATTTTGTATAATTTCTGTAATTAAAAATTAATGCATAATATTTTCATATTATAAGATAAAGATTAATATTAAATTATGAACCAGGGACATGAAAAATAAGAAGAGAAACTGAATGAGAAACCTTAAATGAGAAACAAGGCTTTATTGAAAACTGAAATTTAAAATAGTAATCAAGAAATGACGAAAGGTATAGTTTTTTAAGGGTTCCATAGGATACCTACTTTTCCAATTTCTCATAATCTACATGTATCACTTGATAATGAAAGTAGATTTATCTTCTCAAAACGTTGAATATCAGTTTTTATAATCATAAATTATTTCCAATGTCCGAATAACCTATATTACGCATGGTTAAATTTTACAAAACCTTTTTTTAAATTTACTCTTGAAGCCGATCTATCAATTAGATTTTATTCATAATGGAAAGAGAATTTTTTTTCAAATATTTTATTAACATGTTTCATGTATGATATTTGAAGTATATTATCCTCAAATTATATTGACAGAATATATCTTTGAACAATTACAATCATGGAAGGAGATTGTTCTATATATAAAATGCATATTTATTTTTATAGATACAATTTTTTAAAAAAATTATAAATTATTTTTTAGTTTTTTTACGATAAATATTCACCTATATTAAATCTACTCTTATAAGAGTACTTCCAAATATGTTGTTGTCGGAGGAAATGTTTCATTTATAAACCCACGTGTTTACATTAAATAGTACAAAACTTTAACCATTCATCTTCAGTGAAAAATAATAACGTAGTTATTCAAAACGATACATTTTATTAATTTAAAACTTGTGTGAATTTCAGTAAAACCATTAGCTCATTCGTTTTTTAATATGTATATTTTTTTAAGAACTATATCCATAACTAGTTTGTTATTATCATCATTTGAAGAATATAGATCCAGCTAGGTCGCTTCTGAGTGTTCTCTACAACCACTTGTCCTCATTGTCCCCAACTTGACAATTCGATGGGGAACTTGTGATAGAAATGATCTCTTATTCACCGTCTGGTCACCTTGTTAGTGTTTATAAAAAAATGTCTCAAAAGAAAATAATATACGGTTTTTTACCACTAAGGTTTTCTCATAACTTAGGTTTCTTATGAGTGATAAAACGCATAGAATGGAGGAGCCTTTTTTTAAATTTGTCAATTATTTATTTTTTCAAACAACTCAAGGAATCGTAGTGTGTGCAACGGATCAGTCAGTCGTGGAGTATATCCTTCAATTCATTTTTTCTATTAGGTCTCTTTTGACCATCTATTGTTTTCTTCCATTCCTGGCACTTTGAGAGGGTTCGAGGGGTAGGGCAATATTTTATACTATTTTCATGTTTAATGTAAAAGAGAGTGAATTGCTTTTAAACGATAATAAATATATAGTTAAATAAAGCTCCCTCATTTGTGAGTTAAACTCAGTATAAGCGTCAGTGATATATGATTCAATGATAGACATAAATGTTTATTTTTTTAATTTTATTTTTGTAAATTATTCTAGAACAGTTTTTTTTTTTTTATTTGAATTTCACCACAACTATTGTTTTTGGCTCAAATAAATCCTCATGTGTACCATGAAAACCCCCTTGCACTGTCAGAAATTTGGACTGTGGCGTGCAGTATCACGTGGTCGAATAGTGGGTCCTACTTTATTTTAAACTACAGTGGACAATATTCTATACCAAGACATCATTACACAGTTTATTTCGTCACTTGAAATTAATTGCATCAGGGCGGTGTCAGTTAACACATATCCAATGAAACAACGTATTTACCCGAGTTTTCAGCAAACGTCATCACTAAAGGATTATAGCCCCACATTCTCCAAATTAATCGCCTAGAGATTGTTTTTCTGTTTAGTTACCATAAAGAAAAGTTTTACAGAAACAGGCTAAACACACTGGATGAACTGAAGATGAAAATAACAACGGAGATTAACAACATCAGTGTAGCCGTACTCTACAAAGTGGCATCAAACGTGGTAAAACGAATTACCTATTGGTAAAACGTGGTAAATTTACTCAGTAAAACCTAGATTTGTTTTCAGAGAGTTTTACGCAAACTTTATACTGCGTGAGTTTGTAAATATAGTGGTGGATTATAAGGATTTTTATTATTAAAAGCCGAAGGGAAAATAGATTATAACCAGACACTATTTTATTTCCAAAAAGATTTTTTTTCATTGTAAATTCAACTCACTCTCTCTTAAATGTAAAGGTTTTCCATGGTACACCTCCGAGGTTGTTTCATATTAAACTTAAAAGGAGGTTAACAATTAAGACTTAGAAATTAAACTTTAAACCCACGTTTCTGCGTTTGAGACAGAGAGAGAGAGAGAGAGAGAGAGAGAGAGAGAGAGAGAGAGAGAGAGAGAGAGAGAGAGAGAGAGAGAGAGAGAGAGAGTTTGTGTACTGTTTAGTTAAATTGTGCTTTGATAGAGACACAAAAATATTAGTTCTATATGATTCGTTAATTAATTATCCAAAAATTAATATCAATTAAGATCAAATGTTGAAGGAGTATTGTAGTGAAACTCAAAAAAGGAAAATAAATAAAAATGACATATATAAAATGAAACAATAACTGAAACCGTTAATCATTATTACACTCTAATAATATATTAATCATTAATACATTATGATGTTTGATTATAATACAACAAATTGGACGCAGTTAATTGTATTATTATCAGACAAATGTTTTCCACATAACGTAATTTATCAGTTAAGTTAAACATACATGAAAAAGCAAACGACATTTTGCCATTATTGTGTCTTAATTAATTGTTATCTTTTATCACTAAAAATTGAACATGATATTATATACATTTATTACAATATAATATTTTAAATGTGAAATCTTACAAATACATTCTTAATTTATAAAACACTCTTCAAACATTAAAGAAATCATGAATAGACTATGACTCACGCTGATGTGCCGTTCGTTTGATGGAGTATTATTTAATTAAAACCAAAACAAATAAAATTCACTTGTTTAAACATATCAGCAACAAAATGCTTTTCAATTTCAAGAAAAAAGAAACAATTCCTCTCTGACTACTTACGTCAGAAGTGAAAACTGATGTTCTTTGTGTTAACATTATGTGAATACGTGTTTATTTAATTTATGAAAAACCTATCAATTATCATAAGAAATATACTGTACAAGAGGTAAAATTATTCTAAATTTTAGTTTTTCAAGTTATTAGAACATAATAAATCATTCATAATATTTATAATATAGTTTATTGTCTTCGGTTTATTACATAAACATAATACACGAATTTTTGAGAGTATAAATCAACTCTCGTTATCAAGTAAAATATAGCCTACCTAGAATGTGACAAACATGAATAAATTAAAACTTGTTTCTAAGACTGAAACTAGAAATGAACCCAGGGCTGAACTATGGCTGAGAAGTCAAACTATGACATCAGATAAGATATAATAGGATTACATGATCAGGAAAAACTACAGTAAAAATTACTGCACAATACCACACCAAAATAAAAACACCAAGTTGGACCATTTCTTGTGTTAGTATGCAATTCTGTTGCATATTATATTTATAATCTGTATGTATATAGTTGTGTTTGGTCCCTTATTGGTGCCTGTTTTACGCAAGTTTAGTTTAAGTTTACAAAATAGTTTCAGGCAACATGTTTTCCCTTTTCATGTTTTGGATTTCACCTACAGAGGAGCCACATAACGTAAAATAGTGAATTGTTTTCTTTATACAAATGATTTGAAAAGCTTAATAAACCATATCATTCAGAGTATTCACTTTAATCTTTATTTTCATGAGACAAGTTATTTTTGCCTAAACGTATGACAGTGTAAAGAACTAATTCGAACATTTACTGAAGTCTGTCAACATTATGAAAATTTCTAAAAAAAAATAGATTTTTTAAACAATATTTTTGTCAACATCTTTAGCAAATTTACCCAAAGAACAAAAAAATCAACAACAATAATTAAATAAGAATGTACAAACCAAACCTAACCTAAATTTTCAATATTCAAATGTTAAAAAACAAAAAAATTGTATTTGAAAAAAACATTCATACCTTAAAGTTAATTGAATTTTTTACTATAACTGTCAGTTTTCATATGCATGACGTAATAAGTTTGTGAGTTTTTTAAAATAGGATGTGCGACAATACAGTTATGGACTGATCTGATTAAACACCACTTACGTTTTTAGTCAACTGCAATCTAATCTCTTTCAAGGGAGTTCTCTTCTGCTTGCAATCACTTACTCCAGCACTTCTGTCACTGCAGGTAACAAGTCTAGAACTCTCTTTTTGGAATGTCCTCTAAGACCTACCTTCATTACAGCTCTCTGGATGTATTCTGTTGTTTGAAAATGGTGTCTTTTGACTGCCATTTTTACTCTTGGAAACGCAAAAAGTAACTTTGGAGCGTTATCCGGTGTATAAGGTGGCTGAGGTAGTACAGAAATGCTTTTTGAGGTTAAAACATTGGTGTACAGAGAATGCAGTGTGGGGTGCCGCATTACAGCAATGTTTGCAAGGACACGGACGTCTCGTTTTCAGCGTCTCAATAGAATTTCTTTGTAGAAATATTAATTAACTGTTAGGCGAGGAGGCACCCACTCTTTATAAACAATGGCTTTAGAATTGAAGAAGCACGCCAGCATGCATTTCACTTTTGATTTCTACATGAGAGCTTTTTAAAATCGGTGTGATCCCTTTGAACACAATTGCGACGTTTTGTGTTGGACCTTATTGGAAGAACCAACTTTCATCACCAGTTATAACACGGTTCAATAAATCTGTTTTGATTTCCAATTGTTCTGACAAATCAGCTGACACGTTTTTCCGTGCTTATCGCTGTTCCTATATGAGATTTTTGGGGAATATTTTTTGCACAATTTTTTCTCATGTACAGGTAATCAGTTGGCG
Organism: Aphrophora alni; assembly: GCA_963513935.1. Taxonomy (NCBI): domain Eukaryota; kingdom Metazoa; phylum Arthropoda; class Insecta; order Hemiptera; family Aphrophoridae; genus Aphrophora; species Aphrophora alni. Next base: position 44,278,310 of record OY740775.1, on the reverse strand, counting down.
AACAGATACCCGATTGATGTTGGCTTCTTGTGGAATCATTTTCCGGATAGTCTTCTATTGGATCGTACGATTCACGTTCATTGGCCATGTTGATGTCTGTCGGTGAGGTTGATGGTTGTTACCTGCGATCTTCATCTTCAACTTACGTTCTGCCATCTAAAACATTTTATGCCAACGAAAAAATTGAGCTCTTGACATAATCTAATTTCCAAAAGACTTACCGTAAATTATCATCCCATTTTCTCCCAGTTTAACACAAAAACCAATGGCACGCCGTTCATAAATATTTAGCGATTACATTTATCTAACGAAAGACAAAAATAATTGTTTATATATTACAGCTTAGCTCAATACTGAACGGTCACCTCCATATCCCGAATGGTCTGGAATTATTCTAACAATGAAGGTCTAGGATTGAGTGCCTACTCAAGTTTTAGATAGGCCATGTCTTGAAATATTTGCTCTCATTACTTTATTGCCACACCTATTTATTTATTACGTTTTAATCCAAGAAATTATGGGTTTAGAAAATTTTATTTATAAAAAACATATAATTAGAAAATGTGCTAAACGTTTTTAAAACTACAATATACTAACAGATAAATAGAAAAAACATAAACTCGCTTATGTTGGTGTTACTAAAATGGCGGCCGATAACAATTTTTAAAATGTGTTAAAATGAAGCTGAAATAGATACCACAGAAGAATCTGAAATTTGATCAATAATAATTTATTTGTTACAAAACTCTCTTCAACTAAGAGAACTTCGGTAGAAAACATTTTTTGATGAGAGTGATTGGGGTTAAATGAAATTTTAGTAAAAAAAAAGTGTTGAATTTCATCGGAAATATCATTTAACATACAACACATTACTGCAAACACCATTATTGATGAACAATCTAGTGACTTCAATTCTCGTTATTTTGAATAGCGCACAACCAAACTAAATTAATTTCTATATTTTATGGATATGACAGTTTTTAAAATTACATTTTAATTTCCCTGTCAACAAGTGTCCAAAGAGTGTTTTTAGATAGTGTTAGTGACACTGACTTTAAAAAAAATCAAAATCATTTTATGTTTTAGTAAAACAAGTTGATGACCATAAACTGACACACAAAACTATTTGAAAAAACAAACTGATGGGCGCTATCATGGCATTTACCCACCCTAAAAATACAATATAATACAATCACATCTTCTAAATGTAATGCCAAAACTTTAGGTCCTCGGCCTCTGTAGGAAATGCTGTATTGTATTGTTTTACCCAGGAGAATATAATTGTTTAAAACGGTTTTTACACAGGCTATCTACTGTATTGATGTGGGTTAGGCCCTAACATTCCTCGTTCATGTGTATATATTAGAACGTTTCCACTCGCTTCGTTCGTGTATCAGTCATTCGTCCTTGGCGGTCCTCAAAGCTGCTCATAATATGAGAACGAGCCGCCACTCGTTACACTCGTCTCGACCCTGCCAGATCTCGTAACTATATGAATATCACGTTTTCTTAGGAGGTTAGAATTACAAATTAAATTTTTTATGAGAATTTCGCTGTTTGACTTCGTGAGATATGGTCAAGTTAACTTCGCTATTTTTGTATTCTAATATATATTTTTTTTAAAATATTTTAATATATTTAACATTTTTGGTATTCCTGGAATCAGATGACCTTTACTAACTTTTACTCTAAAGAACAAAACCTGTCAGGAACCTTTATATATTTTCAATGAAAACTCTAAATTTTTTTTGATGGCTCATTTTGATAAATTGTACATACCAAACAATTATTGTTAATAAATATTTCTAAAAACAAAAAATTAACTTTATTCAACACCATTTAAACGTAATTTCATCTTATAGTATATACTAGAGATCGCCCAGTGGTTGAAATTTGACCAAAAATTCAGTTGATCTGGACACAATTAGTTTAAAAATATATTTAATGTTTTTTTTTATTTTTTAAATTTATTTTGTTGCCCTTATTTACTTATTACTGTTATATATATACAATATTTGTATATTTATTTTGTCACTAAACAGTTTTAAAATTATTAAATCAAAATGACTATTGCTTGTTTATTTTCACTTTATTCATAGATACAATAAGTACATGAATATATTGGTAAAGTTAAAGTTAAAAAAAAATTAAAATTAAAAAAAAAAACCTTATGTGACATTTTTATAAACAATTAAACTTGAATGATTTAAATGTTGTACCAATCACATTGTATTAGAATTTTAAAATTTCAGTATACACAATATTTTTTGTCAACACTCTTTCATCTTTGACCAAATGCCCTTGACATCTGTGTTCTAAACTATAAAATTTTAATCTACTGAAAGAAGGTAAACGACTTGCGGCAACATAGAGTTGTCCATGTGTGAAAACTGATTACTGCAACGAAATTCTATCTTTATTGAAAGTTAGATCCTGTGGCTTATTTATTGTCATAGCAAATGCATGAATTATTAGAAACTGAGTTATTTGGAAATCAAGTGATAAAATAGTACCTGAATAAGTCAAATTTATATGCGGAATCAAAATTAGCTCACCGCGTGCAGTTCCGGTTAACACTTCGGAAGCAATTGCATTTCGATGCATAGCTCGACTCGCATTCTTGTACCTTAACAAGATTTTGAAGTATTCAAATTTCTGATTAGTAGAACAATGGCGTTTATTTTGAATACTGACTTATATGGTGGCAAACCACTGACATTTAATTTAAAGAATTTAAAAACTCAATTGGATAGAATCATTTGTAGGTGCTAAGACTACAGAATCAGGCATGCGTTCTGATAAAACGCTTTCAGCATCATTTCAGAAAATATCGTCAATTATTTTGATTTCACCACCAACTATATCCTTACGGAATTTCAATAATATTTTCGCCAAACTGTAGATATTGAGTTACCATTTTTTAGGAATTATACAAACTATCTTTCCTCTGGCAATGCTCTCATATTTTGTGATAAAGTTAAATGGTGGAATGTAGGAAATAAATTCCAACTTGTAACACAATTTTTAAATTAAAGTAGCACGTGAACTATGTGGAACAACAGGTAAGATATGCTGAAAATTACCACATAAAAGTAATGCTTTACCTAAAAATAGTTTATTTTTTTCTTCTTCGTCAGTACATAAATCCCTGAGTAATCTATCAATTATTTTTTGTGTTTGAAGTGGACACATAGATATTTCATCAATGAGAATTAGCGACGCTTCATTGATAAATCGCCCATGACTACTGTTTGGAGTAACATTAGCTACTGAAGTATTTAAATCGGAATAGGCAACTTAAACACATTATACAAAGTTCTACCTATAATAATTAGAATGCATAATAATACCACTGAATACAGTTACAATGCAACGAAAATTAAGCGAATGTACTCTATGAATGATGGCTTGTTGAGTGAATGTTTTGCCACATCCTGCAGCAGCTGTTAAACAAAACACATTTGTCCCGGTGTCGTGATGTTCTACTTTGCGAATAAGTAAATCTATTACATTACGCTGTTCAGTGATTGCAGTAGTGAAAAGTTCACTAAACAGTAAAAATTCATCATATGAGCCAAAAAAAAATCTATTGTACCACCTTGAGGCAAATATGTAGGAACTGGTAACCCAATTGATTCACATGACATATTATGTGTAGTAAACATTTCTTGAATTTCTAAAAGAGCACGGTTAAATGATTCACCTTCATCATGTTCTTTTAAAAAATCTCCGCTCAGAAAATATTTTAATTCATTCCACAATGCTGTCGCATTCGCTGTCACATTCAATGCACAAATGAAGCCAAACAGATTACGCAATATATTTGGCGAATGGAAATCTTCCGCTTCACTTAAACACTCTCTCCACTCATTGTCATTTGAAGCTATGCCACGAGCATGACACGCTTCAAAAAAAGTATTATGTAAAATTCCATTGTATGTTCTGACATCTTCAATGGATTTTGAACCTTTAACATGTAAAAAAAGTATTCGTAAATGAAATAACTCTATACCTTTATAGGATATCGAATACATGCGTGAGGTAACTTTATGACATGGTATAATTCTTTACTTCCACTTTTGTTTGAGCATCCACCCAAACGTAGTGCATTGGAATCTCGGTGTATTTGAAATCATTAGCTGATAAATCATTTTGGTTAAATTCAATAAAGCCAAGAACTTTATTTGTTTATTATTTTCATATGCTTGGCGTTCTTGCCCCGGTCTAAAATATATTATATCGACCATTCAAAAAGTCTGTTACTTCATCAATCTGTATATTTTGGGGAGTTACGCTTGCCCTATCAAAACCTTTGTAAACATATTTGTAAATATATTTCGCACTTCGAATAGTGTTACAAACTTCAACATTTATGTGGCAATTAAATTTTCAAAAGTAAATATGGATTATATAGAACAACGTATCTGTTATCAAGTGAAGATCCTTTGATTTCTGCACTATCACCATTGTCACGTCTTTTGTATATAGGAAACCCATTCAAAGATTCTCGTGTGGATTCATTGAATTCTTTTGGAGCAAAGAGAACTCCAAACAAACAGAATTTGTATTTAACTTGCCGCATGGACCATATATCATATGTTTTATAACATAATTACGCAACTTTGGTTGTGTGTGAATGTCTGGAAGTTCTGCACATACAACTTTATCAAATGTTGCACCAACAATTCTGTCATTCTCTTCCAAAGTGAGCAAAATGTGTGCAATAGGCAAGCCTCGTTTTTGAAATTCTATAGTATATATTAATGCTTTCACTTTACGAAAATTGCCTTTTTGCATGATTGATGAAATTAGCTCTTATAATTTAGCGTAAATACCTGCACAATAATTTCAGGGCGATAATTTGCTGTTTCCATAGTTGTCGCAAGTAGTCGAGTAATTTCAGGCCATTGTGGATTACAAGTCGTGTTAAATAAAGAAGGTATGCCATGAACTTGAACAATTGCCATTGCATCTAAATAGTTTTGAAACCTATTTATTGGAGATATATTAAATGAAGATGGTAAAATAACTCTTCGGCCCACATTATTAGGATTACCGCCACCGGGGTTCAATTCCAAAAGTCATTTAAATTGTTATTTACCTCTGATCGTAAAGCTGATTGATTTTGCAAATAAAATGTAATCTGGTGCCTTCTGTACGCACATAAATATATTAACTATCCATTCCAAATATAATTTCTGCGAGTGGGATAAGAGCCTAAAGTTATCTCGAGTTGCATGTCTGTAACCTGCATATTGTAGCATTGTAACTTTAGTTCTAGGCGCTCTTAAAGATGACGCACTTGGTATGTTGTGTAACATATTAACATGCCACCCGGTATCTCCATTTGGAAACAACATCGGATAAGCTAATGGATCAAGCGATGAATCCAAAACATAGACATTACGTACTGTACCATTTACTTTTGAAAATGCAATCATGTTTCGTTCAAAGGGTGGCTCACCACAAACAGTACTGAAAGTTACAGCTACATCTGTTTGAACTGCATCATTGTAAGGCGGACATCTAAATCACGATTTACTTTAATGACCAAACCAATATCTTTGCTTCGATTTCCAGGAATATTGCAGTGTTCTCACATTGTATTAAAGGATTGCACATAAGGATTTACATGTTCTAATTCAATAGCAATGTCATGCAGCAATTACCTATCACATATATTATTTGATTGCTTATTAAATATGTAATCTACGGCGGTGTCTACCTCATAGAAATATAACTGTGCATAAAATGGTGCATTTAACGAAGTCATTGGACATGCTCTGTGGTAGAATGTGTCATGAATTTTATAATGGTACACACCACGTAACGTTGTGTCGGCGATTTTCGCCTCAGAGCTGACCATTGAAAAACGATGAATTGTAATTACGAACTTTTTTAAAGAAATTCATTGATCTTTTTTTGATATTCTGATCAAGAGAATTGAGACCATCATAAAGGGCTAGGATATTGCATTTGAGTTTAAGGCAGTAAAACAATTTTGCCTTTATGACAGCATGAAGTAACTGTCGTTGTATCGTGTTGGGTAACTTTTGATTGGAATGTTTAGCAGCATTACAAAAATTACACTTTAAACTCATATGTCCAATATCAAAACTATCAAAATTAGATGGAAACATTATGAAAGGAAAAAGTGCGTCTTAAAGGCATTTTAATAACAAATTTATTCAAATTAGACCTAGCGCAACTGATTTAAAACAAATATTGCAAAATAATGAAATTTGAGTATACAAAAAAACATAATGCAATAGATTAAAAACATAATTTGGTTTTTGCATTTGAATCGGCTAAAGTTAAGTTTATCTAATAATTATACACTTTCATGTTGAGACTCGCTGGCCAAATCTCTCCCAGTTAAAAAACACTTATTTCCACTTCACATCGTCATTAAATAGGCACTATATATTTTTAAAAAACAAATACCACTTAACACTTCGTTTAAAACTTTACTTTAAATATATTTTGTTGATATAAACGTTTTCTATGTTACAAAGGATAATTATTCTGTTACACGTTACCTATAGCCATCTGAAACATCTGTTCTTCATGTTTTGCTATCATTTGTTATGACAAAAGCTGTCAAATTATAATGATTCAATCAATTACTACAATATGAAAAGGAACAAATGTGGTAATGTATAAGTGAAAATGTCTATAATGTCCAGAAGTTTGAAATTGGAATTCAATTGTCTATCTGGAATTTAAATGTTATATTTATCAAGACTAACTCCTCTTAAGATGTAGAAAGTCTTTCTGATTCAGACTTTGTAATCGTCTTTCTCAACTATACATAGATAGAAAATGAAAAAAAGGATTAATCTCATCAATAAGTTTTCAAATTTTCATTCACAGTTTTCTTTCGTATTTCGCAGAAGGTAGAATAAAACGAACTGTGTTACTAAACCGCACTGTTTAAAATAATATTCTTCTGATTTTAATCTGGGATACTGGATGAGATGATTAGATGCCCTAGATTTAATTCAACTATTCTTTTTTTTTTAACAGGAAGAAAAATATATCTGCTCTGGTCCAACTGAAAATTCCAACAATCAATCTAGTTGGATCAACCAAGCTTTGAGTTGCCCGCCTTCTGAATCATGTTTTTCGTGTGTGTTAGTATTTGTATACCATAGTGTAATATTTGTCATAATTAATTATTAATTATTCCTTTGAGTTTTTTTAATTATTTAATTTTGAATAACATGACTCTAGGACATTAAAAAAATAAAATTCTACTCATAATCAAACAAATAACTCCTTTATTACTTTGGCATATTACTATCTAATTTACATATTTAAATTAATACAAATTGCATTGAAGATAATACGTCCCACCTATTAGAATTTCTTCTGACAATTGGGATGCGAGTTTAGAAAGTGGGCGTGTTTGTTGATTCGATATTTTAAGAAGACGTATATAATCAGCCATGTTTATTTGGGACTTGGTTTTGTTTTTTTATACTGAATTACTCGTGAATACTATATGTTTTTCAAAGCAACCTTTTGATGTATTAGATTCCGTTCTATCTATTAAAAATATTAGTTTCTTCCGATAAATTCTTGTTTTCTTATAATTCTCGCAATTCTGCGGTATCTTGCCTATGATTCTCATGCTAAAGTTTCTAAACGATATTTTTAAATTTGGATATTTCTTTTTAGAAGTCGAATCATGGTTAATTGATAATTTTCCTATATGAACTCTTTATTTTAGAATAATTTTGAGGTGGGAAACGTAGTCTTTACATGTTGGGAAATAATTTTAATTTCCAAATTTCTTTTGTATTTCTAGGCCTACCAGTTGATGGTTGAATATTGAATTGGAGTTGATTGTAATGTCCGCTAGATATCGTGTAAGTCGCTCCTCGTTTGAATGTCCATAAGATTAACATGACTTGTACTCTCGCTTGTTAGTATAAATCTTATATAAATTATTCTATAAAATTGATGACCATATCCATTATTGGTTTTCACTAAATTTAATGATATCTTTTTTAACAAACATTTTTAGCGACAAAATCGCTTTTGTATTGTTAATATTGCTAAAACTTAATTCGTTCATTATTTTAAAACGTTCATGTAAAATCATATATACTCTAATTTTTGGTAATTAGTCATATATTAGCATTGTCACTGAACGGTATAGTTAGATTAACAGAAACGAAAAAAAAAATTAAAATAAAAAACTCTTACATTCAGTTCATGTGTACGGTGTCTAATAAGTTATTTCCCTTCCTTTTTCATCTAACCTGTATAAGAAAAGAACTCTTAATATATTGGAAGAAAATATAGAGAATTTTATATATTTTAAGTTTTAATAAAGTTGTGAATGCAAGTACCTATACTCTCATATAAGGTGGGGGAAAAAAATCTAATATTAATAATAAATTACAATATAACGAAAATGTGTATAAATACAAATCAATAGACAAAAAAACCATGTTTAAACATACAGCTGATGTATATACCTCGTCCGTATAATAGCTAGTTAATTCCATTAGTTTTTCATTCAACCTTTATAATCACTTTTAATATGAAGAATAAAATATTGTGAAGTAAATACATTTAAAAGTTGAATAAAGGTTTGAAAATATTTTTTCTCATTAAAAGTGAAAATAATGGCAATATAAATAATAACTAATTACAATAGGAAACAATATGTACAAATTTTGAAAAATACAGCTTATTTGTAGATGCTGTCCGTAAAAAAAAAGGAGGAAAAAAAAGGAAAAGAAAAGTTTAATTCATTTAGTTTTTTATTTAAGAACTCTTAATGAATTAAAATATCAAGAATTAAAATACATTTTTAAGTTAAGGGCTAAAGGGTAATTTTAATAATTAAATAAAAACGTATGTAAACACAATTAAATTGAAACATAAAATTTTTGAACATGTGTGTCCACTGTTTGTATAAAAAATTCAATTCCTTAATTTTTTCACATAATTTTTAAACAAATTCTTAATTTCTTGAATAGAAATATAAAATATTTAAAAGTTAAATAAAAGCATGTATCTTTACACTCATTTAAAGCCATAATAATGGTAATATTATTAATCACAAAAAACTAAAATGTGTATAAATCCATATATCAATGTAATTTTTTTTTTCGAATTCACATTCTTAGATAAATATAATCAAGTTCTTTGCTAGAACTATAAGAATATAAGAACTCCAATATTCATTTATTGTTATGAAGACGGCAATTTTATTTTCATCAGTTATGTTGAGGCTTCTTTCTCCTTATAATTTGTTTTCAATTATTTTTTCTAATATTAAAATGATTAAAAAAAACTAAAACGATTTAAAAAATATTCAAACATTTTGGTTAAAAAAGGTGTAGAAGATGTAAATATCTGTAATATTGATCATAAATTAGTTGATTATAGCCTATACATAAACTAAAGAACTAAGAAGAGTTTATTTACAATGTACAACTGTATTTAATTACAGCTTCTTCTTTTTTTGCTACAAACGATATTTTATCTTTTGAAGTAGACGTTTCAAGTTAACTTGATTTGATCGGTAAAGTGTTTAATTAAATATCATTAATCAACATTGGCAATGGAATGTTTCTGACTGTAAAGTGAGGTGAACTGTGATGTTATATTACTTTGTAGGTCGGTGTTTCCTTGAAGAACCTTATGTTTTCCTTGTTATTTGCTTTGGGGCGCTTGTAACCCATCTTAAAAAGTTATATCCCTAATGAATTCTATAATATTCCTCCTATAATATACCTTGTTTTAAAGAATAATAAAACAATAATAGATATCGATGGCTAATTTTTTTTTTGTTATTTATCCAGTTAAATTTAAATTAAAAATACATTTTTTTTCCTTATATATATTTATCAGTTTGTAATTTCAAGAATCTTAGTCGTAGAAAATTTTTGGAAATAATCGCGTGTCAGTATAGATTTGTCAGATTTACAGTAATTCAATGCAGGCAAAGTCCATTTGATATAGTGATAAAAAGTCAAACTAATTCTCATAAAGAATATCTGGATGTTCAGATTTTGATGAAACTTTCATTCTTCACAGACAATTTAATAAACATATGTACGTTTTCATGATATTATCTCATGTTTTATTTTTGTAATCTTATGTGTAACGAATTCATTTCTGATACAAAGATGAACTGAATTCAATTTAATACTAATAAATTCAATAATGCACAAAAAAAGAACATCTTACACATAATAACAAAATTTTCTTTTATGTCATTCGACGAAATAACGGCAGGTACAAAAACAATGCATAACTCACCACGCTCGAAACATACCAAACAGTTGTTAAAAAGTGAAAATTTACGCCAGTCCTTAGTTAAATATTTATATATCTAAATGGGGCCCAAACTTGCTTCTCTTGTGCTATAACCGTGTCCTTAGAGTTTTTCCTATTTATTAGCTTCTATCAAAATTCGTTTTTATTATTTTGGGGGATTTACTCTTAAACAGTATTTTTATTTATTTATTTTTTTACTTGAGATATGACGCAAATATTTGGATTAATAATCGTTAAGCATCCTTAAACAATAGAATATTGAGAATTTATATCTTTTATAACAGTTCCGCGGGAGATTTTTTAGTTTTATTATAAATCACAAAAATCCCATTTTATTAGAGATGGCGGCAATTACCCCAAATTTTGACTTATCAAAAAATGTATTCCTAGATTTAAGCAATATATATATATATATTGATATTTAAAATCGGTTGACGTATTTGAAATGTAGCACTACACACACTTTATTGGACTAAAAACTATATATGTAATATATATGAGAGATAGTAAAAAAAAATAAAAATATTGAATTGAATTATATTCTTAATTAAATTTTTTATTTGTTCTATATGAGAATGTATATCTTAATTTAAGTTCCATTACTGTAGGTCATAAGTCTACTTTACGGATGATATTATTATCGTATTAACAATTATCATAATTAGAAAATATGTTTTATATTGTAGAAAAGTAATTATGTTTTCAGTATTTTGACAATATCTCGGTTATCCTTTGAGCTTAGTAAGGATAAAAAAAAAAAGTTGTTGTCTCTTATATTTTTTTATAAAGTTTTTCAAAATATTCAAATTAAAAAAATTTAAACAACCACTATTATGAAAAATAAAACAAACAATGTCGTAGTTTATACATCGATAAAAGGTCACAACAAGATACGTAAAACAAATATGACAATTGATATTTAATAGTTCCAAAATTATAATGATTTTTCTACAAAACACAAATACCGTACAGACAACTAAGTTGTTTACTCATTTCGATTTAACTTCAACCTCAGAAACAATCCCTTAAAACATCCAATTGTTCTGAAAATCTTGTACATATAATCAATGCAAGAACAGTTTAAATGAATAACTATGATTTCCTCTTTTCAGAAGTATTTCTAACAGTGTAAAAGTACAGATCGAATTCAGAAAATATTTATTTACAGTATATACTTTAATTTAATGTCATAAACTTGACAACTCTTTGTAGAAATTGTGAAAGAAATGATCTCCACTTCACTTTCAGGACACCTTATTATAGTTTAGAAAGAGATAAAACCATAATTACAACACTTTTATTATTCAAGAAATTCTGACTTATGACTATTTACGACGACACAAAAATAAATAACATCTGAAATAAAACTAAGCTTTATTTTAAACACTTTAATTTGTGTCTGTACAAAAAAGTATTAAAATACATAACAAGATAAAAGAATGTGCAATAAACATGTTTGTAATTGTTTACTTTATATTTGGAAAGTTTTAATCAAGGTTGAATCACATGTCAACTAAACAAAAACAAATACTCCGGAGACATGTGACAAACTGTTAAGATGTGGTTTAAAAAAATAAGTAAACAAAATGTTATCATGTTTCACACCATGAAGCTCGCTGTACTTGTCTGTTTCCTTGGTAATGTGATATGTTACAATTATTTACTTGTTATATATTAAATTTTAACTTAAACCCTCAAGTCAAATTGGCTACTGATTTTACTTTTCTAATTATCAAACTTGATTTCATACAATGATGCATTCTATCCTATGATACTATACTATTATGTATACTATATGAAATTAAGTTAAACACTTTAAAACATTTGTATGTGTCTGTATATTTTTATTTATTTATGTATCTAACAGTATAAATTTGTGTTTTTGAAGATTTATTTTATCTGAAACCAGTGAACACACCATCATTCTTTTCTCACAGCTCCATCGATTAGTGATATTTATAAATTCATTTCTAATCATTTACATTTATATGAGGTGACATAGGAAGAAATGAGTATAAATACTTCTATAATAGCCTATATGATTTCTCACTGCAATTTAATTATAAATCCAATTAATGTTTCTTCAGATTTGCAGGTTACGCCATGTTCTAATTAGAAAAACGGCATGATATCTGACACTTTAAATTCGGCCAAGCGAAAACAAAATAATTTTTTCGTCAAATAATATACATATTCCAAATCAGAATTACCTTTTGTTTTATTTGATAACCAATATATAATACCGTATATAAAAAAAATAAAAATTCAACTCAATTGATTTTGCCCATTAACTACCTCAAGGTAGTTTTATTTGTTGCAGCTATAATTTTCCTATATGTGGTACAATAGAAAGAATATAAATGCAAATTTTGAAATATATAGGGTTTAGAGTCCTGTCTTTAAAGACTGGTTGCGACTTACAGATAGACAGACCGACGCGTTCGTGAAATATTATGAGTGTTCTTGTTACCGCTTTATTTTTCGTGTAAGTTGGAAAATACAAAGACTGTAAAGGCATAGTTTTAAGTTATTGGTTTTTGATTTTCCCTACGCACCATGAAAAACTTTAGTAGTTCTAGTTGGCGTACCGTTAGTTAGATAATAATTCATTTTTGCACGTAAACAATTTATATATTGCTTGTATATCATTGTAACTTAAGTTCATCCTACACAACATAGCGACCAATCGAATTTTGAATTGTACTTTAATAATTACGTTAAAATGTTACGAGATGTACAACAAGCTTTTGAGTTCAGAATCTATTTCTGCCAAAAAGTAAATGGTAGCCATTTCGAAAACTTAATCTGAGCTAAAAAAAACAAGTTAAGGCTCTTACCATCATTTTACCAACATAGAGCAATTTGTAATGTCATAAAAACAACCGGAGTATGTAGTTTAACATTCATATCATTGTATATCATTGTAACTTAAGATTTTAATAGCTAAAAATTGGTGTAAAAATGTTTTCAGTACTTTTTTGTTTGTTTAGAACCAACACAAGCATGTCAAAACACATTATTTGTAACTTTGGAACTGAAAACTTACAAAGATAAATGATACTAATTTTATATTATTCATAAACTTTTCACAGTACAGTAAGACGTATAGAATTTGAGTTAGTAAACAGTGCGTAAACAGTATTAATAAAAAAAATGTAAAACATTGAACAATCATTCTCACACTCTCGTTGTAAAAACCAGATATTAAAACAGAGTGTAATAATATTTGTCGTTAACTGACAGAAAAAGTTACGAAAGTAAATATTTAAATTCGGTTTCACTGAGCTCTTTCAACTGACATTGTATTTTTTTAAACTCATATTTCTGCCTCTATTTTAAAGAAATATTTAAATATCTCTTTATTTATTCTATAAATAGGTAATACGCGTAAATAGTAATTGTTTAAAATAAAGTAAATAATGGCGGTGATCAAGGTTTTTATTCTTTAATTATTCCATAAATGTGTTTTTCGTTTAATTGCGGTACTGTTTTACAGTCGTTAATCTTTATGTTTTGACAAAATTTGAATGTCGTTCATAGAACCGATTATTAGAAAATACGTCATTATAATAGCTCTACGATTCTATAGTAATTTGTTTTAATTTTTAGGGTCTGTACTTAAAATCAAGGACAATTATTTCAAACTATGTATTTATATTCTTTGTATTGTCCAATTTATACGAAAAATTGAGCGGCAAGAACAAATAAACGTCCTCCGGGTAGTTAAGATTCATTAACTGTTAAGCCGAAAAAAAAATTTTTTGCGAACATTCAGTGTGGGGTATCAAATGAAACTAAAAGTTCAAAATTTGTATGTACATTTGTTTGAGAAATTTATATGTTAAGGTAGACCGCTTAAAAGACTTCGACTTTATAAAAATAACTGTACCTAAACTATGCCTACTGAACCTAAGACGGTTGACCCCATTTCACTGATAACTCACCAACTGGAAATTTTGATGAGTAATGGTGAACGTTATGTTTATATTTACTGAAACAGGTTGCATATTTTTAACTAATGTAATCGCAATTGAAAAAATAAAAAATGCGAAATAAAACTTTTCTAAAGCTCTTCTATTTTTTTGTAAACACTCTTACATCTGGTAGAAGTGCGTCTTTTTAAGGGACGTTGTGGGTTTACCACTTCACTAACAACATAACTATTTCTAAAGTGCATTTTTTATTTTCATGGACCTAAAATTAAATGAATCCCACAAACTTACCGTCTCATAACTTTCTCATACCGTAGGTAAGTAAAAGAGTTACTGAGATGCAAATTATGAGAACCATTATAGGTTCCAACAATCACATGTTGTCTATTCGTCTACCCTACTACTCATTGATATGATTATTTATAGTCTTGGTTGTAGCCTTTAATGCCGCTGTTGCATCCCAGATAGTAGATGAAGCCGTCAATATAACAGCTGAAGAAACCGCTGCGTCGGCACAGAAAGTCATCTTTGAGAGTGTTAGAACTGCATCCAAAACGCTACCACGCCAAGATTTAACAACGGGGTTATGGTGTCCATCTTACGTTTGTCCAACTGTTTACAGACCCTTGTGCGGATTCTCTCTCTGTAATGGTGTTCAAACATTCAGCAATACATGTGAGCTAGATAACCATAACCGCTGCAACTTCTACACAAGTAAGCGCTAAATATAACTCATTCAATAAATGTGGTCTAAATCAGAATTACAATTAAGCTTCTCGTCATCATTTGTGAGGTAGAAGTTGACCAGTTTGAAGTTACTTTTAAGCGAAATGAACTAACATATAGAGACACAAAGTTTAAAATGATGCCATGAATATCAGGTGTGGATATTGAAAAACGGTGCAAATAACGTTCAAACTTTCTCACTTAGACGTCCTCAAATCCCTAAAATACTATTCCTAGCCTAATTTTTATATACTTTGTTATTTCATTCAAAAAGTAACATAAATTAGGCATATAATTGCTTCTCTTGTGTTATTCAAGTAACCACGTATAAGTAGTATTTTAATAAAATGAAATTTAAAGACGGCAGTCAAGGACTTATTATTATTATTTTAAACCAATGATTCTTAAACGTTTTTGTAATAGATTAGGCGTAACTGATAGCCACTTTTATCACAGTAATTAAATCTCTTCCTATGGGTTAAAATACATGATTTGGGTGTTCTTATAATCTACACTTGATAAACCTTGTTACAGTCTAGTGAGAAAATTGTAATGTTGTGTATTTGTGTGACTGATGCAACTAAATATCGACTTATTGAAAGTATATCAAAAAAATTATAAATAAATTAATCAGACATTAACTTGTATTTTTAATATGACTATGTAATAAGGAGAGGTGTGTAGCACTGCATAGACGTCAGACAGAGATCGATTATACCTAAGACCATTTGTGCGTGTGGGGGGGGGGGTGAAGTTTAACATTGACATATCAGATAAAACCTTTCATGGAATTTGTTTAACTATTCACGTAACTTTCTCTTTTATAAGTGATACTATATATATATATATTTTTAAATATTTTAAAATGTTTAATTTTATAAAACATAAAGAAGTACAAATTGATGAACATTAAAATCTACAGAAAAAATGACTCACAAAATCATCTAAATATCTCATATCTAAGAGTTGTAATTTCTCCGTAAAATGTAATTCAACTACGATCCGAATATAGTCTTCAAAAGCGAATAAATAAAGAGTTGAGCTAAAAATTGACAACTGCTATGGAGACCGAGCTCCGCAATGAGGAAAATGTCCATAAATTCTTAAAAAAGTAGGAGTGTTAAAAAAATCAAGGATGACATCCGTTATTTTATTTTAATTTATTTAAATGGTTTGCTTATATGAAAATGGTGTATATTTTTAATACATTGGTACATATAAATGTGAACATTTCGATAAGAAATTATAAAAATGAAAAACTATTGGTATTCCATTCACAATATGTATTATCAATCGACAGCTTCTATCGGGTACAACTGTTTTGCTACTCATCACACCATCTTCAAGATAACTATTTCCACATAATCGAGTTTCAGTAACTTCTTATATTTCTGACGCCTTTATTTTGTTTCCTATTCTAAAGTTTATGTAGTAATAATTACTGGTGATAAAAATCTGTTATTAAAAATTAATCTACTTTTTGCAGGTTATAAACTTTTATTTAAAGGACCATGCGAACTACTTGTAAGATGCAACAGGTTAATTAATTACAAACAACCATTGAAGGGCCCTCTTCTTCTAGAACTAACAAAACCGCTTCCCGCTAAGACTTCGGAATAGTTATAAATACAATATTTGTAAATTAAAAGAAAGTGTATATCATTAGTAATGTATTAATTATAATATCAACCAGTTTTAATAATTGTACATTTATTAAATTAGAAGTAAGTTTATTCCTTCCTCATTGTCCCTGGGACCGTCATGTTATTTTTTTAAACTTTCTTCGTTTGTTTAAAAATAATTAAAATATATATGTTTGTATACAAAACCAAACTTATAAGACATAATTTTTCTCAGAAAGGTGCATAGAATTCATCTATGTAATTTTAAATTTTTTTATTATTTTTTTTTGAAACGGTTTTGGAGTTAGTATGTTAGATGTCAAAAAATGAAGTTATCATTTTTCAGAAAAACCTGTATCATCCAAAATCAATAGCTTACCACCTTTGTCTAAGATATGCAAAAGTTTTATGTAATATTTGTGAATATATTTAGAAAAGAAATAAATAAATGTGTTACATTTTCAAAATTTAAAAAAATATATATTTACGAAAAAAGGTAAAATGATCTTTTTTTGATAAAGAAATTCGCAAGAAATAGTAATATTTATGGAAAACCAACTTCTATATATCATTATATTCAGAAAGGTTCATATAATTTAGTAGTGTAATGAAACAAAAGTTTGAAAAATAGTTTTGGAGTTAGTATGGCATAGAACAAAAAACAAAACAAAAATTCGAAGTCTAAATTTTCCTTGAAAGTCCATTTGAGCACAAACATAAATGTTTTACATCTTTTATTAAGTATTACAAACAAAATCTAGTATAAATATGAATAATTATTGGTCAAAAAAATCAAATTCTAAAATTTTCAAAATTAAAATAACGTTTTTTCCTAACAAGTGGTACTTGACAAATGAGGTTAGGTTTGAAACCTGGACAATTTAGGCGTAATTAGTAATTATCTAATGCAAAGAATAACACACATATACACTTTTATAATCAAATAAAACACTCAATATAAGCAAATTTGCTTTTAGATCTAGGTTTACAACTTACCTCTTGGTTAGTCCAAATATAAACCATTCAAAAACTAGAACTTCACACAAAAAAAATAAACTTTAGAAATAAAAACACATATATTGTAACTTGTATACACAATTTATATACAATTTGTATACACAAACCTTCAAAATAACAAATATCTATCCCCAAAACAATATGCGCCACGCCTTTTATATTTCAATTTATGTCACACAGTTGCGTATGTTCCGAGTTCAAAACAAAAACCTGTAAGTATCTGTTGCCTATATCGAGTACTACCAACTTGTAGAATGAAATCTCCTCTACAACATACTATAGAGATCGATTGCAAAATATCGATTTAAAAATCAATTATCTTATTTAGTAAACTGCACCGAATGCCAAGTGAATTTCGTTCCGTTAGGTTTCTACTATGGTCAAGTAGAAATATCTTGCTATCTATGACACACAGAATGATTTGTAAACTACGGATAGAAAGAGAAAGATATGATCTATAGAACAGTGTTTTGGTCGACTTATTTGACAGAAAAATAGATTTGTAATCATATGGGAATAAATGGCGTCGCTTTTACTAAAAACCGCTTATTTCAATTCTTCGATTTTACGCATTAAAACATGCGAACTTCACCAATTTTTGGAATATTATTTATAACGTTTTGTGGTATTTTTTTTGCATTATTATGAATTTACGGGATATTAGCTTTCAAACAGTATTTTATTTATTGCAATAGGACGATTATAAGTGGGCGTAATGTTGAATTGCAAAATACGTGTTTTAGAGTTAGTGAACCTCAAAATGGTCGCCTGCCGGTAAGAGGGGGACCATCCATTGAAGGGCCCTCTTTTCCAGAACTAAGAAAACCGCTTCCGGCTAAGACTTTGGAATAGTTCTGTTATAAATACAATATTTGTGAATTAAAAGAAAGTGTGTATCATTAGTAATGTATTAATTATAATATTAGCCAGTTTTAATAATTGTACCTTTATAATATTAATAGTAAGTTTATTCCTTCCTCAACATTAAGTGTGGCAAGTATTGAGAAGTGTCAAAATAACTGAATTGCTGTTTGGACATTGTGAACAATTAATTAGAAACACAAGAAAACCCTCTTTCCTAGTGATGTTCTACAGATTTTCACTGGTATTTATAATATTCATTTATTACAAGAATAATTAATCCAAACATTTGAATGGGCTAAGTATATCCGAAAATTAATTTGTTAAAATCCATTAAAAGAGAATACCTTCAACATAGGAAGACGATAAAAACTATTGACTAAGTACTTTTTCAAAAACCATTAGGAAAATAATTCAGTTCAAGGCAAAATTATTCCATGAAAATAATAGATTTTAGTCACATCTAGTATTACTGAGGTAAAAAAATAACATTCATGAAAATGTGATCTTATTTACTCAAAGACTTTAAATTCAACACTTACAAAAAATCATCTGTCAGCTGGATTAAAAAAAAATACATTTATAATTGTATTTTGTAAAATGCTTATAAGAGAAAGCTTTTCCTTTATAAAAGTAATTATAAAAGAACAATATTCAATTACAATCCCTAAAGTATCTAAGCCACAAAAACACTGCCAACATCCCTTAACTTACTACCTCTCACTCCTACCATCCATCAAGCCTCACCCCCACCACTATTTTAAAAATCTGCAATTACGATCTATGAATGAATGATGTTTTTTTTTTTCACTTCCAACGCCATAGTAATTATTAGAGCTTTGAAGATTTGCAAATTACAAACGGTTAGATTTCTCTTAATCAGTTTATTGGAAACCATTTTTTATTTTGTATTAAAACTTCTTTAATACCTAATCGTCAAATACGTAAATACATTTATCTACATGAGGCAATGCAAATAGCTAGACAAATATTTTTCTACAAGGAATAAACATTTAAGTAAAAACCGATAGTCCCACATCGGTAGAATCAAATGATTTTTAAACTCTATTTTTTAAATTTAATTTTGAAGAAAACTCCCAACGTTAATATTCCATACCAACCTTTAAAATTGCCAGATTTACAATGATTCATACAGATGTTTGTTTTTTTCCACTGAACATCTACAACTATTGAAACATGTTTACAGCTGTTCTGTTGTTATAAATGTATTTGTTTATTTTGAGTCTACGTTTACGTTATATATATATATATATATATATATATATATATATATATATATATATATATATATATAACGTAAACGTAGACTCGAAATAAACAAATACATTTATAACAGCAGAACAGCTGTAAACATATATAATATCGTTATATATATATAACGAATTCCCATTGTCTGTCGATTAATAAATAAAAAATATGTTATTTTAATTAGTAGCCTACATTTTTTTATTTTTTTTTTATTTATTTTTTTTTTTACAATGAAATTTTAATTACATTTACTACTAAAATGACAAACTGTTTTCATGGCTTTTTATTATGAGTAAACGTTAAATAAAATAAGCGACCACTAAGCGATAATACATAAACTTGTTGTTTCCAGAAATCCTGTATAATTTAAAATATACGTTGGGGAAATATTATAGAACAAATGACTCTGTTTTTCGTCATTTAAGAATACTTCTCGTACCTTTCAAAGTTGGGCGTTTATTGGAAATAAAACTTTTTAAGTGATAAACCGTAATTATTGAAAACTCAAATTTTCTCAAAATCTCAGTCCATGAGAAATATTTGAAACCCGAGAGTTTTGTAGCAGATAGTTTAGGGTAAATAGATATGAGTGATGAGCGTAATGTAAACATACTTATAAAATCTAATATATTTTTTAACTGATACTCCACGACATTGATGGACTTTAAAGAGAATAAGTAGAAAATTGGCCAAAACTTGAGGTAGTTAAATGTTTCCCATGAATTTAGTTACACTTGAAAGGATTTTGAATACGAGAAATTCATTTTTTTAAGTCAAATGGGTTATTTAAAAAAAAATTCTTATACACATTATCGGTTTTGATTCGAAGCACATATTTCTATTTTTCATAATGATTAGTATACTTATTTTGCCGTCAATCCGCTTATTTGTATCCGCTGTCGGTATAAGAAAATTAAATCCATTACTATTTCATCTCACTTTTATAAAAAAAACACTTAATATCTTGATTAAAAATATCGAGAATATATTACGTTTAAAAGTTGAATACATTTCTAAAAAGAAGTATTTTTACTCTAATTTAAAGTGAAAATAATGCTGAGTTTATTAATTAAATACAATAAAACAAGAATGTGTTAATTGAAAACAAATAATGTTGAAAACCTATGTGTATGTATAAACAGAGTAAACATCCTTAGTTTTTACCTAACCTTTATAAGAACAAATAAACTAATTCAATCGAAACACACAGGCAATGCCAAATGGTTGATTTCTTTATAAAACCTTGTTTGGTTAGAAACGTACGTAAGTTTTTTTAATGTACAAATCCAATAGTTAAATGAAATATTTTTAAAAGATTGAAGGTGCAGTTAAAAGATTCCGAAACAATTTCCATATATGTTCTACTTGTTTTTATTATCTGAACTTAACAATTCAATATAAAAGTTGTTAAAAAAATGATCTCCACTTCACCTTAAAGTCTATTTGTTAGTGTTTACAAAGAGATAAAATGTTAAATGATAAGACACCTATTTTTCTATAACTTGTTACGTATAAAAATTTTAAGCTACCCAAAATTATATACTTAAACAGCTGACATTAAATAAGCGTAATTTAAAACACATCTAAATTAGCTATTTTTTTTAAATTTTCTTCAAAAAAATCCTACGTAAGTAATTGTTGTGAAAGAAGACTATTCATACATATTTATCATTATTTACATTTTTAATTTTATCACCAAGTTACATTCAAGGTTTTCTCTGCAATCACTAAAATAAACAAAAAACTATTACTGCAGAAACATGCGACTTAAATTGTCATGATAAGAACACTGGTTTGGTATAAAAAATAATTAAAATCTGTAGTTTCGGAAAGTATTATTTTTGCCACCATGAAGATCGCTGTACTTGCTTGTTTTCTTGGTAATGTAACAATTATCTCGTACTTCTTTATTTTAAGTTATACATCAAGTCGTAATGGTTATTCTTTGACACCTAACGTTATTTACTTTTATTTGACTATACAATTCTAGAAGGAATTTATTTAAACAATATCGTAACTGATGAATTGTTGGCACGAATCTATTTGAAATGGTTATCTAAGTCCTTCATTGTATTTGCAGGCCTAACTCAACCCATTTTGTGTAACTAGATTGTAATGCAAAATAAATCCAACATTTTGTGAATTCATACTATACCCATTATTACTAAATAATTTGAAGTAAGAAACATAGAATTTAATTTAGTTAACCATTGAATATATAAATAAATATAATTAATTATTTGAAACTGAGAAGCAAATTTAAAACCATGTTAAAGTTATAAAACGACCTATTATTGGTTCGAATTAGCAATATGTTGTATGTGGTTTTTACTAATACATGATGAAAACATTACTAGTCGATTAAAATAAGACATGAAACACTTAAATAGTTATGAGGGACGCAAATTATTGCTTAAATAAAATCTTATATATGAAGAAGTTAAGTACGAAATATAATATAAGTAATTTGTCATTTTTTTAAAAATATCTCCTCAAAATACATAATATAATGCCCACAAGAAAAGTTCAAACAATATAGTTGCGTATTATGTTTTAAAAAAATATAAATATATATTATAAATATATGATTATTTCGAAGATGATATATTTATTCACTAAATTAATTATTACCTAACCTCAAAACGTAGCTACAAGCGTATACAATATTTATAGATATTAAATAAACTTTAGGAAAGAACGTTTCTTTTAAAGATTACACACATTGCCAACTTTTGTATCCAAATACAAATATAACCTAAAATATTTGGATACATTATGTAAAGGTATTTTTAATATCGAATTATTTGTATTTTTCACGCGCTTTTAATCAGAATTTTGTAAAAAAAAAAGATAATTTTTAAATTTAATCTTTAGACCTAATTTAAACAAAGAAAACATCTACACAACTACCTATTCGACCGGATTACAAAACAAATTGATACACCAACTGTAGAGCCTTAAGCAAGTCTACTCAATACTTTGGCACAATTATTGCCTCATCTCAACCAAAGCTACACAACACATCTACACAACAACTACCTATCCTAGAGAGATTTACACAAACAATTGACACACCAACTGTAGAGCTTTGAGCAAGTCTACACAACACTTTGGCACACCTATTGCCTCATCTCAACCAAAGCTACACAACACATCTACACAACAACTACCGATCCTAGATCGGTTTACACAACAAATCCACACACCAACTGCCGTACCTGGTGCAAGGCTACACAACATATCTACACAACAACTACAGAGCCTCATAAAAGGCTAAGCAACACAACAACTACAGAGTTTCAAGCAAGACTAAGCAACACATCTACACAACAACTACAGTATCTCAAGCTAGGCCCAGTAACACATCTACACCACAACTACAGAGCCTCAAACAAGGCTAAGCATCACATCTACACAACTGCTGGGCGAAGAGCAAGACTACACCACAAGACATCGATACAACAACTAACGAGCCTGGAGTAAGGCTAAGCAACACATCTACACAACAACTGCCGAGCCTCGAGCAAGGCTGCACAACACATCGACACAACAACTAAAGAGTCTCAAGCAAGGCTAAGCAACACATCTACACAACAACTGCCGAGTCTCGAGCAAGGCTATACATCACAACGACAAAATAACTACAGAGCCTCTAGCAAAGGGTAAACAACACATCGACAGACCTACTACGGAGCCTGGCGCATGGCTACACAACAACTACAGAGCCTCAGCAAAGCTAAACAACACAATAACTCAGCAATTAAAGTTTACAAGAAATGTTATCTTAATTCTATAAATTGTGTAACGTTTTATTGAAATATCGGTTTAATGGTTGTAACGCCCTTCTTATCGTCTTTACAGATTTAACTTTAAAAGGTTCAAACTCTATGGCAATACCCGGTCCATCAGGTGGTGGCACCTAGCGGATAAACTCTGAAAACGGCTCACGCGATTCGAATCTGAACTTATAATCCAAGAGATAACATTCAAGTAGTGAGTCTAGATATTACAGTTAGAATGTAAAGTCGTTTTCAATGCAAGTGACCATTTCTTTTTCTACTTAAAAAACGTTGCTAAAACATCAGTCAAAATGAGTCAAAATTTCTTTCGTGCGTGCAAAAAAACCTTTTTTCTAAATTCAATAATGTATTATTTCAACCAACTGCCTAGTCTTCAACATAAATAACATCTGACCACCAAAATATTCATTCTTACAAACCAAGTAACTCAAAAATTTCAATTCAAAGCAAATTAGGTTAACCATATTAAGAAAATATGTACTTCTATTTCATAAATGTAAAATTTTGAAATCTTTTTCAAACATAATTGAACGTTAAATTCTCTGTAAATTCTTTTTTAGAGTATAAATTATAATGATCTTTTGAAAGAAAAAAACAAAGATTCATTTTACTAATTATAAAATCAAATCTTGAATTAATGAATCATTAAATTTAATTACAACTATTATTGAATTGCTTGTCAATTGTACCAGTATAATTCAAACTATCTTTTTTAAAAAAGGGAAAGCTTCCTTTTATATTTAATAACGTAAAGTCAATTAGTAATTTATTTGAATATATATATATATACATATATAGCATTTTGTCTTTAAAGAAATTGCCTTTTTTAATATATAAGTTAATTACAGAAAAATATGTTGCTCATAAACCTGCTACAGAAATGTTTAAACCTGCCTAGAAGTGTCTGTGCTCTTTTTAATTGACATATTTGATCCTGCAGCAAAAACTGCTTCGAGTATGCAGTAATATATTTTAAAAAAAACTAAGTTTCGGCAGTACATTTCATGTTTATGCAAAACTGAGGACATCCTTTAAGATATTTAAAAGGCCAAAGAGAAAAATAAGCAACAATTTAAGCTGTGAATTTAATATAGTGAGAAATAAACTTGAACTGTTTGTGGAATAATGTTGAATGTTTGATGAACTAGACATAATAATAATTTTTAAAAATATGTACAAAATACAAAAATAAAATAAAAACAGATGGGATACGCATGCACTTTTCAGCTTCACGACCCCAAAGGGTTTAATCTTCAAAATTTAAAATATTGATGTCAATATACTTTTTTTTAAATATATAATCAAAATTAATAAATTTACCTTTGTAAAAATATATAAATAAAACTAATTTTCCTTTTCAGTTAGCCAACTTACATTTCTAGATGTACTGTAATTAATTAATTCATATATATCAGGTGTAATAATAAGTTAAAATTTGTTAACTTTAATATATGTAATTTCTAAACTAAATTGTGTAACTCTTAATATTTTGATTAATTGTTTTTTTATTATTAAAAAAAATTCACTTAGTAATTAATTGTATGGGGGGAGTGATTAAAATAATGTCTAATACTTTCTTTTTTTGGGGCGCATAAATATTATATATATATATATATATATATATATATATATATATATATATATATATATATATATATTATTATATTATATATATATATATATATATATATATATATTCTTACTTATTTAATAGATAAATAGAACAATCTGAAAGGTAACAATTGAGAGTATATATATATAATATTGTTACCTTTCAGATTGTTCTATTTATCTATTAAATAAGTAAGAACTACTATCTATATTACATGTCTTTTGTGTAAATGGTTAACTTGATTTTTTGTCAAAAGTTAAATAAATTGCAGGTCAATTGAAATTCTACTTCTTCTCATTCTAACATGTTACCATACCTGGTTCCAGAATTAAACTTTTAAGGATCTCCTCCTTAATTTTTAAATAATGGTATCATGTTTTAATTTGACTCCAAATATAGTATGGCTATAATCTTCATGAGTAGAATCTTATCCTAATGTCGCATTACAATTCATCAATACTTTTTGCTAATTGTTTAAACAGCATGTGTAAATGTTAAGGTTACCTAACGACTCACATTATAGATCAATGAACTTCATTTTCATTCTAATTAAACAATATCTTGATAACAAATTTTACTTAAGGGGAGAACTAATAATTTTAAATCGTATTTTCAAGGGAAATTGTCAATAGTTAAGCCCATCTCATACTACCACCAATGTTTGTTTAATTTTCTTTCAATGGCTCTCATAACCGAATTAAAAATAAAATTACGACTCCCAACCCCAGAACATGAATGTTTTGTGTCTTATTTAAAATAAAATGACTGCATTAATTAGTTTATGTTCTTTGTTACAGTCTTCATCGCTACTGCTACATCCGTTGAAGAGTTGCCAATCCCTGTAGAAAAAATCATAGTACCTCCTCCCGAAATACTCCCTGTAATAGAACCAATTCCCGTTGGAGTGCAAATAAGACAAGCTGCAGCATCGGCTCAGAAAATCATTTCTGAAAGTATAAATGAGGCTTTATTATTAGCGCGCTGTCCTGCTTATGTTTGTACAAAGGAATACAACCCTGTGTGTGGGTTTTCCCTCTGCAATGGTGTTCGCACATTCTCCAATCCGTGTATGCTAAATGGGTACAACCGTTGTAACTACCCAGGTAACTATATAACAAGTCGTTAAAACATTAGAATTTCTTATAAAATATAATTAAAAATTATTGTTTCATTATGAATATTGTAATATTTGTTGAAGATAAAAATTAGGTTGTAATATTTTTTAAAGACTCAAATCAAGTTTTTTAAAAACAATACTTGACAAATTTTGTGCAAAATATTAGGTATACATACATTCACAAAAATAAACAATTGTAAGCGTTATAACTTACAAACAGTTAAATGAATATTAAAAATTGATTGAAAATCTTTTAAGTTAAATATGCTCGCAGTATCGACTGACAGCTAAATTTGTTAGAAACAGTAAATAACGTGTTGTAGGAAAACCTGAAGAAAAAGGTGTTTATTGCTCCTTCGACCAAATTAATATAGTTTGTGAACGTTGTATATTAGTCCACCGATTTTCTTAACATCATATCTTAAAAACCGGTGGTAAAAATATTAAGAAATAGCTCACATTTTTATATGTTTTGTAAAAATTTCGAACATTAGAAGTTTGTTTAGATGTTCATATGTAAGTACAAACTCTTAAACATCTCACCTTTGTATGTTTTCACAGTAGCCTTATAACTTAGGTTTGTAAAGTATTACAGTTATTATGTTTGAATTTAGAAGGTTCCACAAAGAAATTTCAATGAGGGGTTTAAAAATCGATGTAGAACTTATACAGATACATCCGTTTTAGGTCTAATAGGACTAAAAATGTTTTTTTTTATTGTTGTCTGTCGTCCATTTATGGCAATAAAGAACAAATGTTTGGTCCCATTTAAACTAATATAGTAAGTAGGCATATTTTAATCATACTTTGGAAAGCTTTTTTTTAACTTGCCTGATCAATCTTAATTAATTGTAAACATTCATGTTTACAGCTGTTTCATTAATAATCACCTGGAAAAACACTTTTATTGTATTAGCAATTTGTCATACAAATAATACAATTTAAGAATACACATCATTAAAAATTTTTTTTTTACTCTCAGTTAATTCGTAAATAAATTTATTTTGTCCAACTGTTAAATTGCGTTGAATTTATCTATAAAATTGTAGTTTGTAAATGGGAATAGCTTATCTATTAGATCAAACAAGAGGTTGGATTGAAATTGCGTTTGAACATTTAACAGATTTATGTTGTCTGTTTTGCAATTTTTATAAATTTCGATAAGCTTCCAATGCTTTCATATTACAGAAGTGTAAGATGTCCATGTTTGTGTCTACAAAATTGTCTGTTCTACATAATTGTATTTGGATTTGAATACATTTTTGGTGTACTGTACATTGTAGGAGTTACATGAATCTTTATGGAAAAAGTCTCTCTGTCTATTATAATTTTTGAGATAATCCTTTCGTGTGCTTTTATAGTTTCCAGTTTTATCTCATACATTTGTGGTTTTGTTTTGAAACCTATTAAATATTTTATATTGTTTGTTGTTCTAGATGCGAAATTGTAGCCTTTATTTTTGAATATGTTTGTTTATAACTGGAATTCGAAATTTTTGATTTCGTACTGAGTAACTTTGTATTCTTCTTTTTTTACGATTTATTATTTTTATTTTTGGTTAATACTACACATCTATTGTTATTCACCACTCAATGTTTGCTCCTTCATACATATTAAAATGAAACCAAATTTGCCTGATTTGTTATATTTTTTCTAAATCCGTGCATTACGTTGTAATGTGAAGATTAATAATCAAAACCAGTTTTCCTAATTTGAAGTAAACATATATAAGATCATGTATCACGGCACAACAACAAAAATACACCACAACCTCGTTTAAGCTCTAATAACTTTCATGGATAGTCTATTTGTCAATTTCTCCTGTTTTTTTTTTTTATATTAGCATTGATTTCTGTATTGTTAATTGCAATACTAATAAAATGGACTAAACACAAAAATTACATATTTACACATATATTTCAGTATTTGTGAAATTTGCTATGCGCAATGGACTAATAATCCTCTTGCCCATAATTTTTATTAACAGTAACTATTTTTAACACTAAATCAAATCTTCTTTTTTTAGGTTATAAATTTCTCTTCTATGGAAACTGTGAACTGCTTATAAAATGCAACCGCAGGACATATTATGATGTTGCTACGGATGCAAAGGATAACGTTTCTCCAGCATTATAAGAACTACTTCCTGTTGGGTTTGCACACACTCATCCAGTCTTATTTACATTTGAATATAAAAAAAATTGTTATTTACTATATTTGATTTATCATAATCTACATATATCATTTGATTTGTAATATTAAAATCTACATTATTATTTAGACAGTTTTCTAAAACAAAATAATCTATTCCTTCCTTACTAAGTAAGATTCAATTGACTTGGCGTGAAAGAATCGGTATTAAGCTTTGGAGATTTTTATTACTTATAAACACTTTTAAGACAATTTTGATGTTATACTTTGTGTCTCTGCAATTTCTGATATGAATTGTCACTTCAATAACTTAACAAACTATTGGTTATAGATCATTTTTTTGTTAAATGTCTTTCATATTTGAGAATATAAACAAATTAGAAATATATGAAAAATATTTTATCAAGTACTGTAACGAAAATGATTAGTATGGCAGTAATAATCAAAAAATGATTCAGTTTCCAGCCAGTTTATTCCAAGTCTATATATATATATATATATATATATATATATATATATATATATATATATATATATATATATATATAATTTAGGCCAAATAGCCAGAGTTACAAAACTTATAAAACTTTTTTCTCCGTGGAATTTGGGAACACCTATACAAGTTGTATTCCAATTCAATGGTAAAAATGTAAGGTTTGTTTTAAGAGAATAATAACAAAAGAAAGAAAAAAAAAGAAAGAAAAAAAAAACACTTGGTATGTTAATAATAAACGTAACACATTAGTACGCACAGCATCACCATAAACATTGCCTCCCTCCCCTCCTCACACCGTCATACGTATACGCGATAGATTAGGTAATCTGACTACATCACTCAATCATAAAAAGTTGCTCCCTTAGTTAAGGATTGAGGTAGAAGATTGTGAATTCGAATCCACAAAAGACACAAAGTTTCTTTCAGTGCTGTTCGGTTCAATAATATATGTAAAATACATTGACACTATTACAGAAGATTTCGAATAATTCGGTTTAGCGACTTCAAAAAATAGAAGGAGAAATTTCTAAATATATATATATTTTTTTTCTAATAAATAAATGTTATTAAACAAGCAAACACTTTTTTTATGTAAATATTACAATTCACTGATAAAGTTGTAAACGTACTATTTTATGATGGTGTCCTAAAACCTGCAATATTATTGGGTTCCACTAGAAAGTTGGACAGCCGTGGAGTAGATTTCACATAAAAACTCCAAATATTTTACACCTAACATTTTTTTTCACTACACAGCTAAATTATATGGACCTTTCTGAATATAATGATATAAAGAAGTTGTGTATAAAATATATATTACTATTTTTTGTGAATTTGTGAAAAAAAAGGATCAATTTATCTATTTTCGTAATTTAAATATATTTTTTTAAATGTAACAAATTTTTATTTTATTTTTTCTAAATATATTCAAAAATATTACACAAAAATTTTGTATATCTTGGAAAAAGGTAATAAGCTATTGGTTTTGGATGATAAAGTTTTTTCTGAAAAAAGTTAATATCAATTTTTGACATCTAACATACTTACTCCAAAACCGTTTCATATATATATATATTTACATAGATAAATTCTATGCATCTTTCTGAGAAAAATGATATATTATAAGTTAGGTTTTGTATACAAATAATATATTTTATTATTTTTTAAACAAACGAAGAAACATAACATTAACAGTTCCAGGGTTAACAGTATACAGTTCTTCCATCTTCTGGATAATGTGAATATTATATATTTAAACTATTACAATTTTTTAAGATGCGCTTGAAACAAGGAAACAGTTTATACAAAATGTTATACACTTTTTCTGTTTAGACACAGACTGATGAATAAAGAGCACTCGTAACTCATTAAGATTATTTATTGTGGTATATTGCATTGTCAAAAAAAAATCATTGTATAATATGTTTTATTAATTAAACAATTAATTCGTATTTATATACATTGAAAAATAAAAACAAAATTTTTCAGTCATTACATTGAATGAAATATGACTGTTTGGGAAAAATATAAACTACTTATATGATAAATTACAAAAAAAAAATGTTTTTTAATACTGTTATTTATAATTTGTATCTATATTATTTTGTAACAGTTTAACTTGCTCTTTCTATTGATGTTATAGAGAGATTTTGCGATATCAACTCGTAAACTTAAAATTTACAAATGAAAGTGGTCATGGTACGTACCCAGCGCTATCATACAATTTAATACAATCACATTTGCTAACTTCGTTTGTGAGATTGTCTCTACCATAGCGATCCTCAAACGTGTACGTGTGTGAAGGAGCCTCCCAATCTCCACGCTCGTGACGTTGACTTGCCAATGTATAAGTATACGAGTATTACATTGTTTGGGAAGTTAGGATTACTTTTGACACTAAGTTTGCGCGATTTTTCATTGTATAGATGTGGAGTTGCCATCGTTATATCCTGAATTGAAAAATGTGAAGTGTTATCTAATTTAGCGTTTTATAAGTTGAATAACACACGAGATTTGATCTAATAAATTTTAAGATGACCGCTCTTTTGACATTTTAAACTCAATTCTTTTGAATTTTATTTGGTACAACAAATTTCATGGTTTTTTTCTTAATTGTTTTAGGCCACTAACGTGCTTACGTGCAAACGTCTACGACATGGGCGCTCTTGACAACAACGACCGAAGACAAGTTTAGGTGTCCTAGACCATGAAACCTCAAGATCAGTTATAACACGATCGTCCAAACTTTTGACCAAAATAACCCTGTAGTTCGTATATTTAAAACACCTTTGTCCGTAATCTATCTAATAACAATATATTTCCTTCATGGAAATAATAATATTCCTTAACATAATATTAGCGATTTCATTAAGGAGAAAACATTTGTTTAAATTGATTTCAGTTTGACATATGAGATATGACGCGTTATTTAAAAAAAAAAATAACTGAACTGTTTTTTATTTATAATACTTAACATAATTTCTAATTGCTTACAATATCTAAATCATTTTGACAGAGAAATTTACCAAAAGTTATTATGTTTGTGTTGTCTACAGTATTATTGAGACAGGCGAGTTACATAATTCATATATTTATATCGTTGAAAGACATAAAATAGCACAAAATTTCTCAATCATTTATCCACTAAATCAAATAAAAACAAACCAAAATTATTAGGTTAAAATAAAGGACTAACTACTTGTGAATGAAAATTAAGAACGGATGCTATCTAAACAAAAACAAATTAAGTGTGGTCTAAGCTTGCTTTGCTTGTGCCATAAACACGACCTCAGCATTAAAATAAAGCTTTTAAAGACTGGGTGAAGGTTCATTTTAATTTCTACAAAATGTAATAGTTTTGTTTGTTTGTGATTTTATACCGGGTTTTGAAACATTTCATTAAACTTTAAACGAAATATCTAGAGCCGATTTTTGTTTGTTTTGTTGATAACTCAAAACCGGTATTTTTGAAAAATGTAAATAAATATTTTTTTTTGGGTTCTTAATAAACCACCTTGTGTCATACCACAGGTTGGAGAGAACCAAATTTCACAGGTGTCTTAGTTAGGATTCAGACCTATAACCGTTGACACAGATCCTTCATCAAAGATTGCCGCCAAAAGACTCTCAACCACCAAGAAACTTAGTTGCAGACGGTCATGTCATCATTTGATAGATGTTATCAGAATTCCTATTTCTACCCTGTAGATTCACAAACCACTCCGTATGAAGGTCTCGATCAGTCTACACTATAGTGCACAACCAAGCATGTCAACTCGTCTTCCGAATAATAATATTTGTGGTCTGTATATTTTGTGGTTTTATGTTATTTTTAAAATGTCCAAAATGTCCTTCATACGGAGCAATATTTTGTATGATTTGTTTGAATTCATAATAGCTACTAATTGATCAAAGTAGGGGAAATCCTCATCTAGCATTCATACCCATGAGGTATCCTTGAGTGTTTACGAAACTACTACGGACAAAATATTTCTTTTCTATGAGACCTAAGGTGTTCTCTCAACCCCAGGACCACCGGTGAGCATTACTTCAAGTTAATGGGAATGGCCCGTTTTACTACAGGTTTTTATCTCTACTTTATTCTATAAGGGACTGATAATTCGTTTTCTTAACCGCTTATGCTTCTTTTTCTTAGAATATAGGCCACTAACATATTACATATTGCTTTGCTTTCCACCATGAAACTAACCACGTTGTCCGGCTTAAGATTTGCTTTCAATTTTGCTTGTAGGTTTTTCTTTTTCTCTCTAGGCATTTAACATTTGAACAGCAAGAGCTGGACTTCGCTTCCTCTCGCCAGAACTTTCACTTTTGTTTTCTGATTTTCGCCTAAGCCTACACAGATATAGTTTAAAATATTCGTCCTTTGTGACTGCTTGTTTCACGTAAAAGCCGACTTCACGATCTTTTCTTAATAGCCACCTTTCAGTTCTGTGAAGATTCTACATGTCCATTTTTCAGTACCTTCTCTGTCCCAATCTTCTTGCCACATCTGGACGATTCTTTCCCTAGCTTCTTACATAAGATATGGTGAAAGTATTCCCTTTTAACAAATTTCACCATAATCGAGTTGCGTGTTTGGGCTTCATAGACTCGACACATTACAAAATAAAGAGAGATATCATTAAAAACACCTGACGTCACAACTGATCTATCCCATCGCATAAGTTTCTCTATATTTTGTATTATCGAGAATATAAAAGTGCACAGAAATATTTCTGTCAGAAAGTAATTATTCTGAAGTATCACGCAACAATCTAAGTGAAGTATTCAAAATTATAAAGTCCCTTTATTACTAATGTAGTATGTTTTATTCGTAAATGTAAGTTCTATACATGTATTTTGTACTTTAAATTTCAAAGGTTTATTATTAAAAAAAAAAAAAAACTATCTATTTCATATACAATAAATAACCTTTATTGATGTATTTGTAAAAGATTATAAAGGTCAATGTCAGATGGAAAGAAGGCTTCTTTACGCGTTCTACATGTCCTGAATGTCCTATAATTGAAAGATCAATGTAAGAATTAATTGTGAAAGCAATTCATTCCACTTCACCTTCAGGTCACTTTATTAAAGATTATAAATGCTTAAAATTTAAAAAAAAAAAATCTTTTTTTTTTTAACTCAATAATAATTAATGTAAGTTTTGACGCATGATAACTTACAAATACCCAAAGTAAATAATTTCACTGCTGATACTAAAATACCACTTATTCATTATTTTTTAAATAAAAAGGTAAACAAGATAAAAAAAGGTGCTATAAATATTTCAAAATGTTATACATTTAATGATTTTATAACTAAGGAAAATTGTGTTCAAGGTTGAATCATACGCAATCTCCTAAACATCAAAACAATTTGTGTGAATATAAAATTGTCAAGAAACGAAGATTGTTTTGGTATACAAAATAATTCATCTGGTGTTGAGGAAAGTATTGTTACAGTAAACATGAAGGGCGCTGCACTTGTCTGTTTCTTGGGTAGTGTATAATAATTATATACTTATTATATATTATACTGTATATAAGGTTTAACTTATAAGTTAAAAGTTGAAACTTAAAGTAGTTAATAACTTAAAAGTTGAAATAGTTATTCTTTGGCATCTTTTAAAGTTTTATAATACCTTTTTTATTTCTAATTAAGTGAGGCGAGATTATAATAAAATTTTATATTTTAAAATTTATTAAAAATATTATAATAAGTCAAAATTATCAATATTAATAATATAAAGGGAATGTGAAGAAGAAAAGAAGTATATTAGATCACCAGTTACTTTTGGAGACACAGTAATTATAGAAAACTTTCGAAAACAAAAAGTTAAAATAATAATATTTGGAATATTTTAGTTTCATTCATATCCATAGCTTATGGAAGGAGACAAGGAACCCAAAAATGAAATAACTATTGAAAAGTAAGGACATTATAACTTATACATGTAAAGGTCCTCCCCTACATATTTATTTTTTTAAAGAACCTCAATAAGACAAACTGAAATTAAAGGGAATAAAAAGTTAAAGTTATTAGACTAAAATAGCGGCTCAAATTGTATTTCAGATTTTTAAATTATAAAATCACTAAACATTTGAAATCAGAAAACTGATTTTTTTTTTTTCAATTTTCGTAAGACTAATCTCGGAGAAGCATTCGACGTTGAACAGAATTTTACATGTCCCCCAAATGAGTGATAATTTTGGGCATACTTAAAATAAAAATAAATAAAAGAACAACATCATGCGACATATTAAATTAAATCCTATTTAAGGGAAATCTAATGTCACCAAAAATTTCACTCTTAACATTATTACAAATGTTATTTCTAAATGAGGATGAAATTTTCAAAACATTTTCTAGTATTTTTCCGATTAGTATGAGTTACTTTACGTTTGAACACTTAATCTAAAAAATCATAATAAACCAACTGTGAGCACTATACAATATTTGGAAAATTTCATACACATTTTGAAAAAAAACATTTATTGTAAAGTTAAAAGTGTATTTACTTGGTGCCCTTAGTTTCTCCTTAAAAATCAATTTAAGTTCATGTATAACATGACGTTTTTTTGTATTTATATTATGGTCAATTGTACCATATTTTTGGAGAACAGGTGAAATTCAGTTAATCGTTGAACTGATTATATATCTGTTATATCTCTGAGATTATTATAGCAAGCATTTTAAAAATTGTTTAGTCTTCCAATTCGAATTCTTAGCTATTTTGTAATTTTAAAATATCAAATAAATTTTATGACCATTTTTGTTATGGCTATCAAATTTAATTTGATATGTTGTATGACAAGGTTCTTTTTTGGTATTTTGAGTGTTCTCAAAAGTACCACACTTTTGGTGGAGTGGTAAAATTGAGTTCAACGTCTATTGCTTCTCTCAGATTAATATACCAAGCATTTTAACAATTTTTAGTGTTCTGATATCACATTTTTTTGTAATTTTATATTTAAAAATTACAAATATATTTTATGGCAATATTTGATATGTCACAATATGCATATTTGAGTACCACAAATTATCTTCATTAAGGAGAGATGCAAAATTTCAAATTATAATGAAAGAAAATTCACGTGACCTAGATAACAGTTACAAAGAGTTTGGTTCTAAGTTCATACAAGAAGTAATGGTTAGGGGGTGACTTTACTAACCCACTGTGTAAACTAAGTAGGTTACGCTGGTAAATTTTTCCTATGTTACAATGAGATATTTTGAGACAAACATTTATTATTTCTGAATACCAAACACAAAAGATAATAATAATTATAAATTAAAGATACAATACTGTCCTAATATATTACAAATATGGTATGAAACGTTAAATAAATGTAGGGCAGAGATCATGAAATGAGAACAATAACTTATTCATTCGGCAACACTAGTGTGTTGAAATTGAAAAATTGATTTCTTTTTTTCAATCCTTAATATCCCACTTCCAAATAAGATAAATACATGATTTGCTAATATTTGTTCAATGAGTGGCCGGGAAACTGGCCGGGAAACTATAACCTATTTGTTATAGGGGAGCGCGTTCATAAACAAGTTGCGTTTATTTGTGAATAAATATTTCATCAATACAATTATTTAAGGTTTTGAGTATTGATATTTCTATTTCACAAAGGGTGTTTCGATTATCTCATGAATTTAAAGGAAACTGTTAAGTTTTGGAACATTATGTAATAATATTTGGTAAGTAGTGTATACAACGATTTCACTCAGCCAAGGGTCTCGCTTCGCCTGAGTCCTAACTTGCGTTTATCTTGATTGTCATAACACAATAAGTAAATAAACTATTATTAAACCTACTTGTAACTCAAAAATAGTGGTCTTTACATAATTTTTTAAAACGTTTCTTAAAATCATTTTTTGTTTATACAGGGTCTTTCATGAAGGAACGAAAATAATTCAGGACGTGTACTTCTGGTGAAAATAAAAAAAAGTTGTTATCAATGGTAGAAAACAACTTCGTTTTCCGTCTGTCGGCCATTTTCTGTTTAGAAAAATTATTGATAACTTTTGAAATTAGTATGATTATGAATGTAAATTTGTTATCAACATTGTTTATCACTATACCGAGATCCAAAACTTTACTATGCAAATATTCAAAATGGCGACGGTTGAAATTGTTTAGTCAAATATCAAGGTAACCGTAACGTTTACGAAACTATTATAAGAATCATATTATTTAATACCAAACACAATGGATTTTTTAAATTTTTCTGTACCTTGAAATAATTAGGTTATCGTCAAAAAACCTAAAACGAATAAACCTAGAACTCTTCCTGAATATATTTCTTTTTGAAACTCTTTGTATAGGTCTAAAACAAATAAGAGATATAGACGTTGCTGTGATAAACCAGTGCGTAAAAAATTATAAAAGTGTTAAACAATGCTTACTGATAAGAAAATTTAAAACAAGTGTTATAAAAAAACAGATTATTACATCCATCTAATGGTCACATAAAACATGTTATCTATTTTGTCCATTTATTTATTTTATATAAACTGGAAGAATTATTTTTACAGTCTACGTCGCCGCTGGTGCTTCTGCTGAAGGGTTGACAGTAGAAAAAGTCGGTATAACTCACCTCCCAAATATTACCTATAGAACCAATTCCAGATGGAGAGAAATTTGAAGCTGCTGCAGCGTCGGCACAAAAAATCATCTCTGAGAGTATTAATGAGGCTTTAACATTAGCTCGATGTCCATTTTATGTTTGTACAATGGAATACAACCCTTTGTGTGGGTTTTCTCTCTGCAATGGTGTTCGTACATTCTCCAATCCTTGCGCGTTGAACTACTACTGTTGCAACTACGCAGGTAACCATTTACAGGTCTTTCTTTAATTTAATATAATAATAATAACGGCTTTATAAAAATTTATAAAAATTTACATAAATATATTTTTTTAAAGACACACATAATTTATAAAGACATGTAATCAATACTGAATAACAACAAAATCAAATCTATTATAGTACCTAATACAAATTCTTTACTACTAATTTAAAATATTTATTTTATGAACCTTGTTGCAGTACCACTAGACCATAGTGGACCTCACTTCAGGGATAAAACACATATTAATATATATGTCAATTAAACCTACATATTTATTACACAAAATCATAAACTCAAACACATAAAAGAAATCAAAACAGATCAATTTGATATATTTTAATAAATATTCATAGTTTACTCAAATAAATTTACGTTTCGTGTTGTCAACGAACAAAATCAAATATTTTTAACGATAAATGATAATAAACCGCGTTCCTTAATCAATTTTTTAACGTTGAGTATCTTAAAATTCGTTATTTTACAAAATATTTACAAGAGACATAATATTTTCTATTTCGACGACAAGCAGATTCCCTCACTAACTTAAAGGACATCTGAATTATCGACAGTAATCCATAACATTGGTAAATAATTGTCTACAACAGCCAGGATTTGCGTACAACTAATATTTTATTTTGAATTCTGTAAATTTTTATCTACACATTTTCCTGTAGATTAAAAATTATTGAGGTAACGACACACTAAATAATAGCATGCAATAAATATTTACATAAACTTCTATGTTTTGTAATGCGTAATACATATTTCAAATGATTTCCGCCTCTTTGAAGAGCTCCTTTGGTTTTTTCCTACAGTTCTTCTTTCCATTAATTTTAGTTTTTCGCGTTAAATGTATTTTCATTGTTTTGGGTCATCTAGTAAATTACTAAGAATGAATGTTTTTACTTTTCGATAACTCAATTATGCTTTATGCTACAGAATGAATACAAAATCCATTTGTGTGGAGTTAAAAATAAAATATTTCGCGTATTATTATTATTAATATGTAAACTTACAGTTTCTGAGATATTCCACTTTAAAAATTTTTAATAGCCGCTATTTTGAAATATGGAAAGGTTGCTTATATTTCTCAAATTGCGTCTTTATAAAACTTAGTAGCTTACAAAAGTTCAACACTATAACATTTATCATTAAACAAATAAGATTTTTTTAAACACAAAATGGCAGCTCGATAAATAACAAAGCATTTTACGATATTTGTTTTATCAACTTTATCATTGTTTTATGTGAGGAAGAAGCTCCTGAATTCCTGCCACGTTTTTTAAAACTAACTGTTTATGTGACATTGAGAGTTTTATATGATGGTATAAAATGTCATTGTAGGGGGTTTTTTTGGGTATATCAGTTTTGAGGTCTCTTGAGTCGAATATGTTTTTGTTTTAAGATTTGTGTCAGGTTTAGTTATTTGTCTTTGGTTCAACATGGTGTTAATCATATCTTGCTGTTAAGTGAAGTTATCTTGACTTAATCAAGTTTGGAAAGAGTCTTAATTATTTTAATTTAATTTTGTTGTTGTATAGGCTACACCCAATATATTTTGAATACAGCGTATCCCTTGTTCTACTTGTTTTAGATTGTCAGCCACAACACATTACAGCACATATCAACACACACACAAACACAAATGAAAGTTACTGTTTATTTACAGTCGCCAAAGGAAAATAAAATTCACGAAAACACGAAAAATCTACGAAATATATTACGTTTCACGAAAACCGAAAACATTTCGCTTCCTTGGAAACCGTTTTTTAAATTTATTATGTGCCTTCTGTTGGACGAATGCCTGCTAGACACTTACTACGTCGTAACTTGACAAACTTTGACTAATTGGCAAACTTTGACTTTTAACAGTTGTGCAATCAATATGGGCCCGAACAGCTAGATGACGAGGGGTTCATTTTTCTGCCATTATGATTTTTCTTTTATTAAATTGATATAGGAAACGGGGAAATGAGAACAGAATTGTAAAAAAACAATCAGTATCAACCATCATACATGTTTCTTCGATTATATTTCTTTTTCTCCTAATTGTTTCTTTATGAACAATACTTGCTGGTTGCTAATTTATACCATGTCCTGACTCCGAATGATGATCGCATATCATTGAATAGTTGATGTCCCTTTTTATCACGTTCTTGCACACGTATATCCACTGGCCTTGAGATTTGACCAAAATAATTGCAACCGCATTTCCACACAATTTTATCAGTAAACAACATCCTTATCAGAAATTTTACACTGGGGTTTTACCCTGGATAGAAAGTTCAGCAACCTGTGACCGGACATAAATACAGTCCTAATGTTAAATTTATAATTGATCGTCCGTACTTTTTCGGATATTATCCCTACATAACGAATCGATACCGTAGCCACAGATTACTTTCTAGTACCACTATCAATAGATTTTTTGATTGAGTTTTTTTAAATTAATATATATATATATATATATATATATACACAATCCACGGGATATCCATTATTACTTAGTTCCTCAGAAACCCGAACTATCTTTTTGGATTTCCCATAGTCATTCGATGAAACACTTCTAGTCCTCCAAAACGTAACCCGTGCAAGACCAAGTTTAACATGAATAAAAATGTAAGTACTTTTTATGTGTACTATAGTAACAAACCCAATATCCAACTTCCAACTAATACATTCAGAAAGGGTAAGGATCCATTATTATCTAGTTCTACGTTGAATTGTATAGAGGTTCTCAAACTACTAATCTGGTCCAAACAGCCACTTATATAGTTTGTCCCTTTTTCCCGGTGTGTTGTGTTTTACAATCAAAAACTAGAAGAAAGAAGGATAGGCTGTGTTCAAAATAAAGTTGGTTTAGCCTAAAGAACAATTAAATAAATTTAACCCCACCTAAAAAAGATAAGGAATTTTAGAACAAAAGTTATTTTGACGGATCTTAGATTCAT
The DNA here is from genome assembly GCA_963513935.1 of Aphrophora alni. Classification (NCBI taxonomy): domain Eukaryota; kingdom Metazoa; phylum Arthropoda; class Insecta; order Hemiptera; family Aphrophoridae; genus Aphrophora; species Aphrophora alni. The sequence goes on along the minus strand of OY740775.1, from coordinate 44,238,089 downwards.
TTCTAAAGTGTTGGTTATCGTTTCCAATATATTCCTATTTTACTGTTTGTTTTTTTAAGATTGTTTTATGTTTGTTACTTGATACCGTGAGTTGATCCGTAATATCGAAACTTCTAGTATTTGTCTTATAATTATAAATAATGCCAAATGTCAAAATACAATAAATCATTATTATAAACAATCCATCACTATAAACCGAAAAGGAAATATAATATTGTTTTTAAACATGGTCATTATACCATGCCTTTTTTTCCCATTTATAAAAATTAAATTGTTTTTTTTTATATTACGGTAGACTAGATATCCTGATTTGGTTCATTACTATTAATAATAATATATTATAGACACTTTAATAATTGAACAAATTTATTTTCTTATATTGGTATAACGCAGAAGATGGTCAAGGCGGAATCAGACAGATGCTGGGCTAATAATGGTGGGACATTATTTTAATGTAGCAATGTCTAAGAATGTCCTGCGATAGCATCTTACAAGAAGTTCGCACGGTCCGTAAAATAAAACTCTATAACCTGAAAAAAAGTATATAAATTATTAAAACATTAAAATCAGAAGTTGATACATTTTATTTAATACACAAATTTTGATATTTTCCCATGACTTCTCTACGTTCTTTACCTAGTTTATAATTAAAGAAACCCTGTTACAATTTTTTTTCCTACGTAGCTAAACTGTATGGTTAGATTTGATGTTATTTGATGGAGTAGTTCCATAATTACAACTATACAACTTTCCCACCATGGTAATACTAATGAAAACTTGTAGCATTTTTCACAGCTTACACCTTATTGACAGTGACAACATTTACATTATCAAAGACAAAAATGGTATATGATTTCCACAATAATTAGGAGTCAAAACTTTTTCAAATTAGTGTAATATTTTCGTAGTTATAACCAGTTTTTATTGCTAAACAATAATAATATAAAAAAGAATATTTTTCATACACCTGATTTTTACAGCAAACATTCTGAACAAGTTGAAAATCCTAACAACTGAGCCGTTTAGGTTATTAATTTTTCGAATACTTCAATAACTACTATTTAATATAAACGTAAAAAAATAAAATAAAATTAGGGAAATATTTGGTAAATAATTGTGTTAGTACATTTAGCATTAATAATAACTAAGTTAATATATTGTCCTGATTGGAAATCCTTATTTTCTAAATAATAAATATAGCGTCACTTCTTAAATGTAATATTATAAATGTACAACTAAAAATAAACAATATTAAACAATATAGTTATAGTGGGACCCAAAACTTTATGATTATATCTAAAAATCTATAGTTTATTGCAGTAAAAAAAAATTATAATCCCTCAGGGCAGCATTAGAATTTTTCGTAGCTTAACAATCCTATCGTAAAAAATATATTTTAAATAAAATAATTGAAGTGTCTTACTTTAATACTCACTAATAAAAATGCAATGTAATATAAAATAAACATATAATATACTTTATTAAATTTAATGTAAATATAATTTTGAGGGGAACAGATAATTGTATGAGTAATAGGCTATAAAGTTCTATAATGCAGTAAATAGGTAAAATTATTTGTTTAGCTTAACATCTAGTTGTATAATATTTTTTTTTTCAGTATAAAATTGAGGCTTCTTTTCTTAATAACCGCTAATTAAAATGTAATCTAAAAAAAAGTAAAATAATTTATTAAATTATATTTAAATATAATTTTAGAGGGAACGGCAAATTTTATGGGTGTATCAAAAGATCTATAATTTAATCCAGTAAAAAGTTTCAAATTATGTTATAAAATTTATTATTTAAAATGTAATCCATCCGAATATCTTTATAATCATATTTTAATTTCATAATAGCGATAACTGAACACACCCCCCCCCCGTAATTATACAACAACTAAACATACTTTCTATTATTAAGGCGTTAACAAGTCAAGCTCAATATTTATCTCTAACCCCTTCTTTAGCATGATTTTAAATGTTGTTGCTCCAAAAAAGACGTCGGAAGTCTTCAGATACAGCAAACTTCACTTCAAGCGAAAAACAATAAAGATTAAGTATGTGAAAAAATCAATTATTTTATTTAATCCCACTGGCCTGTAATTAAATCATCGATGACAAGCTAGAAGCTAAAAAGATTATCAAATAAATTAAAAAAAAAAAAACATGTCCACAATATATGATCTAATTAAGTGCTAAGTCGTAATTTTTAAGTGTGAAATGTTTATAAAACTACTTGGTAATCTTTTAAAAATAATAAAAAAACTTTTTATAAGTGTCTTAAATATTGTTAATGATTTCTTTTTCATCTTAAACAAAATATTGTCTTTCATTTAGTGATTAAAGTTTACACAAATATTAATAATATCAGGCGAAATAAAATAATTATGTTTCACAAACAGCTCTTTAAATACCCATCAAACAAATTTGAATCAATTGTTTTGTTTTTACCTGGATAATTGCAACGATTATAGTTGCTTAGTTCACACGTATTTGAAAAGGTACGGACACCATTGCAGAGAGAAAATCCACACAAGGGACTATATAAAGCTGGACATATAGTAGGTCTGCAGATGATTAATGGTTTAGTTAGTTCCTCGCTTGGTGGCAATTTGGACAATGATGCTTCCTCATTAACACTTTTAGCGATGACCTCCTGAGCCAACGCTGCGGCTTTTTCTGCTGACAATTCTGGTAACACAGCTACCTTAGCTGCTATATCCTCAGTAGCAGCTACGGCGACAAAGGCTGTAAGAGTGAATTTTTATATTTTATTTAAAATAACTAATGAAAAATAGAATTTAGTAGGACAAAATAAGGAATTGATAAACTTGAGTTAAATGAAACAATGCGACAGTTGAATTGGAAATTATATTCTTTATTGTTGGATGTTTCAAGTAAAATGTTGTTATTACTTAATAATTTCGGAATTATTTCCAGAAACTGTGTACTTTTATAGTTTATTTAAAATTGAAATTGAAACATGAATTTAGTTGGAAAAAATATAGAATTGATGTTTTGAGAGAAGTTTTACATACATTTTAAAATTAATAATCTAAATATTGTAATAACTAAAACATTTTAAGTTGAAAAATTTCAGTAAAAGAATTTTTCTACTTGAGAACGGTTTTCGAACTGTCTAAAGTTAATTTTCTTATGGAAATTCGAAGATACCGTAAACAAAATTTATACCTATTTACATTCAAATGAAAATATAGTATTTAAAATATATCATTGCAAAGCCATTTTAATTACCAACAGGTATAGCTTATTTTTACAATATTTTTGACTATATTTTTTTGCAATTCTCTACTCAGAGGTTTTATTGTTTTTCTTTTCCCTTGTAATTTATAAATTGATACGGCTTACGAGTATTATTATACTAAAAAATTATTTTTAAAAGTATTTAATTTAGTTTATTGCTATGTATATTTATAAATTTTAATGTTTTCAATCTAAAAGACATAATTTTGTTGTTTATAATCTGACATATAAATCTGGCATTCGACATACGGTACCAAATATCGATTTGAATAGAGATCTCTGTTTAAGTATACACATTACTAATTTCATATAGTTAATATCAGTTAATATAGTTATTATGGGCTAGTAAAGGTTACGATTCACCAAAATTTTATCAAAATAGGTAAAGTCGATTTTTATTATTATATAGTTAGTTGTGATTTTTCTTATGGCAGGTACTCCCTAATTTTGAATATTATATAGTTTGTTTCGTTTCTTCTTATGCCAGGTACTCCCTAATTTTGAATATTATATGTTTTGTTTCTTCTTATGGCAGTACTCCCTGATTTTGAATATTATATAGTTTGTTTATTCATCTTATGGCAGGTATTCCCTAATTTTGAGTTATCAAATATATGAAGAAAAAATCAGATATTGCTAAAATATGTTCACATACTAAATTGGTTAAATTCGCTTCACTTGTTTGCACTGCACGTACGAAAGACGCCAGGCAGACAGGCATCATTCCAATATCATTTTTCTAGGTTAAGTGGATTCATAATATTATCCATACTTGCTTTGTTGTTGAACAAGTAAAATTATAAAATCATATTTTTGTAATATGTTTTTAACAAATCATGATCTAATATGTTAGACAATATGATAACAACAATTACCTGAATATAATAATAATTAACAAGTTGAAACTAATTTATATTTTTTTAGAATACAACTTATAAAAAATCAATAATTATTATATACATTACCAAGGAAACAAGCAATTACGGCAGCCTTCATGGTGGTGATTAATAATAAATATTTTTACATCGCCTTTATATACTTGAATCTTATCTTGGTGGTAGAATCACATGTTTGCTTATTAACTGTTGATTTTCCCCGACAGTTACGTAAAATTCGACCTCGTATAAAACAAGATGCATTTTTTGTACGTTTGAACAGACCAGATATTTAAGTATTTTTTTTAAATATTTACATTTTTATTTATTATTTTATAACGCTTATCTCTTTTAAGACAAATAACTAACCTAAGATGAGTTTGCTCTCAAAATTTACTAACATCATAAAGTCTCAATTTAATATTTATGAAACTTTTTAACTTTATTTTTTGAAGTGAAAACCCTTACCATCATCTTCGTTTTATTAAAATAATAAAATAAATAATGAAGAATCTTGAATGTTTCTAATAAACAACTAATAAGGCCAAAGTAGAAAAAACAAGAGAGTTCTTGTATGAAAAACTGTGTAAACCAATACTACACTAAAAAGGTGTAAATTTAGCTTGGTACCTCAGGTAATACTCAGAGGATAATAATTTATAACATAAATTACACGTGAATTTCTTGTGATAATTGAAAACATACAATATTAATTAAATCTATATAGAATTTATAACGACAATCAATAGGAATTTCATGAAGTGCCTACAGACATATTCAATATATTACAATTAAATATTCTTTATAAGTGGTAATTTATTTATAAAAATTGGGGAAAAGTATTAGGCTTCCATTTCTTGTTTTGATTTATCATATTTTTTAATAAAATATAAAAATACTTCTATGATAATTACGAACATACAATACATATTCCTGTCAACATTGTGGATTAACATATGAGTTAAAAATGTATTGCTGGTGAGTTCAAGTAGTGATTATATTTGTGAATCACAACAAAGCATATAGAACCCTCTGAAGATCATCTATTGTGAGAGCGGATGTGGCGATCCGAATATACGCTTTCTGGATCTACACATTTATTTATGTAGTCTTGGGTTGGATCTAAGTCATTCATTTTTTATAAAATCTCTCTTGACAAACTCTTGTTCTCTTCTGACTCGACTCAACTAAAGTATTCTAGGACTAGGGGTGTTTTTTACGTTTTTTTTGTTATGAAGCGATAATGGCCGAGATTCACATAAAATGAATATTCATAAATTGCAGACATATAAATTTAATCTTGTGCTTCTACGCGCTCGATGTTGGTTATGTAGTAAAATAGTTCAGAAGGATTTAAAATATTGTGGGTATTCATTTTACTTACTACAAAATGGCAATCATTCAAACAGAAAGTAGATTATAATTATTTATGAGTTAATTACTACAGAAAATAATTAAATAATAACCAAGTTTTTCTACATAAACGTAATTTAAAGTGGAGCTGCAATATTAAACATTTACAAATACACCACCTCGAGTGATATTATCAAATAACTATAATACGCTGTGTTAAATTACCCGATTTAATTAGAACTTGAAACTAACAGGATTTATTTCTACATGGATTACCTAGTTTAAATTTGTTAGTTCAGAATAGATTAATCACTCTTATTTAGTTATCATGTTAAAGTTGTGGTACCTACTGCGAGCTATGTATACTCATAATCACTTTGAGCTTAGTACCCAGAAGAGTTTAATACTATATTTAAGTGATAGAAACGAAGTTCGACTGTATTTAAAAGCTGAGGTAAATCTCATTTTCGTAAATGAAACCTCGTTTTCGTAAATTGTGTTTCCCTCTCTATTAGGCCCATATTTATGACTTCCTTAAGGCATACTTAACTGTTCTTTTAAACTAAGATAATTCTATACCAACTTCACATTTTAAAAACTCTCCTTAAAATTCTCTGTTTTTTATAAGTTACCCTTTATAAAGGAGCGATTAAAGGAACTGTAACATAAATATCGATTAAGTCTTCAATCAAAACCAATTAGATTTCAGCATTAACCTCAGCTGATTGTTAGTTAATCGCTGAACAACTGTAATCTGCTATTTCTTACGTTTTGATTTATTTTTATTCATTTGACGATGATTTCGGAATCACGAACGAAAGGTACATTGTACAGTAACAGGATACCATTGTGCAGTAAAATGATACCATTATGCAGTAAAAGGATACCATTGTACAGTAAAAGGATACCATTGTACAGTAAAAGGATACGATTGTACTGTAAAAGGATACCATTGTACAGTAAAATGATACCATTGTAAAGTAAAATGATACCATTACACAGTAAAAGGATACCATTGTACAGTAAAAGGATAAGATTGTACTGTAAAAGGATACCATTGTACAGTAAAGTGATACCATTGTACATTAAAAGGATACCATTGTAAAGTAAAAGGATACCACTGTTTTCTAATCTAGAAAAATATACAATATGAATCGAATACGGTGAAAATAGTCAGCCAATTTATTGCGATTGGAACCCATAATTTTAATTTACGTCCTTGAAAGTTATATTCTAGCAAGATTAAAAAGTTACACCCGACTTTTGGAGATTAAAACCCATAAATTTAATTTGGGTGTTTAGTTGTTAGGTTATAACAAGTAGGAAATTGTTACAGCCGATTTGTAAAGATTAAAACTTATAACTTTGGTGGTATGGTAGTTACCCTAAACATCTTGGAATATAATTTAATTATAACTTCATACTAAATTTTATTAAAAGCAGTTCATTATTTTCGATGTAACATTGAACAGATAATGAACATTGAAAAAATAATTTTAGGTCGAGACGATATTCCACTAAAAATATAACGTTGATCATTGACTCATCTCGTAACTTACTTTCGACTACGTAGGCTATAAGTGAGCAAATATAAACGAAGCATCGGTAATTTTGATGACTACCCGAACAATTGAAACTCCGAAATTTAAATTCCAAAATAAAAATACATGTTAGTAAAAAATGCTGTAAAATAAAAAGGTTTTAGAGATTTATTGCCTCATATTGTTGGGAAATAGTTTGTTTATATGAAATTAAAAGGTTTTTTTTTATTTATTTATTTTTTTTTTAATAATAAAAACTTTAAATATTCTCTGGGAAAAATGAGTCGCCCCAAGTCAAAATTCTGAACTGCAATTTGTGAGACCTTCAGCTATATTTATGGTTGTATCTTTGTTTATAAAAATTAATATAAAATTTTACGAGATACTCTATTCTTAGTATTTTTGTACAGTTTCTGTATTTGTTATTTCACCCAATAAAACAATAAAATAGATAAGAGTTGGAAACAATTTTCTTTTACGTCAAATATTTATCAGTAATTACTGTCAAGTAGGGTCATAAATTAAGAGTATTTTTATTGCCTTAAAAAATTGTTTGGATTTTGTGAAAAAAAAAAAAAAAAAAAAAAAAAAAACTGACAGAATGCTTTAGGCTGTAAAGGTTTTTTCTTAATAATTGTTTTTCTAAAGAATTTTGTTTTTAATAATTAATACCACGTATGAAAGACCGTAGGCAGTTTTATTTGTTCCTAGCGCGACCTTGTGGAAAACAGATGAACGTTAGAGGTTGCTTGTCAAACTATTGGATAGAATAGGCAATTTAACTATATTACTCAAGTGGCTTAGTAGTCAAGAGACTTAAGTTCCTTTCGTTCTTTCTTAAGATTTACTTTTCAATTTGAATTTAAACCAATATTAAATAGAATATTATACTATGATGTGCTTTTCAAATATAAGTCAGTCAGGTATTTAATTAAGGTGACAAATCCTTCATCAATGATTGGTATCTCAGGTTATGGGTTCAAATACCACCTAAGACATAAGATTATTTTCTGTGAGGATTGGTTCATTTCAACATGTGGTAATGTGAGAGAGTGTCCACTATAAATAAATGGTGGTTGGTGTTAGTGAATATTAATGGGGTTGTTTCGAAACGAAATTTCTCAGAGACCGTACAACCTTTTCAATTTATTTTTTGTAGATGTGTCACGTAAACGAGTCGACTATAAAGTTGATATTTCCAAAACAATGTTCAAAAGCAAACATATTAAACTAAAAAAATAATAATAAAATGATAAATCGTATTTTTAAAACATTTTGTTTCTCAGGTTTTAAATTTAGCTCATTTCTGAATCTCTGAAATGTTTACTTACTACAGATAAGTTTCCTTTCTTTTTCTAAAACACGAAACATTACATTTATTTACACATCTATATTAAATGTTAGGTATTTTAAACGATTTGGCTTAATGCATCTCATTGACAGACTATGTACAATCATTATCTTAAAAACACTCCATGAGCTCATTTGAGCTCCATTGAATACACATATCTGAGCTCATTTTTTACATTATTAGTTCAGCATTAAACTCTCCAGAATTGCAACTGAATTTACGCAGTTTATGAGCCAATATTACATGCTATCCATATATATATATATATATATATATATATATATATATATATATATATATATATATATATACAGCTTATCACTGAAGTAAATCAATTATAACTAAGGGTAACTAACAAACTAGGAGAAAAAAGAAGATCAACTAAGTGGAAACTAGTTCCAACTAGCCTGTAGATTAAATCAAAAACAGAGATAAAGAGTCTATATGTTTAACAGTGCCATAGTAACACTATGAAAACTGAACACTTTTGAATATATAACAAATGTCTTTTAGTGTTTTCACATTTATATTTAATTTTCATTATTTAATTTATTATTTATATTTCTTTATTTTTTCATGTTGTTTAAGGGTAAAAAACTTCACGCTCATCATTGCTTTACAAAAAATTACTTTTAATCCATATATTTTTTATTGATAAATTATGCCTAATAACAACAGTGTTTATGCAGAAATAAGAGCAAAATAACAGCAGATAATATGCTTAAAACAAATAAGATCAAAGCCTAGATGAACAAAGTTAACCTATTATAAAACAGTAATTACACCAGTGGTGACATTTGGAGTAGAAAGCTGGATAGTAAAAGCGAAAATAAAATAACGAAAAACAAACATCTTAAAGTAAATATTTAGGCCTATCTTTAATGTCGTTGTTTGCGGAATAAAGACGAAAAAATAGTTGTTTGAGTTGCTTGATTGATGAAAGTAGTCAAGGAAATATTAAACTTAGAGTGAGGAAATATATGCAGTAAAAAAGATCATTTTTGCAAATCATAAGGGAAATTAAAAGCCGGATGATACCGTTAACATTTCTCAAATATGTAGAAGAAGATCCATGAATTAATGGAGTACAGAAGATAAAGAATGGTTGATTGAGAAAAAACTAAGAGGCCAAGTGTTGTAGCAAATGAGATACAGAACTGAACAATTGGTTCAGTCATTCACACAAATTGATTTTATAATGTAAAGACATGAATTACGTGTATAATTAGGTTAGGTTAGGTTAGGTTACGTGTATAATTATTTTTCTATGTTCTCAATACCTATACACATGTAAATGTATTTAAAGAATTCCTTTTCGATTTAAAACAATTTGAATATCCAACAACCAGAAATAAATGGACAGAAAAAGAAGATTAATAAAACTTTGCCCTTCACTATGTATTTTATTTAAACAAAGTTGTGATTATTAAATGTCGATAACATATCTTATTAAATTAATTAGCTAATACTATGAAAGATATTTTAAATACCAAGTAAGTAAACATATATTTTCAGTTTGGTAGAATGCATTTAACATATTATTTAATGTTGTTTGGTGAGAATATCACTAATTGTCAAGGAATGAGATGATTTAGAATACGTTTCTGGTATATTAAGCACAAAATATTTGACATTAAACTCAAATAATACAAATTTTTAAAGTCAAATCAAAACACAATATGATACATATATTTGTTTTGATATTGGAAGGCTGTTCACCCGTTCTGGTGCAATTTGTTTGGCGAAGTTATACATAGGTAATCGTTAAGAGTTAAAATGGTTATTTTCAAGAATATGTTTTTATAAATCAAATAAATTAAAGCTAAGGAAAAGCATTCCTAATGTATTTTCTAGTAGACTTTCATTTGATTTATTACGTTTTCTATACGATGGCAAAAAAAGTTTCACACATGTTTTTTTTTTAAATCGCCACTTTAACTTAGATTCACAAAAAAAAAATTTGCACAGAATGTCTTTCAAGTAAATTATATTTAGAGAAAAAGGTTTGTCGAAAAGGTGAGCAGTTTTATGTGTTTAGAAAACAATAATTGTTAAATTCCATAATTTGCCATTGCTCTATATACAGGATTTATATGTCTGATTAGGACAGAATATGTTTTACATTGTATTTTATAAAATGAAATTATAGATAGGCATATATATGTCAAGCTGGTATAGAATTATTAGAAACATAAGTAATGTGTAACAACTATAAGGGAATAAGGAACAAACTAATATTAATCATCTGAATCTCAGAAATTGTTGTTGATCTATGTTTTTCACCATCCAATAAACCCATAGAAATTAGGTATAGGAAAAACCTACACCAAATATTCGACCACTGCGGTCTTGATCTTCAACATTCGTGCTTATTTAGCGAACGTCTACGGCACTCTTGTTCCTGCATTGTTTTATTTGAAATTCTGAGTCAAAGTCAATGGAGAGAGGAGCTTATGATAAAATTTATAAGGAAATACGATTCGCCCGTAATACCAAAGGGAGGCAATCCCTCGTACTTATGAGTATATTGGGAGGCACACAATATCATGATTGGTTGAAAACATCACAAACTTATGTTGTTTTCTTGAGAAATATTCTTCCGGACTCCGGAATTCTTTGATGTACTTTTAGAACTCATAGCTAACTGTAGTTTCAGCAAAATAACGACCCGGCTTATTTTTGAATTATTCAAAGATATCACTTAGTTTTGGTTATGACCAGAGTTGAATCCAGAGTGGTGGGTTCCTCTTCTCGTGATCTCAATTATCCAGACGATTTGGATTAATGAGAGAGTTAGTCCTAAAACGCTTGCAAAAGAAGATGGTGAACATGTTGCTAAAATTTCTGCAGCCATACGAGATGAGGCCTTTGTGTTTTTATGTGTAAGGCCATAGTGTCAGTGAGAAAGTCTATTATTAAAGTGTACAAGTCATATGATATGGAAGAAAGACGACATTTTGAATACCTTTCGTAAGCAGCTCAGCTTTGTTATTATTCATGAAGAGTGTTTTAACTTTACCTTTTTTATTTTCAACTTCATTGTAAAGTGGTGACTGTAGTTTACATCAAGAAACAACTTATTGTCGATTTCAACAGAATCTACTAGGTAAATGATACTAGGTAAAAGATTAACTTAGATGAAAACTTCCAATCATATTCCATACCAACATAAAAATTACCAGTTTTACAATTAATTATGCAAACACATGTTTTTTTCCACTGAACATCTACATCTATTTAAACATATGTTTACAGCTGATCTGCTGTTATAAATGTATTTGTTTATTTTGATTCTACAATTACATTATACATATATACGATTTCCCATTGTCTGCCAATTAAAAAAGAAGTAATGATATTATATTCTAATAAGTCCATTTTAGTTTGTTTTTTACAACGAAATGTTAATTACATTTATTACTAAAATTACAAACCGTTTTCATGGTCATTTCATTATGAGTAAAAGTTAAATAAAATAAGCGACCACTAAGCGATAATTCATATACTTGTATGTATTTGACTGAGATATATAATTAAAAACACCTCTTATAACGGACGTCACAACTGATATATCCGTAAAAAATTCAACCCAACGCATAATTTCCTCTATTTTATGTATTAATCAGATTATAAAAGTACACAAAAACATTTCAGTCAGAGAGTAATTGTTCTGAATTATCACCCGAAAAAACTAAGCGAAGTATAAAATATATAATTCATTGAATATTAATCTACTACGTCTTGTCTGATATGTAATTTCTATACATGAATTTTGTACTCAACTTTCAGAGGTTGACTTTTTTTTAAACAAAAGTATCTATTCAATATACAAACTAAAATGTCTATTGATGTATTTATAGAACAGTATAAAGTTCAAAGTCGAATGGACACAAGACTTCTTTACAGTTTTTACATGTCCCTAATGTCCTAAAATTGACAACTCGATGCAGAACTTGTGAAATAAATAAATTTCACTTCACTTCAATTTCAGGTCACCTTGTCAATATTATAAATACATAAAATCTAAAACAATAAAACTTTCTGAATGCAATAATAAACTATGTAATGTCTGACGCATGATAACTTAAAACCGAAGAGTAAATAATATCACAGCTGATACTCAAATACGTCTTATTCAAAATTTCGTTTGAAATAAAAATGTAAACAAGATAAAAGTAGGTGCTATAAACAATTCGTAATTTTAACTATTCGTAAGGATCTTATAACTAAAAAAAAAATATGTTCAAGGTTGAATCATATGCAATCTCCTAAACAATAAAGTAATTTGTGTGAATATAAAAATGTCAAGATACGAAGATTGTTTTGGTATAAAAAACAATTCATCTGGTGTTGAGGAAAGTATTGTTTCAGTAAACATGAAGGGCGCTGCACTTGTCTGTTTCTTGGGTAGTGTATAACTTATTATATATTATATTATATATAAAGTTTAACTTAAAAGTTGAAATAGTTATTGTTTCGCATATTTTAAAAGTTTATTTTTTATTATGTAATACTTTTTAATAAATGAAGCTGAGGTTATAATACAATTTTATACTTAAATATTATATTAAATTATGGTAATCCTAGATGAACACTACCAATATTATTAATATAAGAAGTATGTGAAACAAAAACAATAATTTTTTTTTAAACGTAAATTGAGATAAACTTCCTAACTAGTTATCAGTTATAAAAGAATTTGGCTATATTGATGTTTATACAAGAAGTAAGTGTAAGAGGCGGACACACTGTATAAAGCAAGTAGGTTACGTTGGTAGTTTTTATCTGCTTTACAAATAGATGTTTTGAAAGAAAAAAAAGTGAAGTTTATGATTATGTTAACACAAGATAATAATTATAAATTAAAGATACAATACTGACATAATATATTAAATTATGGTGTGAATCATTAAATAAATTAGGTTAGAGAACATGATTTCTTTAACCTTAATATAGTTCTACAGAGTTTGACCAATCATTCGGCCACACAACACTTTTGAAATTGAAAAATCGTTTATTTTTCGTCGTTAATTCTCCCTGCCAAAACAGATAAATGCATGCTTTATTAGTGTTTGTTCATAGGGTGGCCTGGGAAATTAATAAGGAAGCGATGTAGATGAGTTAAATTTGATTAATTCTTGAATCGTTAATTTACTTGGAATCGATCGGTTTTTTTTTTTTTTTTTTTTTTTTTTTTTTTTTTTTTTTTTTTTTTTTTTTTTTTTTTTTTTTTTTTTTTTACAAATGAGTTTCCAAACATTGAGAAATTATTACGATTATTCAAATTCTAAAAGTGATTCAACAAAATCTCTTTGGCTGTTTTCAAAATAAAAGTTATAACTAAGGAAAATTTGCTAGATATATTGTAAATAGAACCATTTATAGACACATATAATAGAAATAATAGAAGTAAACATTTTGGATTATAGAAGGGTCAATTTTGTAAACCTTGGAGACTAACTCACCTTCTTGCACCCAACGGTAGTTTCATCCCATTTCAGCAAAATTCTTCGAATCATTTTCAATGAAAAAATTTACAAAACATACAATAATTGTTCGTTTATAGGATTAAATATTTCAATAATTATATCGTTAAAAATCCAATTTTATAAAAGAGAATTTATTTTAAAAGAAGCTCTTTATCTGACAATAAGAGTATATATCGCTAGGGATGGACATAAAGAACGAGTCTAAAGTTACTTTGAGATATTATAGAATACTAAATTTATCAACTGATAAGTTGTTATAAATTGTAAAAGATAAA